>CANJKZ010001230.1:1952500-2420548 GCA_947471745.1 Closterium sp. Naga37s-1 | reverse complement strand
GCCTGACGTGGCCTGTACGGGCTGCAAGAATGCCTAGCCGGACTGTACGGGCCGCTCTCGGGCCTGACGTGGCCTGTCGGGCCTGCGCTAACGCCTAGCGCTAGCTGACTGTACGGGCCGCGCGCGGGGCCTAAACGTAGGCTAACGGGCCGGCGCCTGGGCGTGCGCGCGGGCAGTACGGGCGGCGCGAAGGCCAGACGGGGGCTGTACGGGCTGCTCGCGAGGCTACGCGCAACAGGACAGGGCAGGGCCGCGGGGCAGCGAAAATTGATGGCACTAAGGGCGCATTTCGGGCAGAAAAAAGGCAGAGAACGCGATTCGGGCAGAACACGGAAAGGTTTTAACGGTGGGCCCTAAAAAAATTCGTCCTAGGCTAGGACCGTCCTAGCTCTGATACCATGTGAGAGTAGTATGAAGGTGTGGGAGGATTAGGGCAAGGAGGGGGATACAAAGAAGTGTCGAGCAAAATTCTGTACCCCCTAAGGCTAAACCCACTACAGCCTAGATAACATTAACATATAATTTGACACTTGAAGGGTAGCAATGCTATGGTATCCTTCTGGTAGATGCTCCAACATCGCTTCTAGCCCTGCACCTGTGTGTAACGGCCCCGCCACCCAGTGACTTTGAGTATGGATTTCCGTTACATAATTGATATAAAATATCTAGAGCCGATGAGACCCATAGAATGAAGATAGCGGCAGGAGTAAGGAGGGGTGGACTGTTAAGAAGACAAGAAAAGGGAATGAGTCTGACTAAGGAAGTGAGGTACTCAAATGAAATCCTAGAAATATTGCCCCTAAGGCTAGGCCCACTGTAGCCTAACCATGTATAAACATATAGTTTTGACATGGACTACAACACTTGTCAGAATAGGAAGACAGGAATGAATGAGCTATGCAGGATGGGGATACAAGTAGTAAACCCTAAAAGGGTTGTCCCCTCTACAGTGTACCCCAGTATAGACTACACCCCCATAGGCTAAGTGGGGGACAACAAGCGGTCACAAAAACAGTCAAGCAAGAGAACAAAGCAAAGCAAAGCAAAGCTCAGGGTGGATCTCAAGAGCACCACGCATTCTGAGCACAAGCAAGCGGCAAAAATGCCAGTTCACATGCAGAGTTTATAAAAGCAATTGCCGTACACTGATCACAACCTAGCAAGTGTAAACATGCAGCTATAATCATGTATATCAGAGTACAACAAGTGCAAGTCAAGATCAAGAGACAAGCAGATGAGGCAGAGTGGGCACAAGCCCAAGAGCAGTGCAGAAACGCTGATGATCACTAGACCCAAGGGCCTTGGTGAAGACATTAGCAGTGTTGGCCTGTGTGGCCATGTAAGCAAGACGAAGCTGACCACGCTGCTGCAGCTCTCGCGTGAGGAAGTAACGAAGAGCAATGTGCTTCGTTCTGTGCTCCAGTCTCTGGTCCTGACATAAGGAAATCATGGCCTTGTTGCCGATGTACAGAACTGGAGGAGAACGAGGCCGCTCACCCAAGTCGGTCAGCAGGTAGGTCAGCCAGCGGAGCTCCTGTGCACCCATAGCCCCAGCATAGATATCTGCCTCATAGTTGGAACTAAGTACAGAAGAGAGTGACTGGACTGCCACGAGACAGAACCAGTGTCGAGGCTGAAACTGTACCCCTGTGTCGACCGGTGAGTCGTCTGGTCGTCAACCCAAGAAGCGTCTGAGTGACCGGTAAGAACAACTGAACCCCGTCATCCAAGCACGAGCCCCATGCCCGATGTACTGCACAAGTAACGCAATACCCTCTTCGCAGCTTCCCAGTGCACCTTTCGGTGTCTACCTGGAGCCACGTAGCGAGCCAGGATGCTGGGAGGGTACACGAGGTCAGGTCGTGTGCACGTCATCAGGTACATGAGGCAACCCACAAGCTCTGGGTACGGACCACTCGGCTCTACGGACTCGTCCGAAGGTGGAGCTGAGAGCGAGTGGCCGGTAGACAGAGGAGTGGGCTGTGGAGAGGACCACGAGAAGTCGAAGCACTGAAGGACCTGCTGCACCATGTGTGACTGAGTGAGGGTGATGATGTGGCGTGCTCTGTCCTAGGTGATCTGCAAGTCAAGATAGATCCGCAGCTCACCCAGGTCAGTGCAGGTGTGTCTCTCCTGCAGCTCCGCCTTCACTAAGGCCAGAGCCTCAGTGTCAGCAGTAGCAAAAACCAAGTCATCAACGTGCACAAGAACGTAGAACGGCAGCAGAGAAGTGTCTGTGCGCAGAAACAGTGAAGGGTCAGCAGTCGAGGGAGCGAAGCCAAGAGCCGCAAGTATAGCCCTCAGTGTGTCCTGCCACTCGTGGGGCGCCTGTCGTAGGCCGTAGACTGGTCGCCGAAGACTCCACTGGGTACCCTCAGGAAACGACCCAGTGAAGCCACGTGGGCGGCGCAACCAGATAGCCTCGTGAAGGCTGCCCTGCAGGAAGGCTGTCGAGAAGTCGAGGGAGTGCAACTCGTAGTCGCACAGTGCTGCAACGTGCAGTGTAGCACCCGAAGAGTGGTCATCTTCGGGGTGGGGGAAAAGGTCTGGAAGAAGTCGACCCCCTTACGCTGACTAAAGCCTCGTGCAATGTAACGCGCCTTGAAGGCAGGCGGAGAACCCGGCGGCCGCTTCACCCTGAAAATCCACATACCATCGACTATGTTTGCCCCATGTGGGGGAACCTCGTCGACGTAGGTGCCTATGGACATGAAGAGTAAAACAAGACTCGCAGCAGCATAGTCAGGCGGCACAAGGCAGCAAAGTCAACAAGCTCAGCAACTAAGGCAGACGCAGTAGCATACTCAAATGAAGGGTCAGTCACAACTGTGGCAAGGAGACGAGTGACAGTCAGACTGGTAGTATGGACAAGGTCAGACTCAGGGTCAGGAACGTGAGGAAGAATTTAAAATGTCCTTGATCCGTTAAATCCACTTCATTTGTTAATTAAATCCAAAGGAGTAGCAACATTATTTAGCAAGGAATGTGATGAGCAAAAGTACCGGCGCAATGAACGAAGCGGTTTGTAGTTGAATGCTTTTAGCGGGTCAGATATCATATTGGGCTTTCTTTCACAGCAGGTTGATTACTTATAGAATCTGCGCTCCCATCTCATAGTCCAAGTCTCCTGAACCGTTGCTCGCCAGATCGCCATGTGTGTGCAATAGTCATGTGCTCTATCTACTAACGTTATTTCGTTGCGAGCTCTCTGAGGGCTTTTCTCATAATCGTTTATGTATCTTTGTTAATGATAATGCGACAAATATTCGTTTAGGTTCATAGCTCGGAATTCCCAAGAGCCATGGGGAGGTCAGCAGGATCTGCCGTCCGTCGCCGCCCGCGATGAAAGGAAGCTGCACGTTGTTTTTTGCCATCCGGATTTGGGGATAGGTGAGTCGCGTCGCGGGTTCTCGACCGCCGAACGTATCAATGGTTACGAAGAAAAAATCCATGATGGGAAGAGGTGAAGTCAATGTTCTGATTGCATACTCTTCTGATTGTAGCCTGAGAAGATTCGGGTTTCCGCAGCCGTTGCCGAACGGATATGACGAAGCAGTGCTAGTTAGAATCCCAACGTGTCGCTGCAACGTCGCAAGACTCGTATTCAATTTCCTGTATTTCCTCGTTCTGTGAGCCATTATGCACTTCTAGGATCTCCCATGTTATTCCCGCTCTTTCCGTCCGTCGTCCTCCCCTTTGCCGTGGTTTCATCTTTCCCGGCTATTTCCTACCTGCTTCTCTTTTCGCCCTGATCATCATTCCATCCATGCATCCATGCATGCATGCATGCGTGCAGGCGGGGCGGAGAGAGGCTGATAGTAATGCAGCAGCGGAGCTGACGTCAAGAGGCCACTCCATCCGCGTACCCATGCATCCATCCCATCCATTCCACCCATCCCTTCGATCCCCCCTCCATTCCATGCATGCACACAGGAGGAGCGGAGAGGCTGATAGTGGATGCAGCAGCGGAGCTCGCGTCAAGAGGCCACAGCGTGCGGGTCTTCACCGCCCATCACGATCCAGCCAGATGCTTCCCGGAGACCATCGATGGTAATTATATGCTGTTAGATGTCCTAAAATGATCGATTTTAAGTTGTGAGGTCACCCCTTCACAGCCCATCATGACCCCCACGGATGCTTCCTGGTGACTAATGACGGTACTATATGCTGTCTTAAAGCCCATCATGACCCATTGCTGGCGTCAAGAGGCCACATTGTGCGTGACTTCACATCCCGTCATGACCCCCACAGATGTTTCCCTGAGACCATTGATGGTACGATGATTCGCAGTGACTATTTCATGGTACTATATGCTGCTGCATTCCTGGAAGGATGGATTTGTAGTTTCTCAGTAGAGACTGTTGTAACCTTGGTGCATTGACATTTGAAAGCATTGCAACAAAGTTGTAAAGCTGATCTTCCAAGCCGTTGTGACTCAAATTTTCGCCCTTGGGGCTTTCAGTTACTAACGCATCACCATGTTTTTTATCCCCACCGCCTACACTCCCCTCTCCATCAGGCACCTTCCCTGTGCACGTGCATGGAAGCTTCCTCCCCCGCCACATTGCCGGCCGATTTCACGCAGTCCTGCGCCTACCTCAGGTGCTGCCATCAGTTTTTTCTCAGCTAGGGTGTGTATTTGCTCGCAATGAGTGATGACGAAATGCAGTCTAACACGCAGTCTGCACCTAACCTCAGGTGCCTCTGGGCGGCCCTCTGCATCGTCGTCTCGGTTTGGCTCCGGTGGATCCCAGCCGTTGATTGGGATCATCACAGATCAAGTCTCAGCCGTCCATCCCATCCTCAGATTGCTGCCTGCCAAGGTGGGTTCATTACCCTCCCCTTCCCCTTCCCCTTTCCCTTTCCCCTTCCCTATTTCCTTTCCCATCTCCTCCCCCCTTCCACTTCTCCTTTTCCTTCCTTCTCCCCGTCCCCTTCCCTTCCCTCCGTTTCCTGTCTCACCTACGCTCTGCTCTCCTGTCTATCCGATGCTGAGCAGCCCAGCCCCGCGTGTCACCCTATCCTCTCTCTCACCACGTGTCACATGCCTCTGCGCAACCAACTTCTAAGGCGCATCAAAGTAGAACTGAAAAAGATATATCTTGGCACTTGTTTCATGTTCCTGTGTAACGTTTCCTATCGCAGCACGTGCTTTCCCCATCCTACCCCCCCATAACAGATCCTCTTCTACTGTCACTTCCTGGACCTGCTGCTGACCCAGCGAGACTATGCTTGTGTTATTTGGGAGAATTTATAAAAACTAACACAAGTGTCCCCCGTGCCTGACCCCCCATAACAGATCCTCTTCTACTGTCACTTCCCAGACCTGCTGCTGGCCCAGCGAGGCTCGTGGCTGCGCTCGCTGTACCGAGCTCCTATTGACTGGGTGGAGCAGGTCACCACTGGTGCGTGCATGCAGGATGGTGTTGACTTGACATGACATGACATGACATGACATGACGTGACTTGACTTGACATGACATGACATGACATGACATGACATGACATGACATGACATGACATGACATGACTTGACATGACATGACATGACATGACATGACTTGACTTGACATGACTTGACATGACATTTCATGTGTGTGCATGCTCATGTTCATCCCTGAACGTCCATGATGCCATTGATCACCCAGTGTGCGCTCGCTCTACCGAGCTCCCATTGACTGGGTGGAACAGGTCACCACTGGTGCGTGCTGTTGGCATGTGTACTGGCATGTGTGTATGCTGGCAAGTGCATGATAGTGTGGATCACGCACTCTGCGCTCGCTCTACCGAGCTCACTGGGTGGAACAAGTCACCTTCTGTCCATCTTCTCACCACCTCCTCCTCTCCATCTTTTTCCCATCGCCTCTCCATCCTTTCTGTATCCTCACAGGCATGGCGGACCACCATAGTGGTCAACAGTCACTTCACTGCAGCCACATTCGCCTCCACCTTCCCCTCGCTAGCATCACACGGAATTCGCCCCGCTGTGCTCTACCCAGCTGTAGCACTTGATTCCCCACCAGCTTCTTCCTCTGCCACTGCCAGCACTGCTAGCAGGAATATGTGTGCTCCCCCAGGCCCTTCTGTTGACGAAGCAGAGAAACTTGGGATTGATATTAACAGGTGATTTTTGGAGGGCAATTGAGACGGATTGAGCTGAGAGGGCTGGATGGAATGGTGTGCACATTATCTCCCATGATGAATTTGCTTCCGTTATATATATATATATATATATATATATATATATATATATATCAATTTCTTCCCTTCCTTCCGGCCTCTCAAACCTTCAGACCTTCAGCACCACTGCCACCTCTGCTCTGTTATGACCTCTCCCATCACTGAGTTCCCCCCAACTCTCCCCCCCCCCCACCTTCCCACCCCCAGTCCCTACTTCCTGTCTATCAACCGCTACGAGCGCAAGAAATAGGTCCCTGCCTACAGCCCCTGACCTGGACTCACACGTCTTCGCCCTCTACCCCCCTCCCCCTCCCTCTCCTCCCCCTCCCCCAGCCCCTTCTTCCTGTCCATCAACCGGTACGAGCGCAAGAAAGAGATCGCCACTGCCATCTCTGCTCTGGGGCTGCTCACCCGCTCGTCAGTGCACACAGACGCTTCCGACAGCCAGGAAAAAGGCAGCCTGGATGGCGCAGCTGCTTCGGCAAAGAGCCAGCGGCCACGACTTGTCGTTGCAGGTGAGTTGGTGATGGTGCTGAGGAAGGCGAGGAGAAATGTGTCGTGTGCATCGAAGGTTGTGACGCATGAAGCCACCTCTTACAACAGAACTCAACTGTCCCACTGTCTCTCAACCAGACGTTTTCCACACCCTAAACCCTTGGCTTCCATTCCCTTGTTTCTTCGACTCACCACCTTATCACTTCTTCCCTTCCCTTCATCACCTATGAATCAGGTGGTGTGACGCGCGCGTGCGGGAGAATGTGGAGTATCTGCAGGAGCTGAAACAACTAGCTGTTATGGAAGGGGTGGCATCCGACGTCCTTTTCCTCACCTCCATCAACGACTTGCTCAAGGCTCAGCTACTGGCCTGCTGCACTGCTGTAGTCTACACCCCTCCAGTTAGTATTCCTCATACGCCCAACACATGGAGATTCCGCACATCATCTTTCATATTTGTTTGCTTGTTTGGTTTGCCATAGACTGAGCCTGGTTGCCCTTTTGCTCTCTGCCTTATGTGTGTGCAGAACGAGCATTTTGGCATCGTGCCGTTGGAGGCAATGGCAGCAAGCAAGCCAGTAGTGGCATGCAACAGTGGGGGGCCCACAGAGAGCATACTTGATGGCGCTACAGGCTTCCTCTGCTCTCCAAATCCCACATCGTTTGCCGCTGCGCTGACTCTACTCTGGGCTGATCTTTCTCGGGCAGCTTCCATGGGTCAGGTTGCCCGAGCACATGTGGAGGAACGGTTTTCTAGGAAAGTTTTTGGCGACCGGTTGCAAGAGATTCTTTGGAACATGTGCTTGTAAGGACGTGTTCCTATGGCCCCTTATCAGGCAACCTCTTAGGTATCAGACTCACTCTGCATCACACTGAAATTCACGTAAACCCAAGACTCTTTGCGCATTCTATCAGGCATTCTGATAAGGAGTTGCCTGGTAGGGGGCTGTAGGATCGGAACACACCCTAACTTGTTACGGAAATGGCCTGATGGCATGGATGGCAAACAAGATGGCTTTGGGAACTCCTACCCAACACAATGCGGCTGATATGTTAAGGTCCAGTCATCCCCCCATGTTGTGCATTCCACAACCTCGTAACACCCATAACCATAAGATGGGAAAATACCTGCCTTAATTTCCCCCCTCCCACCCGTGCACAGCCTGGAACATACCCTGGGCCAGCGCATCCCTCTCCGCCACGGCAGCAGGGGACTCCTCATCGGCTCTCTTGGCGGGCACAAAGTCATCAAATGCTTCATACGCCCAGTCAGGGTCAAACGCCTCTCCCTTCTGCTCCAAAAAGTTGTGCAGCGCACAGCACGCCCCCACCAACCGCGGCAGCTCATGCAGCTTCCCCTCAGCCCGCCTCAGCAGGATCCGCCACCGTCCCTTCAGCCGGCCAATAGCGTCCTTCCCCACCGCAGTCCCCTTCTCTATGCACTCATTGAACGTCGTCTGGTACCACGTGGCGCTCTCTGATTGGGTGTAGGGAACCAGCAGCCAATCCAGAAGCGGGTACGACCGTAACCCGATCACCTTCGCTCCCTTGAGCTCTCCAGCTTGTCCTTTCTGGTGGAGGGTTGACTGTTGCAACACCTGCTCGTCAGAAAGCGCGCCGGGCAGCCCGATGCAAAGATCGATAAACTGCCCGTTAGCATCGACGACCGCTTGCGTGGAAAGGGAGTAAGATTCCCGAGCAAGACGCTCAGTGAGCTGCCTGTTGTGGTATTTTACCATGTTGGACCGCGGCGTGTTGATACACAGGTGTGTTGTGTAGAGAGTCCCAATCAGCTGCCCGTTCCCCAGCTGCTGTACCACAGAAGAAGCACCATCCACCCCGCACAGCTTCAGGAACTTGGAAGAAATTTCAGCTGCCCGGGTGCTGCCCGGCTCGGGCCATACGACCACCTTGGGCAGAATAACATCATTCAGCACCTTGAGAATATCATTCCCCACGAAATGCACCGTGGTCCGGCTGAGATTGAACCTCCGGGAAACCAGATGGAGAGGCTCGGCGGTGGCAAGCCTCCAGATTGCCGCTCCGATCCTGATGTCCAAGAGATTCGGGTTTTTTCTCGGCTTTTTCCCAAGAAGCGGCCCCAGCATCCCACAGAGCTCCATGAAGGTCTCCCGGCTCATCCTAAACTTTTTCCGGAACAATTCCGGAGGGTTATTCGGGTCAATACACTCCTCCCACCACGCGCGTGACCGCGGCCGCGTGATCAGCGTTCGATAAAACACCTGATGCTGCGAAAGCGTGGCGCCAGCAGACATGCCGGCCATGCAGACGCGTCTCAGCCGTTGGATCTCGCGCTGATGGACGGCGTCGTTGTGAGCGATGTCTCGGAGGAGGTTGAGCTCGATGGAGCGAACGAGGGAGTGGTGGCGGAGCAGGTACTCCGAGCGAACCACTCTTAGGCGCTGCAGGAAGCAGGAGGTTTCGTTGGCAGCGCGCTGCTCTTCCAGTAGGAGCAGGAGCACGAGGGAAATGGCATCCTCGTTAGGAGCGTTCTTGATGCAGGTTAAGAGATGTTGGAATTCGGATTCCGAGCAGAGGAGAGGCGAGGGAGTCGTGGGGATGGATGGGCGAAGCAGGGCGGCATTGTTTCTCCCATTCACTGCATCGCCTTCTATTCCCCCCTCTCCTTCACCTTCTCGCTCCTTAGTTTTCCCTCCCTTTTTCCTCTTTTCCAACCCTCCCTCCCTCCCTTCCTCCTCCTCACCCTCCTCGTCCTCCTCCTCCCTTTCATCGACCTCAACTCCCTCCTCTCCTTCCGTCAAGTGTAAGTCCACCAGCCGTCTCTTTCTGCTCTCTCTTCCACCAAACACCCCACCAGCCTCCCCATCTACTTCCAGCCCATCCCCTCTCTCCTTTCTCTGCCTCTCCCCATTCTCCTCCTCCGCTCCCTCCACCCCCACCCGAGCCACTTCAACAACGTCCAGATCAAAAGCGTCTGCTCCGTCCGCTGCCAAGCCTGCGACTGCCGAACCTACAAGCTCCAAGCCTGCTACTGCCGAGCTAAGACATCCCTCGCTGGCAAACCCTTGCAGCTCGTGCTGCTGCTCCTCTTCCTCATACTCTTCCTCCTCCTCTTCCTCCTCTTCCAACTCCACCACTTCCTCTTCGTGCTGCTGCTGCTGCTGCTGCTGCTCTTGCCGCTGGTTGTAGAGTGAACATTGCTGCACCTCCTGCTGCTGATGCTGTTCCTGTTCTCCCGGCTGTCGCTGCTGCTCCTGCACCTGCTGCTGGTTGTAGTATGAACGTTGCTGTGCCTCCTGTGGCTGCTCCTGTGGATGCTGCTGTGGCTGCTGCTCCTGTGGCTGCTGCTGCTGCTGCTGCTGCAGGAACTCGAGGAAAGACGGCTGATCAAGCTGCTCTTGCTGCTGCTGCTGTTCTTGCTGCTGTTCCATTTGCAACTGCTCTCGTGTCTGTTGCTGCTGCGGCTGCTGCTGTTCCAAAAAGTCAAGGAAATGCGGCTGATCTAGTTGTTGCTGCTGCTGCTGCTGCTGCTGCTGCTGCTGCTGCACCTCCTGCTGTTCCATCTGCAACTGCCCTTGAGCCTGTTGCTGCCGGTAGACCTGCTGCTGCTGGTACGGTTCTGGCCGCTCATACTGATCGTACCTTTGCTGTTGCTGCTGCTGCTGCTGCTGCTGCTGCTGTTGTTGTTGCTGCCGCTGCTGCTCCTGCTGCTGCCACTTTGATTGAATAATTTGCCGTTGTTGCACCATGTACTGAAGAAATTGCTCTGGACCCGACGCTACTGGCGCCTGCTGCTGCTGCGGCTGCTGCTGCTGCTGTTGTTGTTGTTGCTGCTGCTGCTGCTCCTGCTGCTGCCACTTTGATTGAATATTTTGCTGTTGTTGCACCATGTACTGAAGCAATTGCTCTGGATGCGCTACTGGCGCCTGCTGCTGCTGCTGCTGCTGCTGCTGCTGCTGCTGCTGCTGCTGCTGCTGCTGCTGCTGCTGCTGCTGCTGCTGCTGCTGCTGCTGCTGCTGCTGCTGCTGCTGCTGCGGCTGTTGACGCTGTTGCTGCTGATGATGCTGCGAGTGTTGTTGCGGATGCTGCTGCTGAAATATGTGTTGCTGGAGCAACTGTTGCTGCTTCTGCTGCTGCTGCTGCTGCTGCTGCTGCTGTTCTTGCTGCCGCTGTTGCTGCTGCTGCTGATGCTGCTGGAATTGCTGCGGCTGAAGGCGAGACCGCTGCAAGGGTGCCTGGCGATCGAACTGCTCATACACGTCCTGCGACATTTGCTGCGACGCTTGCTGCCCCACTGCGGACAACAGCTGCGATTCAAGCAGCGCGAACTCAAGCGCAGCTGCCGGCGACGGCGCGGAAGGCGCGGAAGGCGCAGGAGGCGCGGAACGCGCGGAAGGCGCAGAATGCGCGTAAGGCGCGGAAGGCACCGGAACCTGCGCGTCATTGCTCATAAAGGGCTGCGCGGCAGTAGCAGAACGGTTCGCGGGGGGACCAGCGACTGCGCCGAAAGCGGAAGCATTTGGCGGGTTGAAGTGAGTGGGGAGGAAGTGGGAGATGGAAACAGCGGCGGAGGCGGAAGCGGGGGAAACGCCGGCAATGCCGCTGGCGGGAGCGGGCCAGGGAGCGGAGAAATCGTCGCTTGCTTCGAGAGGTTGTGGGTCGAATGGAAATGCACCTCCACGGTTGTTGCGATGATAACGACCAAAGGAGTTACCGTCCATCGTTAATGACTAACGAATATCCCTTTACAAAGAGCACTGACTGAAAAATTCCTTACAATGACAACCGACTAAGGTACCCTTACAGTGATCACTGACTAATTTCCCTTACAATGATCACTAGCTACGCTGGCGCGTCGCGTAGAAGTAGAAGCACTTGCAGCTCCTAGCAATGCCTAGAGAGTAGCGTCAGAAAAGCGTGCCTTATAAACGCGAAAGTTGGACAGTAGTTGGTTGTTTCAGACGCGACACGGCTGGGGAATAGGCTGCATCATCCAACCACGAAGCGTCAGACTGATGCTACGCTTCAGAAATCAGGGCCTGACTCGTCACAACAGTCGTGCGTTGGTTCGCATTTGAAAGTAAGTTCAAGTTTGAACTTTCAAAGCAAACACTGAATGGGAACGCATTAGGAACCGATACCGCCATGGCCTGAACGATGGCGAAAGCAAATGGAAACCCTAGGGGCGTGGTACATCTTGGCCTTTTTGTGGCCTAGGGACTGTCGTCCTGAAGCTGGCCCTTGCCTCAAATCTGGTTCGGACCAGCTGGTGTTCAAGCTCCACCTAACCTCCACACCCTACTGTTTGAGCCTAGGTTTGGGAAAGCCCGACAGGTTACGCTTTGGCGTTTCGGTATAGTGAATTCTCTACTAGACTGAATGGTGAGAATTGAGTGTGCCTGACATAAACCTGAAGGCGTGATCTGTTGGGGTTCCCAGTTTTCTCGGGATCCACAGACCGTGTTTGGTTGGATGCGAGAAGTGCCAGTTCGGCACAATCTAGGCTGACATTTCCAACCACTCGCAGAGCCAGTGAAGCTTAAAGCGACGGTGCACATTTGCCACCCAAAACCCAGAACCCTGGCGAACTGTTACTGCGGATGGAAAGTGTCCGCACGAAATCCTGGTTTTCGCCAGCCAGCACTTTCGCGCTGGCAAGCCTGGTTCAAAAAAAAAACTTCTGAACCCAACACTGCCAAAAGTTGCCCGTCGCTTTAACCACTGAACGCACTCCTAGGCTTTTCATTTCCCAGCTCCTGCGTGAAGGCTATGGCGGTTTCATTACTTCTTGGGTTCACGGTTTGATTCGAGAGTTCAAACTTGAACTTTGCTCAAGTGCAAACGCCTGATTTGCTTGACGAGACACTCTTCGAAGCTTAGCATCAGCGTGACGCTTTTCCAGCCGATAAACTCTTCCCAGTCCTACAGTGTCCGAAACTTTATTCGAGCATTGCAAAAAGCGAGAACAGCTGCTACTCCTTGTAAACGGCAATTGTAAGGAGGAGAGTTGGTCATTGCAGGGTCAACATCATAGTCAGGGTAAAAAATGGACGGCAACCCTTTCCGCCGTCATCATGGCCACAGCCGGCGGGGTGCATTTCCCTTCGATCCACAACCTTTGGAAGTAAACGACGATTTCTCCGCTCCCTGGCCCCCCGCTCCCGTCAGCGCCATCGCCAACGTTTCCCCGGCTGCCGCCTCCGCGGCTGTTTCCATCTCCCACTTCCTCCCCACTCACTTCAACCCCCCGGATGCTTCCGCCTTCGGCGCAGCCGGTGGCTCCCCCGCGGACCGTTCCGCGGCAGCCGCGCAGCCCTTTCTGCGCAATGAGGCGCAGCTTTCCGCGCCTTCCGCGCCTCCTGCGCCTTCCGCGCCATCTCCCGCAGCTGCGCTTGAGTTCGCGTTGCTAGAATCGCAGCTGCTGTCCGCAGTGGCGCAGCAAGCGTCGCATCAGCCGTCGCAGGGCGTGTATGACGAAGAGCAGTTCAGTCGCCAGGCGCCCTTGCAACGGGCTAACCTTCAGCCGCAGCAATTCCAACAGCATCAGCAGTATTCTTATCAGCAGCAGGAACAGCAGCAGCAGACGCAGCCGCAGCCGCATCAGCGGGAGCAGCAGTTGCTGCAAAGCCAGTTTCGGCTGCACGAGCAGCAGCAGCGGCAGCAAATGCAGCCGCAGCAGCTGCAGCCGCAACAAATGTTTCAGCAACAGATTTTCCGGCAGCAGCAGCATCAGCCGCAACACTCGCAAGAGCATCATCAGCAGCAGCAGCAGCAACAACCGCAGCAGCAACATCAGCGACAGCCGCAGCAGCAGCAGCAGCAGCAGCAGCAGCAGGCACCAGTAGCGGATCCACAACAAATGCTTCAATATCTGATGCAACAGCAGCGAAACCTTCAGACAAACTGGCAGCAGCAGCAGCAAGGGTACAATCAGCAGGAGCGATCAGAACCATACCAGCAGCAACAGGAGGTTTACCGGCAGCAACAGGCACAGGAGCAGTTGCAGATGGAGCAGGAGCAGGTGCAGCAGCAGCAGCAGCAGCAGCAGCAGCAGTACCAGCAGCAGCAGGTGGTGGAGCAACAGCAGCAGCAACAGCAACAACAGCAGCAGCTTGATCAGCCGTATTTCCTCGAGTTCATGCAGCAGCAGGAGCCGCAGGATCAGCAGCAACAGCAGGGAGCGCAGGAACAGCATGAGCAGCAGGAGTTGCAGCAAAGTTCATACTACAACCAGCAGCAGGAGAATCAGTTGCAGCCGCAGCAGCAACAGCAGCAGCAGCGGCGGCGGCACGACGAGGAGGCGGAGGAGGAGGAAGAGGAGGAGGAAGAAGACGAGGAGGTGGAGGAGGAGGACGAGGCTGAAGAAGAGTATGAGGAAGAGGAGCAGCAGCACGAGCTGCAGGGGTTTTCCAGTGAGGGTGGTCTTCCCGCCGAGCCTCCTGCAGCTTCGGCAGAAGCAGGTTTGGGACTTGTAGGTTCGGAGGCAGCGGACCTGTCACTTGTGGGCTCGGCAGTAGCAGGTTTGGAACTTGTAGGTTCGGCAGTGGCAGGCTTGGCATCGGACGGAGCAGACGCATTCGATTTGGATGCGGTTGAGGTGGCTCGGTTGGGGGGAGATGAAGCCGAGGAGGAGGGTGGAGAGGGAGAAAGGGAAGGAGATGGGGAAACTGGAGGGGTGGTGGGTGGGAGAGAGAGCAGGAAGAGGCGGCTGGAGGACTTAGGCCAGACGGAAGGAGAGGAGGAAGGGGGAGTTGAAGGTGATGTAGAGGAGGGGGAGGAGGAAGAAGGGAGAGAGGGGAGATCGGGAAAGTTGAAGAAAGGAGGGGAACACAAGGAGGGAGAAGGGGATGGAGAGGAAGCAAAGGAAGGCGATGGAGTGAACAAGGGCATCGCCCTGCTTTACCCATCCATCCCCACGACTCCCTCACCTCTCCTCTGCTCCGAAGCTGAATTCCAAGAGCTCTTAACCTGCATCCAGAGCTCCTCTAACGAGGATGCCATTGCCATGGTGCTCCTGCTGCTGCTGGAAGAGCAACGCGCCACCAAAGAAACCTCTTTCTTCCTGAAGCGCCTGCGAGTTCGCTCGGAGTACCTGCTACGCCACCACTCCCTCGTGAGATCTATTGAGCTAAACCTCCATCGGGACATCGCAGACAACAACGCGATCCGCCAGCAGGAGATCCAACGGCTGAGACGCGTCTGCATGGCCGGCATGACAGCTGGCGCCACGCTCTCGCAGCACCAGATGGTTTACCGGCGGCTGTGGACGCGGCCGCGCTCCCGCGCGTGGTGGGAGGAGTGTATTGACCCGAATTACCCTCCGGAAACGTTCCGAAAGACGTTTAGGATGAGCCGGGAGACGTTCATGGAGCTCTGTGACATTCTGGGGCCGCTGATTGTGAAACGATCAACCAGAATCAGGGAGGCGATACCTGTAGACATCAGGATTGGAGCGTCGCTCTGGCGCCTGGCCACAGCCGAGCCTCTCCATTTGATCTCCAGGAGGTTCGGGCTCGGCCAGACCACCGTGCATTTCGTCTCGAATGACGTTCTTAAGGCGCTGAACGAAGTTGTTCTGCCCAAGGTGGTTGTCTGGCCTGAGCCGGGCAGCACCCGGGCAGCTGAAATTTCTTCCCAGTTTCTGGACCTGTGCGGGCTGGATCACGCTTCGTCTGTGGCGCAGCAGCTGGGAAACGGGAAGCTGATTGCAACTCTCTACACAACGCACCTGCCCATCAACACGCCACGGTCCAACCTTGCAAAATACCACAACAAGCAGCACACCGAGCGTTTCGCCCGCCCTTCTTACTCTATAGCCATGCAGACGGCCATCGATGCCAACGGGCAGTTTTTAGACCTTTGCATCGGGCTGCCTGGCGCGCTTTCTGACGAGGAGGTTTTGCAGCAGTCGACCCTCCACCAGAAAGGACAAGCCGGGGAGCTCCAGGGAGTTAAGGTCATTGGGTTACGGTCGTACCCGCTTCTGGATTGGCTGCTGGTTCCGTACGCCCAATCAGACAGCGCCACGTGGTACCAGACGACCTTCAATGAGTGCATAGAGAAGGGGACTGCGGTGGGGAAGGACGCTATTGGCCGGCTGAAGGGACGGTGGCGGATTCTTCTGAGGCGGGCTGAGGGGAAGCTGCATGAGCTGCCGCGGTTGGTGGGGGCATGCTGTGCGCTGCACAACTTTCTGGAGCAGAAGGGAGAGGCGTTTGACCCTGACTGGGCGTATGAAGCGTTTGATGACTTTGTGCCCGCCAAGAGAGCCGATGAGGAGTCCCCTGCTGCCGTGGCGGAGAGGGATGCGCTGGCCCAGGGTATGTTCCAGGCCGTGCACGGGTGGGAGGGGGACGCTGCCAATGCGCTGTGAGGTTGAGCTCGGAAAAATGGAGGCTCATATGGAGCGAGGATAGTTTGGTGGGGTGGGGAGAGAAGTGGGGAAGAGATGGGGCTGGGCTGGGGGGAGGGGGAGGTGGGGGAGAAATGTTTTGATGGGTTGGATGGGGAGGATCATGTGCCGCAGCAAGTCAACGTTTCACAGTAGCTGATAAGTAGGAGATCTGAGCTGTCAAATGTTGTAGTCTTAGTGATGTGTGTTATAGGGGGTAGAACTGTTAGGGTTACGTTTATGTACCCCAACCAACCTTAGTGAAACCAACACTTTCATTCTTGACATAGTATCACCTAGGTTAGGATCCTGTAGGATCCCGTTCCTCTCGTTCATGTCCGTAGCGCCCGAGCCTGTCCCGTACCCTAGTGCCTGTTACGCCCGTACTGTCCCCTAGCGCCTCTCGTGCTCGTCTCTCTCGTGCCCTAGCGCCCGCTGCGCCTGCGTCGCATCGCCCCTGCTGTCCCGTCCCGTCGCCCCTACCGTCGCGTCGCCCCTGCTGTCCCGTCCCATCCCGTCGCCCCTGCTGTCCCGTCGCGTCGCCCCCTGCTGTCCTGTCCCGTCCCGTTGTCCCTGCTGTCCCGTCCCGTCCCGTCGTCCCTGCTGTCCCATCGCGTCGCCCCCCTTCTGTCCCGCCGCGTCGCGCCGTCCGTCCCGTCCCGTCCCGTCCCGTCCGTGTCGCGCTTCCCGTCCCGTCCCGTCGCACGCGCCCCGTGCGCCCTGCCCGTCCGTCGCGCCCCCGCTGCGCCCAGCCCGTCCGTCGCGCCCCGTGCGCCCTGCCCGTCCGTCGCGCCCCGTGCGCTCTGCCCGTCCGTCGCGCCCCCGTTGCGCCCTGCCCGTCCGTCGCGCCCCGTGCGCCCTGCCCTGCCCCGCCCGTCCCTGCCAGTTGCGTCCGTCCCGTCGTGTCGCACTGTCTGTCACGCCCTACGCAAACCCTTTAGGCGTTTAGGGTTTCGGCAGCAGCAGTATCCACCTCTACGCTTCCGCTATGGCGACCCCTAGGGTCCTGCGCTTTGACGCTGAGGGTAGGCCGCTCGAGTTCTCGGCCTGGCTCATGCGTGCGTGCCGCCTCCTAGAGAGCCAGGTTCAGGCACACGAGACTCTGTGGGCGCACGCTTCCGGTGACCTACCTGAGCCAGCTGACCCTGCACCCTTAGCAGCTGACCCCACACCTACAGACAGTGACCGTTATGCACGCGAGCGTGCTGACGTGACAGCGTGGAAGTCGCGTGATGCTGCGGCATGCATCGCCCTCAGCAGCCTCCTCCCTGAGTCTGAGGAGACCCACTTCACTCAGGTTCGCACGGCTAGTGAGTTCCTGACTGCGATCAAGGCCCGCTACGCTACTCCCACCACTGTCTCTCTTGGTCGCCTGTTCCTTCCGTTCCTGTTTCCTAACCTCGCCTCGTTTGAGCGCACTGCTGACTTGATCACTCATCTGCGCTCGCTCGATTCTAGCTACCACGCTGCTTGCACTGACGCACAGCTTGCACTGCTCCCTCCCACCATGGCGATTACTATCTATTTCATCGCCACTAGCCTCCCTGACCGCCTTGCTTCGATTCGTGACGCACTTCTTCTGAAGCACCCTAGCGAGCTCACTATCGAGGTCCTTGAGTCGACCCTCAAGGACGCCGAGAGCAACCTCCGTTCGGTAGCCTCTGCCTCTGGTGTTGTGCCCCCTCCACTGTTCCACGGGTGCACTGTCCCTCAGCTGCCCACCTTTACTGCCTCCCTCGCCACTGCCATTACTGACGTGACCGCAACTGCTGTTACGACTTCTTCGCGGTCTCGGGGTAGGAGTGGCAGGCGGTCAGGGTGCAGGCGGAGGCGGCGAAGGCGGTGGGGGTGACATGGCGAGCGGCGGCGGCGGGAGTGCAGGCACTGGAGGAGTGCCTCGTGCAGCGGCCGGTGACTCCCCTGCTACAGCTGGTGGAGGTGACGCCCGGGTTTGTCAGCCACCTACTGGTCTGCCAGCCGCAGGGGGTGGAGCAGCGGCGTGGTACCTGACTCGACGACAGCAGCAGCAGCAGCAGCAGCCCCTCCCCTCGCAGCAGCCACAGCAGCAGCAGCGGCAGCAACAGGTTTCGAGGCAGGGGTCAAGACAGCGTCAGCTGCAGCGCGGTGCCGTCCACCCTCCCTGCACCAATCACGTTCTGACAGGTGCCCGCCGCAGCCAGCCTTGTGGCCGCAGCCACCCACCGGGTCAGTGCTTTGCTCAGCTTACTGACACGGTTCGATTGGCCTACGGCGTTGACGACCCTGCCCCTGACTAGCTTCCCCTTGTTCAGACGTACGGCCCCGCTCTGTAGGGCATGTCGGCTTCTCAGTTGGTTGATCTCTTAGGAACTCCTCATGCTATGTATGCTGTTGTTGACTCTAGTGCTTCTGACTCTGTTTACTCAAGCGTTGTTAGCTTAGGTGCTAGTCTTACTGAGGTGCCTGTTGCTAGTGTAGGTACTTGTATAGACACTAGTCCAGGAGCTGCTCCGAAGGACGCTTCGCTGTCTTTCACTCTGGACTCCGGAGCTTCCCACTGTTTCTTCCACGACCGCACGACACTTACCCCGCTTCCTACGCCGGCCTCTGTAGCACTGGCTGATCCCACTTCGGGACCAGTCGCTGCTCGATACACTACTACGCTTCCGTGCCCGGCTGTTCCCTCCGGTTCTCTGACCGGCTTCCACGTCCCCTCGTTCTCGAGGAACTTGGTGGGCGTGAGGCCGCTCGTGAATCAGCACGTGGGTGTGTGGATTGAGCCTTCTGGCGAGACTGCGGTTTGTGTCGACGGGGACACGTACGCGCCTCTCGCCACCTTTACCGCTGAGCCGGGCTCTGGTCTCTACACACTTCACACTGGCCCCCGAGGGAAGCAGCAGCAGCAGCGGCAGCAGCAGCAGTAGCAGCTACTGCCCCCGACCCCTGTCACTGTCCCCTGTCAGGTTCCCGCGTCTCACCAGGTTGCTGCGTCTCCCCAGGTAGATGTGTCTGGTCAGGTTCCAGTGTTTGGTCCAGTTGCTGCGTCGTGCTCCTGCCGGTTGCTTGCCTACCCCACTGTTTTGTGGCACCACCGGATGGGGCACCCGTCCATTTCTCGCCTGCGCGCTATGTCTAGTCAGCGTCTTGTCTTAGGCCTCCCGCGTGTCTTGCCGTCGTTGCCGCCTTCGCTTGCGCCACCCTGCGGTCCCTGCGTCGAGGGTTGGCTGCGCGCCACCCCTCACTCCTCCCTTCGTCCGGCCACCGAGCCCTTCGAGACTCTCCACTTGGAAGTCAGGGGCCCCTACTCGCGCCCTGGCCCTGAGCGAGAGAGTTTCTTTCTCGTGGTCATTGACGACTACTCCCGCTACACCACAGTGTTCCCCCTGGCAAAGAAGTCCGACGTGACTTCTACGCTGATCCGGTGGTTGCTTACCACTACGGACACTCGTGGGCGCCCGGCCCGTACCTCGCCCACGCTTGGCCCCGTATCTAGCCAGCGATTGGCCCGTACCTAGCCTCGCGCTAGGCCCCGTTCCTAGCCCCGCGCCCGGCCCGTACCTAGCCTCGCGACCGGCCCGTACCCTGCCCGCGCTCGGCCCCGTTCCTAGCCCCGCGCCCGGCCCGTACCTAGCCTCGCGACCGGCCCGTACCCAGCCCCGCGCCCGGCCCCGTACCTAGCCCGCGCCCGGCCCCGTCTGTCGCCAGCGCCTGGCCCCGTACCTAGCCTCGCGACCGGCCCGTACCCTGCCCGCGCTCGGCCCCGTTCCTAGCCCCGCGCCCGGCCCGTACCTAGCCTCGCGACCGGCCCGTACCCAGCCCCGCGCCCGGCCCCGTACCTAGCCTGCGCCCGGCCCCGTCTGTCGCCAGCGCCTGGCCCCGTACCTAGCCCGCGCCTTGCCCGTGTAACGCCCGCGCCAGGCCCCGTACTTAGCCCGCGCCCCGGCCCCGTACCTGCCCAGCGACCGGCCCCGTACCTGCCCAGCGCCCGGCCCCCGTTCCTGCCCAGTGCCCGGCCCCGTACCTGCCCAGCGCCCGGCCCCGTACCTGCCCAGCGCCCGGCCCCGTACCTGCCCAACGCCCGGCCCCGTACCTGCCCAGAGCCCGGCCCCGTACCTGCCCGGCGCCCGGCCCCCGTTCCTGCCCAGTGCCCGGCCCCGTACCTGCCCAGCGCCCGGCCCCGTACCTGCCCAGCGCCCGGCCCCGTACCTGCCCAACGCCCGGCCCCGTACCTGCCCAGAGCCCGGCCCCGTACCTGCCCGGCGCCAGAAACCTGCAGGAGGGGATCTGCAGCACCAGGTCCCCCACCTTTCTCCTACCTCCCCCTGCTGCGGGAGCAGCAGAGGGGGGGAGGGGACCTGCAGCACCTGCCCCCCCCCCCCCCCCCCCCCCCCCCCCGCCTGTTACGATAAGAATGAATTGATAGAAAATGTGAACTACAACCCTAGATATAGCAAACCCTAATCATGCAAGTAAGTAGAAACGTAACACCTAGACTAACCTAAACAACACATATAAAATATATGTTGACACACCCCCATAGTCTAGGTGACGGAAGTCCTGTAGAAACAACAAGAGCAAGCAACGGTCACAAGACCAGTCTACAAGAACAAGACAAATCTCAGGGTGGAGCTCAAAGTCACCACACACTCCGAGAGCAAGCAAGGGGCCACAAGGCCAGTCCACATGCAGGTATATAGCAAATATAAAGAGATGCAAGAGTACAAGACATGCAGAACAAGGCATCTCTAAGCAAGCAAGTGAGGACGGGCAGGCACAAGGCCAAGCTGGGTGCAGAAACGCTGGTGCTCACAAGGCGGCAACGCCTTGGTGAAGATATCTGCCGTGTTTGCCTCAGAGACCACACGTCGAACGAGTGCCTGTCCACGCTGCTGCAACTCACGCAGAAGGAAGTAACGAAGCTGGATGTGCTTCGCCTTCCCAACCAGTCGGGGCTCCTCACACAACAGGACAGCAGACCTGTTGTCGGCGAACAAGACTGGGGGAGAGCGAGGCCGCTCACCAAGGTCGGTGAGAAGGAAAGACAGCCAGCGAAGCTCCTGAGCGGCCATGGCCGCAGCGTACACCTCTGCCTCACAGCTGGAACCGGCGACAGACGACGCCCGAGTCGACCGCCACGAAACAGCACCTGCCCCGAGGCTAAAGGAGTACCCCTGTGTAGACCGACGCGTCTCCGCGTCGTCGGCCCACGACGAGTCCGAGTAACCTGTGAGTGTAACTGGCTGCTTCCCTCCAAGGACAAGTCCCATGCCTGATGTACTCGCCACATACTTCGCCACCCTCTTAGCAGCGTACCAGTGGGAAGGTCGGTGTCTCCCAGGCGCAACAAAGCGCGCAAGGACGCTAAGAGGGTAAGCTAGGTCTGGGCGAGTACAGGTCATCAGGTACATGAGACAACCCACCAGCTCAGGATATGGACCACTGGACTCAAATGACTCGTCCGAAGGTGGAGCCGTGAGCCCATGATCCACACCAAGAGGGGTGAGCTGTACCTTGGAGAACGGGAAGCGAAACCGCGTGAGGATCTGCTCGACCATATGCGACTGAGTCAGCGTAATGGTGCGAGCTGCCCTGTCCCTGGTGATCTGCAGGCCAAGGTAGTGCTGCAGCTCACCAAGGTCAGTGCAAGTGTGTCTCCTCTGCAGTTCCTCCTTCACGGAGGCCAGCGCGCGTCGGTCGGGAGTGGCGAACACTAGGTCGTCGACGTAGACCAGGACAAAGAACGGGGTCGAGCCACGGCGAACGAACAGTGACGGGTCAGCAGACGACGGAAAGAAGTCAAGAGCTGCAAGGGTCGAGCGAAGTGTGTCGTGCCACTCACGTGGGGCCTGACGCAGGCCGTAGACTGGTCGACGCAGCTGCCACTGGGTCCCAGGTGGGAAAGAGCCAGTGAAGCCAGGCGGGCGACGCAGCCAGATCTGCTCGTGCAGGCTCCCCTGAAGGAACGCGGTGGAAAAGTCCAAGGAGTGCAACTCGTAGTCGCGCTGGGCTGCAATATGCAGCAACACCCGAAGAGTACTCATCTTCGGGGTGGGAGCGAAGGTCTGGAAGAAGTCCACCCCCTCTCGCTGACTGAAGCCTCTCGCAACATAGCGTGCCTTGAACACAGGTGGTGATCCAGGCGGCCGCTTCACCTTGTAGAGCCATCGGCCACTGACGACATTCGTCCCAAGTGGTGGGACTGCGTCGACGTAAGTGCCTGTGGACCTATAAGATGCCATCTCTGCCTCCTCAGCTGCTATCCAGTACGAAGCCCAGGGTCCCGAGACCGCCTCGGCGTGAGTGCGAGGGATCGGGATGTCAAGGGCGTCTGGATCCCCCTCAGGGGCAAGCAGCATGGCGCAGAGATGAGGAACAGCGGCCGCAAGAAAACCAAGCTCGAACTGCCTGTCCTCTACGACCTCCAGGGGAAAGACAGGAGCACCCCCAGAGGACGGAGAACGTGCAGGGCCACTCACCAAGTGAGCGGCGTAGTCAAGGCGGTGGGAAGAGGCAAAGCCAGAGACAGTGGTAACAAGTGCTGAGACAGACGACAGAGGTGCAGTCGGGTGAGTGACCAACGCGGACAAAACACGGGAGACGACAGGACGGGAGGCACGGAGGTAGTCGGACAACGGGTCGTGAAGCACAGTGAGGGACGACTCAGGGGGCTGTGGAAGGACAGGAGGAGGTGGAACACGAGAGCGGAGAACAAGGTGAAACGGACCGTCTGCACGGTAACGGGACCGACGGGGCTGTGGAGACACAGCACGACTGAGGGGAGGACGACGAGTCCACTGGGAGGAGGAAAGGGACTCAACTGGTGGAACAGGAGGGGACGACAGGGGACCACGAACAAAGCGTGCAGGTGCTGGGTCGGGGAGGTCGCGTAGTCGCATTCGCTGCTGCTCCGCCTCCTCTGGCGTCTGCTGCGACGGTACCGGCCCCTGCTGCTGCTCCTGTGGCTCCGCCTCTGCCCTCTCCTGCTGCGGCTGCAGCTGTACCCGCTGCTGCGACCGGGACTCCTGCGCTACCCTCTCCTGCTGCTGCCGTGACTCCTCCTCTACTCTCTCCTGCTGCGTCTGGAACTGCACCTGCTGCTGCGGGTGGGACTCCTGCTCTACCCTCTCCTGGTGCGGCCGTGACTGCTCCTCTACTCTCTCCTGCTGTGTCTGTAACTGCACCTGCTGCTGCGGGCGGGACTCCTGCTCTACCCTCTCCTGGTGCGGCCGTGACTCCTCCTCTACCCTCTCCTGCTGCGGCTGCAGCTGCACCCGCTGCTGCGACCGGGACTCCTGCGCTACCCTCTCGTGCTGCTGCTGTGACTCCTCCTCTACTCTCTCCTGCTGCTGCTGCTGCTGCTGCTGCTGCTGCTGCTGCTGCTGCTGCTGTGCCCTCTCAAATCGCTCACGCTCCTCCCTCTCCAACCGGAGGAGACGCTGCTCACGGGTCAGGAAACGTACGAGTGACGCACGGCAAAAACGGGTGGGGCGCAGGGCAGAAACGGGTGACGCGCGATGTCGACGGGGGGGCGCGACCTACTCGGGCTCTACGGGGCAGGGCGCTTCGGGCTATGGGTCGCTACGAGGCGCGCGGGTGGTGGGCCCATAGACTATCGAGAGAAATTTCGCCTAAGGGAAAAAATCGCCTAGGGGAAAAATCGCCTAAGGGAAACCTAGCTCTATACCATGTTACGATAAGAATGAATTGATAGAAAATGTGAAGTACAACCCTAGATATAGCAAACCCTAATCATGCAAGTAAGTAGAAACGTAACACCTAGACTAACCTAAACAACACATATAAAATATATGTTGACACCGCCCCCCCCCTTCTCCTCCATCTCTCTGCTGCGGGTGCAGCAGTGGGGGGGAGGGTATGGGGGTGGCGGGTGTGGCCAACCTGCGGGAGGCAGGAGGGGATCTGCAGCACCAGCCCCCCCCGCCCCCCCCTGCCCTGCTGCTGCCGCTACAGCCCTTGCTGTTGCCACTACAGCCCTTGCTGCTACCCTGCTGCCCTGTGCGCCCCGCGCGCTTTGCAGCCCTGCGCGCCCTGCTGTCCTGCTGCCCTGCGCGCCCTGCGCGCCCCGCGCGCCCTGCTGCCCTGCAGCCCTGTGCGCCCTGCTGCCCTGCAGCCCTGTGCGCCCTGCTGCCCTGTTTGCCCCGCGCGCCTTGCTGCCCTGTTTGCCCCGCGCGCCCTGCTGCCCTGCAGCCCTGTGCGCCCTGCTGCCCTGCTGCCCTGTGCGCCCCGTGCGCCCTGCAGCCCTGTGCGCCCCGTGCGCCCTGCAGCCCTGCGCGCCCCGCGCGCCCTGCTGCCCTGCAGCCCTGTGCGCCCTGCTGCCCTGCAGCCCAGTGCGCCCTGCTGCCCTGCTGTTGCCGCTACAGCCCTTGCTGTTGCCGCTACAGCCCTTGCTGCTGCCCTGCGCGCCCCGCGCGCCCTGCAGCCCTGCTGTGCCCCGTGCGCCCTGCAGCCCTGCGCGCCCTGCTGTCCTGCTGCCCTGCGCGCCCTGCGGGCACTGCAGCCCTGCACGCCCCGCGCGCCCTGCTGCCCTGCTGCCCTGCAGCCCTGTGCGCCCTGCTGCCATGCAGCCCTGTGCGCCCTGCTGCTGCTGCCGCTACAGCCCTTGCTGTTGCCGCTACAGCCCTTGCTGCTGCCCTGCGCGCCCCGCGCGCCCTGCAGCCCTGCTGCGCCCCGCGCGCCCTGCTGCCCTGCTGCTGCCGCTACAGCCCTTGCTGTTGCCGCTACAGCCCTTGCTGCTGCCCTGCGCGCCCTGCAGCCCTGCTGGGCCCGCGCGCCCTGCTGTCCTGCTGCCCTGCGCGCCCTGCGCGCACTGCAGCCTTGCGCGCCCCGCGCGCCCTGCTGCCCTGCTGCCTGTGCGCCCCATGCGCCCGGCTGCCCTCTGCACGCACCATGCACTGCCTCCCCCGCCCCCCCCTTTTCTCCTCCATCCCCTGCTGCAAGTGCAGCAGTGGGGGGGAGAGTATGGGGGTGGCGGGTGTGTGAACCGTCCCCTGCTCCTCCTCCTCCGTCTCCCACTGCTGCAGCTGCCGCTGAGGGGGGTGGGTGTGTGGGAGCCGAGGGAGTGGTGCTAGGGGGGTGAAGTGGGAGTGGAGCTAGGGGTGCAGCAAGGGGTGTGTGAAAGGGGGGTGGGACAGTTGGGGGAGGTTGAGCGGAGGCTCAGAGTCCAGCCTCCTCCTCCTCACTTGCCCTTTGTGAATGCCTCTAGCTTTGCTTGTACTTGTGAACCTGCTCTATGACTGCTTGCTCTGCTGATTATACCCCACTTTGACTATGGGGGTGTGTCAGAATGTATTTGTTATCTAGCCTGCAGTGGGGTACTCTGTAGTGAGTACAACCCAATTAAGGGTCTTGTATTTGCATCCCAACTCTTGCTAGTGAATCCACTTTCCAATTCTCTCGACACTAAACTCTCTCGATACTCTAACCTAGCCATGGCTCCTAAGTCACGCTAGTATTCTCACAAGCAGCAGCACAGGCAGCAGTAGCAGCTCAGGCGCCAGCAGCAGCCTAGCAACAGCAGCAGCCTAGCAACAGCAGCAGCACAGGTGGTAGCAGCAGCTGAGCAGCAGCAGCAGCGTAGCAGTAGCAGCACAGGTGGCGGCAGCAGCGCAGGCGGCAGCAGCAGCTCAGGCGGCAGCAGTAGCCTAGCAGCAGCAGCAGCCTAGCAGCAGCAGCAGCAGCGCAGACAGGAGCAGCAGCTTAGCAGCAGCACCAGCACAGGTGGCAACAGCAGCGCAGGCGGCAGCAGCAGCTCAGGCGGCAGCAGCAGCTCAGGCGGCAGCAGCAGCCTAGCAGTAGCAGCAGCCTAGCAGCAGCAGCAGCAGCTTAGCAGCAGCACCAGCACAGGTGGCAGCAGCAGCGCAGGCGGCAGCAGCAGCTCAGGCGGCAGCAGCAGCAGCTGAGCAGTAGCACCAGCGCAAGCGGCAGCAGCAGCAGCAGCAGCGCAGCAGCAGTAGCACAGGTGGCAGCAGCAGCTGAGCAGCAGCAGCAGCGTAGCAGTAGCAGCACAGGTGGCGGCAGCAGCGCAGGCGGCAGCAGCAGCTCAGGCGGCAGTAGTAGCCTAGCAGCAGCAGCAGCCTAGCAGCAGCAGCAGCAGCGCAGACGGGAGCAGCAGCTTAGCAGCAGCACCAGCACAGGTGGCAACAGCAGCGCAGGCGGCAGCAGCAGCTCAGGCGGCAGCAGCAGCTCAGGCGGCAGCAGCAGCCTAGCAGTAGCAGCAGCCTAGCAGCAGCAGCAGCGCAGACGGGAGCAGCAGCTTAGCAGCAGCACCAGCACAGGTGGCAGCAGCAGCGCAGGCGGCAGCAGCAGCTCAGGCGGCAGCAGCAGCAGCTGAGCAGTAGCACCAGCGCAAGCGGCAGCAGCAGCAGCAGCAGCGCAGCAGCAGTAGCACAGGTGGCAGCAGCAGCAGCGCAGCAGTAGCAGCAGAGGTGGCAGCAGCAGCGCAGGCGGAAGCAGCAGCGCAGGTGGCAGCAGCAGCTCAGGTGGCAGCAGCAGCCTAGCAGCAGCAGCAGCGCAGTAGTAGCAGCACAGGTGGCAGCAGCAACGCAGGCGGCAGCAGCAGCGCAGGCGGCAGCAGTAGCTTAGCAGCAGTTGCAGCGCAGGCAAGGCGCGCGCAGGCGGCGCAAGGCAGCGCGTAGGGCAGGGCAGGACTAGCGCGGGTGCGCGACACTGGCAGAGCGCAGGGCAGGCGCTCGCGGGCGGCGCAGGACAGCGCGTAGGGCAGGGCAGGATAGCCGCGCGCGGGCGGGGCAGGGCAGCACGTGGGTAGCGTTTGCAGGGCAGGCGTGCGCTGGAAGGGCAGGAAAATCGACGCGCCTACGGGCACGATACGGGCAGAAATTCGTCGTGCCTAAGGTCGCGATTCGGGCAGGAAAACCGTCGCTTCTAGGGGCGCGATTTGGGCAGGAAAACCGACGTGCCTAGGGGCGCGATTCGGGCAAAAAATCGACGTGCCTAAGGTCGCGATTCAAGCAGGATATAAAAGTGACGCGCCTAGGGGCGCAATTTGGGCAGGAAATCGAAGACTTAACGGTGGACCCTTTTAAAAATCTGGTCATAAGGACCTAATGGCTCTTAATACCATGTAGCACCAGTACCAGTAGCACCAGTAGCAGTAGCACTTCTAGGACTAGTAGCTCCGGCACCTCCAGCACCAGCAGCACCTCTAGTACCTCCAGCACCAGCAGCACCTCCAGCACCTCCAGCAGTACCTCCAGTACCTCCAGCACCAGCAGTACCTCCAGGACTAGCAGCTCCAGCTCCAGCAGGACCATACCCTCCACCACCGGGACTGCCTCGCCGAACGATCCACGCACGAATCGCCTGCGGCGAGAGCGTCTCAAGTAGATCAGGCTGCGGTGGCTGTCCAGCTCCAGGACCTCCAGCAGGGTCACCCACAGCTCCACCGCCACTAGGACTCGCAGTACCCCCAGAGTCAGCACCCCCATTCGTACTACCCCAAGAACTAGCACCCCCAGTCACAGCACCCTCAGAACCAGCACCCCCAGTCGCAGCACCTCCAGAACCCGCACCCTCTGTCTCAGCACCCCCTGGCTCAGCACCAGCAGTCTTAGCTCCAGAGTCCACAGCAGCAGGCTGTGGAGGCGGTGAAGACGGCCAAGGCGGAAAACCAGGGGGGGTCTCCAAGCGTGGAGAGTGCCGAGTGGCCGCCGTGTCGGCGGCGGCGGGGTCACCCCCCTCAGCTGGGCCAGAGGAGTCAGAAGAGACCTCCAATGGCTCAACCAAGGGGGGTGGGTCTACCTGAGACACACCTGAGGGAGCAGGACCCTGTGGGGGGAGGGGGTCAACAAGGGGGGGGACTGGTACCAAGAAAAGAGGCGCTAGGGGGACCGGGTGGGATGCGTGCGGGTGTAGCCTGTAGTAACAGACAGACTCGTCAAAGGTGACGTCCTGGGAGGAGAAGACTCGACGTGAGCGCGGGTGGTAAAACTGCCACGGCGGGGCGTCGGTGGGGAAGCCAAGGAAGACGCAGCGGAGAGTGCGAGAGGAGAGCTTGCTCGCTTTGGCATCGCGAACAAGGGAGAGCGCACCCCAGACCCGAAACACCGACGCATCGCCAACCTTCCCCGTCCACCGGAGTGTGGGCGAGGTCTCTGGCTCAGAGACACGGGGCCAGAGGTTGAGCTGATGCGCAGCGTATCGGACCGCAAACGGCCACAGAAAATGGGGAGCAGCCGCATGGATCATGGAGGTACAAGCAACCTCCATGATCAAGCCAATGCGACGCTCAGCAGTCCCATTTTGCTGAGGAGAGGCTAGAAGCGTGAACGACTGGACGATGCCCTCGTCTCAACAGAACTCCGCAAGGAGGTCAGAAGAGAACTCACCGCCCCTGTCAGAGTGCAGACACAAGACTAGGAAGTCCTGACTGAACCGCTCGCGCAGCTGGCGACGAGTAGCACGGATCCAGGGGATCAAAACACCGCTGATGTCCGCCTTGCGCCGCAAAGGGAAGACAGTGGTGTAACGTGTGTAGTCGTCAACAACCAGCAGGAAGTAGCGCCCTTGGTCCGTTCCACCGATGTGGGCTGGGCCCCAAAGGTCCATGTGGAGAGTCTGCAAAGGAGTAGTGGTCGGAGGAAACAGGGAGGAGTGAGGAGCGGCGCGCTGCCGCTCCTCGACGCAGGGAAGGCACGGTGGGGCAGGCGAGCGCGGAAGGGAGGGCAGGGACCTGGGAAGGCAAGAGAAAAGGAGACGAGAGTGCATACCGCGGAGACGCGGTAGGGAGGGGTGACCGAGGCGGTGGTGCCAGAGGAGAGTCTGGTGGGAGAGTACTCGACACGAGCAAGACGCTGCAAGCTGACCAGACGCAGACACCTGACTCGACGCAGTCACCTGACCTGCCTCAGCCACCTGTGCAGACGCAGTGGTCAGTGTGTACAGACTAGACCCAGGCCGTCGAGTGAACGTAACCAGGTGACGGCCAGTCCGGGAGCACGTACAGATCGCCACACGTTGCCCTCCATGAATAAAGGTATCAACCCAGACATCCTGAATGGCAGTGTTGCTCACCAAGTTCGTCGAGAACGTGGGGAGGTGGAGACCTGACAGAGAACCGGAAGGGACTGCTGGACACGGGAGGACAGTGGAGGCTCGTGCGACTACTGGGCCCCCAGTGGGGTCAGCCAGTGAGACCGGTACCGGTGCAGCAAGTGGTGTGAGTGTGGTGCAGTCACGAAAGAAGCAACGTGACGCGCTTGAGTCAAGTGTGAAAGTGTGCAAGGCCTCAGCTGAGGAAGGACCTGTGGCGGGAGACGCACGAGCACCTAAAGCTGCAGCAGACTCACTAGCACTTAGTGCTGCAGCAGACTCACTAGCACCTAGTGCGGCAACAGACTCACTAGCACCTAGTGCTACAGCAGACTCACTAGCACCTAGTGCTGCAGCAGACTCACTAGCACCTAGTGCGGCAGCAGACTCACTAGCACCTAGTGCAGGAGTCTCGACATAACCAGTGACACATCGCTGAGGAAACAACTCACTAAGCACGTGAGGGGAGAAGGTCTCCTGCTGACTTTGTTGCCGCCTCTGTGCAGTACGTAGAAAACCAAAGCCTCCACCACCTAGACGCGCTCGCTGAAGAACCCATTCGCGAAGCTGCTGAGGGTTGGGGTCGTCCGGGAGAGGCAGTGAGCGCCGCTGTCCACCCATAGCCGCTGCAACTGCCGTGATAGAGGCCATGACAGGCAGTGACGGTCAGTAGTAGGTCCAGCACCTCCGGCACCAGCAGCACCTCCAGCACTCCCAGTCGCACGTCCCGCACCAGCAGCACCTCCAGCACTCGCAATCGTACCTCCAGAACCCCCATCTCCAGCAGCACTCCCAGCAGAACCTCCACTAGCAGCAGCAGTAGCACTAGCAGCAGCAGCAGTAGTGGCAGCAGGGCGGCTCGGTGGGGCTGGTGACAAAGGTAGGGCGGCGCAGCTCGGGTTGGGCAGGACGGCTCGGGCGGCGCGGCTTGGTCGGGCAGAGCATTCCGCGGGCTGCAGGACAGGGCGCGCGGTGGACAGGGCAGCAGGGCGCGTGCTGTGCAGGGCAGCAGGGCGCGACGTATGGGGCAGCAGAGCACGACGCGAGGGGCAGCAGAGCGCGATGCTCTGGCTGCAGTAGGGCGCGACGCGCTGGCTGCAGCAGGGCGCGACGCGCAGGGCAGCAAAGCGCGACGCGCTGGCTGCAGTAGGGCGCGACGCGCTGGCTGCAGCAGGGCGCGACGCGCAAGGCAGCAGGGCGCGACGCACAAGGCAGCAGGGCGCGACGCGCTGGCTGCAGTAGGGCGCGACGCGCAGGGCAGCAGAGCGCGATGCGCTGGCTGCAGTAGGGCGCGACGCGCTGGCTGCAGCAGGGCGCGGCGCGTAGGGCAGCAGGGCGCGATGTGCGGGGGTGGGGGGGAGGGGGGGGGGGGGGGGGGGGGGGGGGCAGGCAGTGCAAGTAGCTGCAGGGCAGCGCGACACTGTGCTAGCAGGGCCTGACAACGCAAGGTCGCTTCGGGCAGGAACGATCGAAACTATCGGTGGGCCCTAAAAACTTAACAGGTTTCCTGCTCTGATACCATGTCAGAATAACTGTGCAGGAATGAATGAACTATGAATGAGTTGGGTACAAGTACTAACCCTAAAGTGTTATATCCCTTGTATGCTAACCCACTATAGCCTAGAGATAACACAAACATATAGTTTGACATGACAATGGCAAGGCACCAGTTTCAGTTGCCAGTGGATCTGGCTTATCTGCGAGCGACAAGGCTTCAACTCCTTCCATGGGTCTTACCGATGCTGACTGGTTCATTGATGACGACTTGTATGACGAAATGTTGATCGACCTGGTTAAGGAAGCATGATCTGGTTTGCGCTCTGTTGCCATTCTGCTGGTCCCTTTCATGCTGGTGAAGGAGATTTCTTGTGTGATTGATGCTGTCAAAGCACTTATAAAGCACGGGTGGATTTCAGAGTTATCAGCTGACGTTGTGACGACGACAAAGTTTCAGGAGCTCCAGATGGTCTACATTGCCGAGACGTGTTATTGTTGCCTGCAAGTTTCATTTGCAATGGAGTCAGATGCGGCATGGGTTTGGCAGAAAGAAGTGATTTACCATAATCTCAGGGTCAGTTGGTCACTCTTCACTGGCAGCACACGGATGATCCCGCCTTCACCCTAGTCAGCGCGGAGGGTCAGGAACATCAGACCCTAGAAATCTTATCTGGAGCAAGAGGTCCCCTCTAGTTCCTGTCAGTCGGTATATGCTTGCCTTTTGGTGTATACTTTCAATTATCATTAAAAAAAAAAAAAAAAAAAAAAAAAAAAAAAAAAAAAAAAAAAAAAAAAAAACATTAGAGGAATGCACCACAGCATTGTAACAGGGTGTCCCCCACATTTGTTGGTGGGTTGCTTTCCGAAATGGTAAACACGGAAAGCTGTGCCAAACCGATTTCAAACCTTCCAAACCACACTATACGACAATAAGCGGATTAGCGCCTGGGACCAGAGCTCTGCAAAAAGGTTCCTTACGCCATGGGGGTCACTCATTGTGCCATGGGAGGGTGCATTGCGTGACTTGCGGGGCACTTACTGTGAGAGAGTGCATTGCGGCACATGCTTTCACGGGAACCCAGAGCACCAATCATTGGTGTCACAACAATACGCCGTGGAGACACCAATAATCGTCAGAATACATGCCTCGGAACGTACGTCGCCAAAGTAGAAAAGATGGAGGCGACTCGATCCGTCCTTGCCGCCGATGCGATCCGAGCCGCAGTCCGACTTGGCCCAAGCGTTCAAAAGGGACGGGCCCGCCGTGAGTTTCCCGTAACTCTCTCATTCCTTCCTGTCAACCAGCCGAAACGATGGTGGCCGCGAGTTTCCTTTCGACTACATTGGCACCCGTAGTACTAGTGGTAGTGCTGGTGACTCTCAATCTCTCAGTGATAGCCACGTCAGCATTTGACTTCTCAAGCTCCGAGGCCGGAAAAGTGCAGTGGTCGCTGAACTGCGACTGGAAGGGCAACGACATTGGCCGAACCGCCGGCATGGGCGAGACCTGCGGACCGCAGTGCCTCAGCCGCGCGGATTGCACGCATTTCACGTGGAGTGCCTTCAACGGCGGCACGTGCTGGCTCAAGGGGGCGATCAACGCGACTGAACTGGTCCCCGCCACTGGCACGTCGTGCGGTTACCGCGTCGGCGACAGCGCGACCGGCAACCCGTACACGGGAGTCCAGCAGTATCTCAACCGCGGGTACGCGGCGAGTGTGAAATCCGCAATGCTCGCCGCGTCTCGCGAGAACGCGCCGTTTTTCGCGAGCGTGGCGGAGAATCCGACGGCTGTGTGGCTCGACAATATGGCGTCCCTAGATTCCATCCCGGGCCACCTGGAAGAGGCAGCGATTCAAGGGGGTGCGAAGGCGATTCTCGTGCAATTCGTGATCTACGACCTCCCGGGCCGCGACTGCAAGGCGTGGTCGTCCAATGGGGAGATTCCCAAGGGCGGCCTCGACACGTACAAGGCCAAGTACATCGATGTTGCCGTGGCGCGCCTTAAAAACAAGGCGGCGAACGTGCGTCTGTCGCTCGTGATCGAGCCCGACTCGCTGCCCAACATCGCGACGAACATGGGGATGAATCGGTGCGACGCGACGACGGATAAGGAGTACACGGAGGGCGTCGCGTATGCCATCGCGGAGCTCTCGCAGATCCCCGACACCACGCTCTATCTCGACTCCGGCTTTGGCGGCTGGCTCGGTGAGTGTGTCTGCCGCACGTACGCTCGTGTGATTCAGTCCAATGCTGCAATCTATTCCGTTGCTTGACTTCACGCTTCCCCCCCACTCCACCTTCCCCCGTCGCGTGAGCAGGGTGGCCGGAGGGAATGAAGCGCGTGGTGGCGGTGTACATGAAGGTCCTCGCGCGCGCGCGGCAGATCCGCGCGAACGCCAAGATCCGCGGCTTCACGTCTAACGTGGCCAACTACAGCCCGCTCTTCGCGAGGAGCTTCCCGCTCTTACCCTCCGTCTGTCCCGCCTTGGAGAAATGCCCACTGGTGAAGAACCCGAGCACGGGCGAGACTAACTACGACTGGAACCCTTGCATCGACGAGAACCGATTTACCGCACGAATGAATGCGTACCTGGGAGCCTTGGGATTGCCGACCAGGTGGATCGTGGATACCAGCCGGTCCGGCCGCGCTGGCATTCGCAACCGCTGGGGGTCGTGGTGCAACGTGAAGGGCGCGGGGATCGGACAGCGTCCCGAGGCGAATCCCGGAAGTGCTCCGCAAGGTGAGCACTTGGTATCACTACCAGCATTCTGCGTGTTTGGTTCATTTTTCTGTTCTATCCCAGCGATTCTGTTTGACTCACGAGGCTCCGTTCCTTTGGCGCACACCTTGCTTGCCCTGCTTGCAGTTGACGCTCTGGTCTGGATCAAGCCGCCTGGGGAAAGCGATGGCCACGCGTAAGTGTCGTACTACCGCCCGGGGTGCTCCTTCGGGTTATCTATCCTTCCAGATACCTTGGCTATGCTCTGATTTACATCGTCACTCATCACTCTTCCTCCCTCCCCACGAGGCATCTCTCTTCCCCCTCCTTCCCATTTGGGTTATCTATCTTCTCAGACACCTTCACTATGCTTTATTGACATCGTCACTCGTATCTCTTCCTCCCTCCCCACGCTGCATTTGATTCAGAAGGAAGATTCTGGGCGTGATTGCCGTGGATCGCGAATGCGACCCTCTGGATCCCCTGGGCCTGGACGCCCTGGCAGACGCGCCGCGAGCTGGCCAATGGTTCTAGTCGCAATTCGCCATGCTCGTTCGCAACGCCAACCCGCCCATGCCTGCTGGAAAGGTGGACCCGTGCATGTTTGATCCGAAAACGAGCCCCGCGTGCGATCCCTTCTGGGAGGACGTGGCCGTCAAGTACTCGCCGCAGTACAAGTTCCACCCCGAAGAAACCATCTGGCCGATCACAATCGACGAGTACCTCACACATGTGACAGAGTCCATCGGTCAGTACACTGAGAACTACAAGACGAAAGAGATTCAGTACCAGGCGGGCCCGATCACTCCCGACAACCTCGATACCTTGCTGGGGGATGGGGTGTTGAAGACCGACCGTGGCCGAACTGTCCTGCTCAGTTCGCGCGAAGAGATTACCAAGGATACGGACTGGGTGAAGGACTCGGCGCACAACCCATCAAAAGGAGGCACGAAGGTGTACACGATCATCTATAATCCGAAGCCGGACGACGCTGACTCGTTTGTGGAGATTCAGTATTGGATGCTCTACCCCTATGTGAGTATTCCAACTAGTCTGCTGGTCTGGATTCACTCCACTTGTTTCCTTCCCTCACACACTCCCCCATTCCACTTGTTTCCTTCCCTCCCACACTTCCCCCCCTCCCCCATTCCACTTGTTTCCTTCCCTCCCACACTTCCCCCCATCCCCCTCTCCACCCCAACTCTTTCAATAAGCTCCTGCCTCTTTTGTGACGTTTTATCGCTGATCTATCCCTGCTTCTATATTCACAGAACTACGCCTCCATCCTCCGCGAGTACAACCACATCACGGATCTGGTGGCGATTGCGATCCGCTTCTCAAAGACCGGCCAGCCGCAGCGCATTTGGTACGCGCAGCACGGCGACGGCCCCGTGTGGGCGTGGGACACTGGGGCTGACTGGAATGACAAAAAGTCAAAGAACTTCGCTACAGTGCTGGGAACGCATCCCATTGTGTATGTCGCGAAGGGGAATCATGAGCATTACCCGAGCGCTGGTGAGTAGTAGCTTGAGTAACACCTGGTATCTTTCCAGCGCTTCTTTTACGCAGAGGCTGAACCTCGTTGCTGCTCTAACTTCTCATTTCAGGTGATTTCAATTGCCACTTCGGTGTTTGCGACAACACTGCCAACGAAGGAGTTGCATGGGCGCCCTTTGACAACCCAAACTCTGCCTTTGAGTATGTTCACGTGAAAAGCGTGATGTCCGATTCCATGCCAAATGCGGACCGCGGGAAGCTATTCACAGGGAGAAACAAGTGGATGGCTTACAACGGAAAAATTGGTGGATACAGTAAGTGGGTTTGGCTTGCCCTTCGCACCATGGTGGGTAATCGTAACCTTCAAATGACGGATGCTGACCAAGTTTGCATTTGTTTGCAGTATGGAGTCATCAGATAAGGGTTTCGACGCAGGTGGAGCTCATGACTGGAGTGAGTGCGATATCTTTCCAGAAGAACCAGGGAAAGGTGACCTTGAGACTCGCTACTGGCCATTCTGATTTTTTTTCATCTGTCGCATGTCAAGCAAATCAGGTTCTAATAATGCCTCTTCTTGCACCTGCAGTTCACAGAAGAGCTAAAGGCGGCGTAAGCACAGGGGGCGTATATCATGAGGGTGCTTGCTCTCAAACAAGGCAGCTGGAAATACGGCTATACCGGCAGCTTGTGTCACGTGTGGGTCCTCCCTTAGCAACTCTTCCGGTCCAGCCCCTCGGAGCTTCACACCAGCCAGAAGGACCCTGAGGGTGCTTGCCAATACGGTTATAGCTCCTGTGGGAGCTTGAAACCAGCCAGGACCCTGAGTTAGCTAGGTACGGTAATAAATAATGTCCTTGCTTACTCCACCTATGATGTGTTGGTTTGGGTAATAAACCGCGTCCATGATTTCTCCAGCCACTTCCTTTACCATACTTCAATGGAGTGATCTGATGGTACCGTATGGATATTACCCAGGAAATAGCTCAACTTAATGGCCAGGCCATTACGCGTACACAACATTTCCACACATAGCACTGCAACTGCACCACAAATCCTGCTCACCCAAGGTATATGCTTTAGCACACCCAATATTTGACCTACTCTCCGCCTCGTGCCGTGAAACCAGCGGGCTGCCCGAGAGATATTTCAGGACAGCTGCCCGAAGAACCCCTGTCCCAAGCCCATGCACAATGAAGAGCACAGCACCAGTCGGGCTGGACTGCACTGCTAGGTCCACCGCTGCTAATGCATCCTCTGCACTCCGCCCCCTCACATCCACTGTGTTCCGTGCTGTCTGTACTGCTGCCTCTCTCACTGCTTGCAACGGCATGGAAGAGGCGGGGGACTGGGAGGGGAACTGACTGCCACGAGCCGTTTTGCCAATAAGAAGAGCGGATCGAGAATACTTTGGAGGTTTGAGGAGGAACTAGAGGGGTGCAAAGAAGAAAGAGCACGAAGAGGAAGAGCATAGACAGCGAGGTGATGGAACTGAGCGGGAGTTTCTTCACTGCATGCACCCTAGTAGCGATGATCAACCATTCAATACAAGAACGGTCTGTCGTAGCCACCTGTTGCCCTGCACCACATGCCCATGCGTGCATGCACACACGCACATGCATGCATGTTAATACTCGCACACATACATCCATGCACACATACATCCATGCACACATACATCCATGCACACAGACACGAATATGTGCAAGTGCTCATGTGCGCAAGCGCAAACACACAGAGAGCATGTAACATCGTACCCTCAATACCACCATTCCCTCAATACCACCATTCCCTCAGCAACACCATACCTACATCTCCTCTCCCTCATTTCTCCGTATCAACACCCCTATTGTCCGCATCCCACGATGCCCCCCCCCTTCTCCCCACCCAGCAGGAAGGAGCGGTGCAGAGGGTGGCAGCAGTGGGAGGAGGCGGCGTGGCATTGAGATAGAAGGAGGGTGGGAGCAGGCGCAGGGGTACATGGAGAGCATGGACAGTGGAGGAGGGGTGATAGGGACGGAGAAGATGAAGGCAGGGGAGGTGTGATGGGATTGAGTGAGAGCGATGCAAAAGGTTGTGCTGGTGTTGGTGCAGCGAGTGGCAATAAAGCGACGGGGAATATGTCAGACGGAGAAGGAGCGGGTGAGTAAGGAGCGAGGGAAGGGGGGAACACAGGGGAAGATCAAGCGAGGGAGGAAGCTGCACGGGTGATGGAGTCGTTTCTTCTGAGGCCAGTGCCTTACGAGGTGAGGACTCACCACACTCATGGCTGTGTTGTCTTCCATTACAGCCAGCATCTGCGACACAATGAGAACCACGTCAGCACCACCGTACCCTCTGCACTACCATACCACCAGCACCACCATACCATCAGCACCACCATATAACCCTCAGCACATCATGTCCGACCTGTCAACATGAACTCCCTCTCCCGCAAATCACTCTTTCTCAATCGCCCCATGCTGCCCTCTACCACCGGCCCGTGGTTATTCAGATCGCCATGGGATAACGTCCAGGCTCAGCTCACACTACGCACAAGGCGTCTCTGCTGCTCCCACTTTGTGCCAAGGGATAATTCTCTGCTGCTCTCTTTCTTGTCTCACTTCCTAACCAGTCCCATCCCAGTCTCTAGCCCACTCCAGTCCCATCAATCCACGCATTGCCCAACTGCTTCCTCCTCTTCCCAAACCCACCTTCCAGCAAGGAGCGGAATAGAGGGTTGCAGCAGTGGTGAAACCAGCGTGCCAGCTGTCACAAAGGGAGAGGGTCAGCTGCCGTGCTGACCCCTCACCTCTCCTCTCCCTCACTCCTCCTTATCAACACCCTTACTATCCGCATCCCACCACGCCCTCCCGCTTCTCCCCACCCAGCAGGAAGGAGCGGTAGCAGTAGCGGGAGGAGGCGGTGGGCCACTGAGATCGCAGGAGGGTGGGAGCAGGCGCAGGGGTATATGGAAAGAGCGGACGGTAGAGGAAGGGAGTTGAGAGCGAGGAACAGGGGGGTCAGAGGAGACGTGATGGGATTGCGTCAGAACAATGCAAGGTGGTACAGGGAGTGGCAATGAAGCAGAGGGGGAGACGTCAGAAGGAGAAGGAGCGGGTGAGCAAGGGGCGAGGGAAGGAGGGACGCAAGGGAAGAGCAGGCGAGGGAGGAAGCTGGTTTGACGGCAGCACTCAAGTCACACGTCCACTGGGACCCACCCCACCCCACTCCACTCTCCATGAGATGCACAAAGCGTCTCCCCGCGTCCCCTTCCACTGCCACCATTCTCCACATTCCCATTCCTTCCCATTGGCGCGTTATTGAACCCCATTCCTTCTCATCCGCCCCTCTGATCCTTCACCTTCAGTCTCCCCTTCATCACTCTCCCCTCATCCTCCGCTGCTGACCTGGGCAATGGGTGCAGACCAAACTCGCTCCTCTCCGAACGCTGCAAACACGCCTTCCAGTCGCAAAAATGCCATGTCAGCACTTGTCACGTCAGCGAGTGCCAGCTCAGCCTCAGCGGTGCGACTATCGAGAGGGGGGTGGGGCGGCGTTCCCACGTTGGGGGAGACATGTCTTGCTTGGCTCGGAGCTACCTTGTCTGGGCGGGAGCGGATGACGGCGAGTGGGAGAAAAGGGGTGGAGGGTTGGGGTTGCAGGAAGAGAGGTGGGATGAGAGATGGGAGAAGAGAGGCCATTTAGGCTCCTGGCTGGGGTGGGAGACATGGGGAGACATTTCTGGCTTGGGTGGGAAGTGGGCTGGCTGAAAGGGGAAACGAGGAAGGTGAAGAGGAGAGACGGAGGAGGAGGGAAGAGAGGAGATGAAATGGCAGCCATGGGGTGACAAAAGGAATGACAAATAAAGGAAAGCTGGAGGCAAGAGAAATATAAAACATACTCATCATGGCTGGAAAGTGGCCTGTCTTAGGGGAGAGGGGGAAAGGGGCGGGTTGGGGAGGGATGGGGAGGGTGGTGGGGAAAGAGAGGAGTGAAAGCAGCAGAACCGGGGATATGCGAAGAGGAAACGCCAGCATTGTGGCCAATGAGGAGGGGACACGTGTAGCCAGGCTAGGAGCGGAGCGCATGGAGGTAAGTGGCGGCTGGGGAGGAGTTGGAAAGGTGGGAGGAAAGATAGTGGATAGGAGAGCGGGCACAGCATGGCATGGTGTATGGGGAGGAAATGGAAAGGCATGGTGGATGGGGAACGGCATGGCATGGCAGCATTTGAGGTGAGAATGCAGCAGGGTGGTTGGGGCAGTGGTGTGGTGGCGTTGGTGATGCTGGCGATGATGCACATCGTGCACAGGCAGCTAGGGCGAATTGCGGCACACTGTGAGGAAGAAACCCTGCATGTGCGTGGGCTTGCACAGCAGCTGACTTGACTCACACCTGCCTTGCTGACGCATGGCTGCTGCAACCCTACCCTGAGAGCAAGCAGCCCTGCAGCGGCGGCCCCTTGAGCCTGGCTGCTGCAATCCACCTTGAGGGGAAGATTTCCTGCTGTGGCGCTACGTTGAGAAAGGAAGCAGCCGTGCGTGTGGGAGCACACTGTGGGCATCAAGGTCACGTGCCTTTGTGCGTGTGGCACACGGAGTGCTGCTCCCACTCATGCTGCTCCCGCTCGTGCTGCTCCCGCTCGTGCTGCTCCCGCTCGTGCTGCTCCCAATCGCGCCGCTCCCACTCGTGCTGATCCCGCTCGTGCTGCTCCCGCTCGTGCTGCTCCCGCTCGTGCTGCTACCACTCATGCTGCTCCCACTCTCGCTGCTCCTCCCACGTCGCCCGCCGCTGCTCCTCGCTCAACCCCGACCCACCCGCACGTGCACCTGGCACAGCTGATGGCGCGCGTGGGGATGGGTGGAGCGGGGAGCAGGGGTGAAAACAGGCGGAGAGGCACAGAGTGACGCAGCGAAGGGAGGTACAGCTGGCGCAGCCTATGGCGCTGGCAGCGGGGATGGGGGGAGGTACAGCTGGCGCAGCCTATGGCGCTGGCGCAGCCTGCCTGCTCGCGCCAACCCTCCACATTGCCTGTGCTGCCATGACTCCCGCTACCGCCACCGTTCGTAGTACCGCTGCTGGTTTTGCTGGTAGCGCTGGTAGGTATTTTGTTCCCCGCGCCGTGGCACTCCCCGCCTTGTCATGCGAATGCCATGGCGCGCCGGACAGCCCGCTCCGGAGTTGCGACTCCGCCTGCACGATCCGACCCTGCAGCCATCCCGCGAGCACGGCGCGCAACGAATCGGGGTTCGAGCCTACGCGTTACTGTCGGTCGAGGAGACAAAAAGATTGTTCCATAATCGTACCAGGAGGGTTACGATGGCGATAAGCAGCTGGTTGGGAGTTGACGAGTAAGTGGTTCATGTGAGGCACTCCTCGAACAGGATCATTAGCGCATGGGCCTGACATGGGGAAACATTGTACTTATATTAGATCAAAGAGCAGACACTAAGAGCACGAGTGGTGTTTTAGCGCATGCACCTCAACCGGGGTTTCTTAATGCTAAGTTGAATTTTAAAATAGATGCTCCTAGGTTACATTGTTTTGAGATTCACAGCGGACATGTTATGAGTTGTAATGGAGAGTGCGCAGATTAACGAATAACGAGAATGTGATTCAACAGACTGATCATACAATGAAGGCACACGCTAATGTAGTGGCTAGCCTAGCTAGGAGGGAACTTCGGGTGAGTGAGGTGGTTGGGTGCAGGTTTGGCGAAGGAAAACGCCGAAGGCGACGTGAGGAGGCTCGGCATCGTTGATGTCGGCCAAATGTGCAGAGTCCGAAAATCGGGGCTGTACGCGAAGCATCTTAAGATAGGCTAGGAGGCAAGTGTCGAGAGTAAATGTTTGAGTAAGGAGGGACAAGGAGATGCAAATGTCGACCTAAAGTGTTGTACCCTTTAGAGGGCAACTCACAGTAGCCTATCTAACAATATATAGAATATATAAACATTTGACACACCCCCATAGGCTAAGTGAGGGGCATCAAAACAACCAACGGAAACAAGGGGTCACAAGACCAGTCAAGAACAAGCATAAAAAAACAAAGCTCAGGGTGGCGCTCAGAGTCACCACACACTCCGAGCACAAGCAAGTGGCCACAAGGCCAGTTCAAGAGTTTACTAGTATATATAGAAGCACAACAAGTAGAGCAAACAGCAAGTCTACAGCAACCGAGGGCCTACCTCAACAAGCCCCAACTGCACACAGAACCTGTGGTGGTCACCAGGCGCCAAGGCCTTGGTGAAGACGTCGGCAGTGTTGGCCTGTGAGGCCACAAAGTCCAAACGTGCCTGACCGCGTCGCTGCAACTCTCGCAGGAGGAAGTACCTCACGTCAATATGCTTCACTCTGCTCTCCAGTCGAGGCTCTCGACACAGGAGGATCATGGCCTTGTTGTCAGCGTACAAGGTCGGTGCAGAGCGAGGCCGCTCACCAAGGTCGGCGAGCAAGAAGGTCAACCAGCGAAGCTCCTGTGCCGCCATGGCACCAGCGTAGATCTCTGCCTCTGCACTGGAAGTAGCCACAGACGACGACCGTGTAGACCTCCACGACACAGCACCAGCTCCCAGACTGAAGCAGTAACCCTGAGTCGAACGCTGAGTCTCCACGTCGTCAGCGTAGGAAGAGTCGCAGTGACCAGTCAACGCCACTGGCTGAGTCCCTCCAAGCACAAGCCCCATGCCTGATGTAGTCGCCAGGTACTTCGCCACCCTCACAGCAGCTGTCCAGTGGACAGGGCGGTGTCTCCCAGTCGCAACAAAGCGAGAAAGGATGCTGAGTGGAAAGGCGAGGTCCGGTCGAGTACAAGTCATCAGGTACATGAGGCAGCCCACCAGCTCTGCGTAGGGTCCACTGGACTCAAAGGGCTCGTCAGGAAAGGGGCCCGTGAGTCTGTGGTCAACAGCAAGAGGAGTGGGCTGTGTGGTGGAGAACTGGAAGTCGAACCGCCGAAGGATCTGCTGCACCATGTGTGACTGCGTCAGTGTGATGGTGCGAGCGGCTCTGTCCCGGGTGATCTGCAGGCCAAGGTAGCGCTGCAGCTCACCCAGGTCAGTGCACTTGTGTCTCTTCTGCAGTTCGGACTTCACCTGAGCCAGGGCTGCCCTGTCTGCTGTAGCAAACACCAAGTCGTCGACATAGACAAGGATAAAGAAAGGAGTAGAACCCGCTCGAACAAACAGCGACGGGTCGGCGGAGGACGGGCTGAACCCAAGGTCACGAAGCGTGGAGCGAAGAGTGTCGTGCCACTCACGGGGCGACTGGCGGAGACCGTAGACTGGTCGCCTCAGGCTCCACTGGGTCCCAGGTGGGAAGGTGTCAGTGAAGCCAGGAGGACGGCGCAGCCAGATCTCCTCGTGTAGTCGGCCCTGGAGGAACGCAGTGGAGAAGTCGAGGGAGTGCAGCTCGTAGTCTCGCTGCGCTGCTATGTGGAGTAACACCCGAAGAGTAGTCATCTTCGGGGTCGGGGCGAAGGTCTGGAAGAAGTCAACTCCCTCACGCTGACTGAAGCCCCTAGCCACGTAGCGCGCCTTGAACACCGGCGGTGCTCCAGGCGGCCGCTTCACCTTGAAGAGCCACATGCCATCGACTACGTTCGCCCTGGGAGGGGGAACTGCGTCGACGTAGGTGCCTGTGGATCTCCAAGACGCCAACTCTGAGTCCATAGCCGCTTTCCACTGAGAGGCCCACGCCTCTGACACTGCCTCGCGGTAAGTGCGAGGAGTCGGTATGTCAAGGGCGTCGGGGTCTCCCTCAGGGGAGAGCAGCATGGCACACACAGAGGGAGAAGCGGCTGCCCAGTACTCCAGCTCAGACTCTCTGTCCTCTAGGACGTCACAGCCAAGGGCAAACCCACCCCCGACGGACAGAGGACGGTAGGGAGGAGCTGGCACCACACGGGTGGCGTAGTCAAGGTGGCTGGCGGCAGCAAACTCAGCGACAGCGGCAGTAAGAGCCGAGGCAGACGACGGAGGGAAACGAGAGTCGGTGACAAGAGTGGCGAGGACACGTGCGGCAACAGGACGAACAACGCGGTAGTAGTCAGAGATAGGAGTGGGGAGGGCTGGTAGGGAGGACGGAGGAGGAGACGGGAGAACGGACACAGGAGAAGGAGAACGACGACGAGACGAACAAAGGAGGGCAGTGTGGAGGTCAGTAACAGGGGACGAGTGACGAGCACGCGGAGGACAACGAGTGATCAGGTCGCGACGGACAGAGGGAGGAGGAGAAGACCAGACCGCCGGACGGTCGTCAGGAGGAGGCAACGGAGGAACAAACACAGGAGGAGACTGGGAGCGGACAGGAGGAGAGGAGGAAAGGCCAAGGGCCCGCAGGCCACTCACAGGTGGGAACAACCGCCGCTCCAGAGGAAGCTGCGGTGGCGGTTGCAGCCGCTGCTGCTGCGGCTGCGGCTGCTGCTGCTGCGGCTGCGGCGGCGGCTGCGGCTGCTGCTGCTGCTGCTGCTGCTGCTGCTGCTGCCGCTGCTGCTCCAGAAGGTCCAGCACCCGCAGCTCCTGCCGCTCCCTCTCCAACCGCTCCTGCTCCTCACGCTCACGCCGACGGGCAGCCTGGAGACGCGTGTCGTGGCGGTGGGGAGGCGGAGTGGACTCCGCAGAACCAGGGTCTCCAGCGTCAGTCCCCTCAGACTCAGCACCCCCAGAACCAGCACCGCCAGTGCCAGGACCTCCAACTCCAGCACCCCCAGAACTAGCACCGCCAGTGCCAGCACCCCCAACTCCAGCACCCCCAGAACCAGCACCTCCAGTGCCGGCACCTCCTGCTCCAGCACCCCCAGAGCTAGCGCCACCTGCGCCAGCACCTCCAGCTCCAGCACCCCCAGAGCTAGCGTCACGTGCGCCAGCACCTCCAGCTCCAGTACCCCGCGACCGAGCACCCCCAGACCGAGCACCGCCAGCGGCTGCACCTCCAGCGCCAGCACCAACCGAGTCCAAAGTAACCTGTCGCGGAAGTGCCGAAGGCTGCTGAGGGGACTGTGAGGAGGACTGCGGGGAGGGAGACGCTACCTGACGCGCGACCGAGGGTAGAGGGGTAGCGTGGGACACACCAGACGGGGCAGGACCTGGGGGGGGCGGGGGTACCGGAGGAGCGGGAGCAGGAGGAGGAGAGGGTGCGAGGAAGAGAGGGGGAGGGGGTACCGGGAGACCTCGACAGGGGTACCGGGTGTAGTAGGACACGGACTCGTCAAACCGGACGTCACGGGAGTCTAGGAACTGGTGGAGGGGAGGGTGGTAAAAGGACCAGTCAGCAGAGTCCACTGGGAAACCAAGGAAGACACATGGGACGGCGCGTGCCGAGAGCTTGTCCGCGAAGGTGTCGCGAACAAGTGCAAGGCAGCCCCAGACTCGAAAGGCCGACCCAACACCAGGGGATCCAGTCCAAAGACTGGTCGGTGAAGCCTCGGGCCGCGAGACACGCGGCTGGAGGTTCAGCTGGTGTGCGGCGTAGCGAACCGCGTGGGGCCACAGAAAATGGGGCGCACGGGCATGAATCATGGACGTGCGGGCGATGTCCATGACCAAGCCTATGCGGCGCTCAGCAACCCCATTCTGCTGTGGGGACTCTGGCAGCGTCCAGGACTGGGTGATGCCCTGTTCGCCGCAGAATCCGCCGAGAATGCCGGAGCGAAACTCGCCCCCACGGTCGGAGTGAAGACAACTGACTCGACGACCACGAGTGCCCTCAGTGGCTAGAAGCCACCTGATCAGCGTAGCAGTCACCTCGGACTTCTTCGCAAGAGGGAACACTGTGGTGTACCTGGAGAAGTCGTCGACGACCACCAGAAAGTAACGCTCCCTCCCAGACCCCTGCGTCGGGGCAGGGCCCCAGACGTCCAAGTGGAGAGTCTCGAAGGGAGCGGTGGCCGGACGAAGGGAGGAGGAGTGGGGAGTGGCGCGTAAGCGACCGGCGACGCACGGAGAGCAAGGAGGGGCAAGCGAGAGAGGGAGCGACGGGAAGGTGCGTGGGAGACCTGTGACTAGTCCCTGACTGAGCATGCCACGAAGGCGAGGGATCGACGGGTGGCCAAGACGGTGGTGCCACAGGACGGTGCGGTGGGCGAGAGAGCGACAGGAGCAAGACGCAGCGACTGGACTGGACACAGCGACCGGACTGGACACGACTACCTGGCTAGACACAGCAACTGGACTGGGGACCTGAGCCGGAGGGGACGCAACAACCTGAGGGGAGGACGCGACCGGGGAGCGCTCGGTGTGGAGAACGTAGAGACCGGAGCGGGGCTCCCTGGTGAACGTGGCCAGAACAGCACCTGTGGTAGCGTCAGTACAGACTGCAGTCCGCCCCCCCCCCACAAAGGTAACGGTGATCCCCCTGTCCTGGAGGTATCCAACACCCACCAAGTTCCGAGTGAACGAGGGGATGTGGAGGCCGCGCAAGACACCAGAGGGGACCACAGGGCACGGGAGGGTGGTGGAGCTGCGCGCAACGGCTGGTCCTGAAGAAGGATCAGCCAAAGCTACCGGAACCGGAGCAAGAAGTGGTGTGAGGGTCGTGTGGTCGCGGAAGAAACACTGCGACGCGCCAGAGTCCAGCGTGAACGACAGAGACGCCTCAGCCGGAGGCGTGTCAGGTCCGGAGGCTACACAAGCACCTAGAGCAGAAACACAAGCACCTAGACTAGAGAGGCACAGGTCTACACTAACAGGAGGCAAGCATCCTAGACTACGAACACGCGAGCACACAAATCCATCAGCACTATAGTCAACATCAGCATACAAAGCATACTGACGAGCATCGTCCATAGACAGTTCAAATACAGGAATCTTACGGGCTAGCAGGCGAGCCCAGCGCGGGGTGGTCGCCTCAGGACCCCAGCGTGCACGGTAGAGGTCGTCGAGGCGGCGGAAGCACCGCGCTGCAGAGTGGTCATCGCGGCCGCAGACACAGGGACTGCCAGGTCCGGTGACGCACCAGTGGTCGCAGGGGCCGGTGTCGCGCCGCGGGGGGCGAGGGGCCCAGCTGGTAGTGCTGCTGCTGCGGCCAGTGCTCCCGGGTCCTCCAGGTCCCCACTGTGGCGGAGGGCCCCAGTGCTGCTGCGGACCCCACTGCAGTGGGGGTCCCCACGTCTGAAACTGCTGTGGTGCCTGCCACTGCTGCTGTCCCTGGTGCAGCTGCTGTCTCTGCTGTGGCTGCTGCTGCTGGGGCCCCGCACCACCGCTGGTCGAACCTCCTCCAGCAGGTGGGTCAGCACCTCCTCCAGAGCTCCCTCCGCCTGGGGCAACACCGCCACCACTGCCGCCCCCAGGGCCGCCTCCACCACCGCCACCTCCTCCACCGCCGCCACCCCCCTTCCCCCCTTTCTTGCCCCCCTTGCCCCGTTTCTGCCTGTCAGCGGCAGAAACAGCTGCAGTGTCCTCAGAAACCGACACAGCAGCAGAGGCACGTGTAGCAGTGAAGGTAGGAAGCTGGGGGACAGCACACCCCTCAAACAAACGAGGGGCAACTGCGTCAGTGGCTGAGGCAACAGAGAGGAGGTTACTCTCGATCTTCCCGAGAGTGGTCTCGAGAAGATCAATCGTAAGCTCACTGGGGTGATGCTGGAGAAGTGCGTCACGGGCAGTGGAGAGGCGGTCAGGGAGACGAGTGACTACCCAGTGGACTGTGAGCCAAATAGGAGGAGGAGCAACAAGAAGCTGAGCCTCAGTGCAAGCTGCTCGGTAGCTAGCGACAAGGGAGCGCAAGTGTGTGGCTAGGTCAGAGACAGTCGCAAAAGAGCCGAGGTCGGGAAACACGAACGGCATGAGGATGCGGCTGAGGGAGGCAGAGGAAGGGGTGGAATAGCGTGCAGAAATAGCATCATACACCTCCTTCGCAGTCTCTACCAGGTCGAAGTGAGCGGCCTCAGTCGGTGGAAGGAGCTCGGTCAGCGCGAGTGCAGCCGCAGCATCACGGGAGTCCCAAACGTCCCGCGCCAAGACGAGACGAGCGTAGTCCGCCTGTGCCTCCGGAGTCGGGGGGGGCACGGCAGGGAGGGGCTCGGGACGCGGTGGTGCCTGGAGGGCGCCGGACGCGTGGGCGTACAGGGTGGCGCCGTCCTGGCGCTGACTGGTGAGATAGCGCTGAGTCTGGCGGAGCCAGGTGCCGAACTCTATCGGGCGCCCCTCTGCATCGAAACGAAGGCGGCGGGAGGAGTCCATATTGGACGCTAGGCTAGGAACAGCTGGAGCACGGAGCAAACGGAGCTAGGAGCGAGGAGCGCCAGGTGGGACTAGGCGAGGTACTGCTGGAGTACGGAGGAAAACTGAGCTAGGAACGCCAGTCTAGTAACGAACGGAGCTGGGAGTTAGCTGACCTAGGAGCACACGGCTGGAGGAGGCAGGGCTGACGAGCCGATCGAGGAGCCAGAGGGTCGTTCGAGGGGCTGGCGGAGCGAGGAGAGACCTAGCTAACAACGAACGTCAGGACTAGCCTAAACAGCTAAGCGGAGCGGCCTCCAGCCGCGACGGTGCGAAACACTGTGAGTATGAGTGACGCGAGTGTCGAACCAACGGAGGTCGGGTGGTCCTGGGTGGTGTGCGCGCGTGATAAGGGGATGTGAGCGTTTGGAAGGGGCTCTGAGCGGTTGGAAGGGGCTGTGAGCGGTTGGAAGGGGCTGTGAGCGGTTGGAACGGGCTGTGAGCGGTTGGAAGGGGCTGTGAGCGGTTGGAAGGGGCTGTGAGCGGTTGAAAGGGGCTGTGGGCGGGTGGGAGGGGCTAGCTGGCGCCAGCTGCTGGCGGCTAGGTTCCGGTGGCTAGCTGCTGCTGGCGGCTAGCTTCTGCCTAGCCGTGCTGCTGCTGCAGGAGCACGCGCTGCTGCCTAGCCGTGCTGCTGCTGCAATGGACACGTTGCTGCCTAGCCGTGCTGCTGCTGCAATGCACGCGCTGCTGCCTAGCCGTGCTGCTGCTGCAATGCACGCGCTGCTGCCTAGCCGTGCTGCTGCAGCAAAGCACGCGCTGCTGCTGCAATGCGCGTGCTGCAGTGGCGTGCGCGGCTGCCGCTGGCTAACGCGCGCGCTGCTGCGGGCTAAGAACGACTACGCGGGCCCGCGGGGGGGGGGGGGGGGGGAGAGTCCCTTCTGGAGCGCGACGAAACGAGGGGCCAGTGGGGCCCTGTAAACGCGACGAAAAACGAGGCCCGCGGGGGCCCTTAAACGCGACGAAAACGAGGCCCGCGGGGGCCCTTAAACGCGACGAAAACGAGGCCCGCGGGGGCCGTCCTACCCGCGACGAAACGGGGCCTAAGGGACGGGCGCCTCGGGACCGGCTAAGGGAGGGAGCGGAAGCGTGGGAGGGAGTAAAAAACCTACTCTAATACCATCTTAAGATAGGCTAGGAGGCAAGTGTCGAGAGTAAATGTTTGAGTAAGGAGGGACAAGGAGATGCAAATGTCGACCTAAAGTGTTGTACCCTTTAGAGGGCAACTCACAGTAGCCTATCTAACAATATATAGAATATATAAACATTTGACAAAGCAGTCAACCCGATAAGGAATTCGGGAAAATTCCTTACAGGACAGATGTTCAGTTTATCTCCAACATGAAGAACGTCAGTACCGTATTTGTCATAATCGTAGGCTAAAAGTGGTGTCGACTATCGAGGGGGTTGGTACAAAGAAAATGAACCTAAGGGGTTGTACCCCACAGTGTGTACCCCACTAAGCCTACCCAAGCTATAACATAGATAAACATATGTTTGACACACCCCCATAGGCAAAGTGGGGGAGAACAGAGGGTCACAAGACCAGTCAGGAAGTGCAAAGCAAGCTCAGGGTGGATCACAACGTCACCACGCAGTCTGAGCACAAGCAAGAAGGCCACAAGGCCAGTTCACATGCAGAGATATATATGTACCAACAACAGTACAGTGAAATCTACCTACAAGAACAAGCATGCAGGAATACATATAAATCATGGTACAAACAAAGCCTACAGCAAGTGAGGAAGCGTGGGCACAAGGCCTAACAAAGTGCAGAAACGCTGATGATCACCAGGCGGAAGTGCCTTGATGAATATATCAGCAGTGTTGGCCCGAGTGGCCACGTAGGTAAGACGAAGCTGGCCACGCTGCTGCAGCTCTCGAGCAAGAAAGTAACGGAGAGCGATGTGCTTCGTTCTGTGCTCCAGTCTGTGCTCCTGACACAAGGCAATGGCGGCCTTGTTGTCGACGTACAACACTGGAGGAGAACGAGGCCGCTCTCCCAAGTCAGTCAGCAGGTAGGTGAGCCAGCGAAGCTCCTGTGCAGCCATGGCTGTGGCGTAGATCTCAGCCTCACAACTGGAGCCGAGAACTGAAGACGAGCGTGTAGAACGCCAAGAAACTGAACCAGAGCCAAGGCTGAAGGTGTAACCCTGTGACGACCGCTGCGTAGCCTGGTCGTCAACCCAAGAGGCGTCCGAGTGACCAGTGAGGACAACGTCACCCCGTCCTCCAAGCACGAGCCCCATGCCCGATGTACTGCACAAGTAGCGTAGTACCCTCTTGGCAGCATCCATGTGCACCTTTCGGTGCCGACCAGGAGCCACGTAGCGAGCCAGAAGGCCAAGAGGGTACGCAACGTCAGGACGAGTGCAAGTCATCAGGTACATGAGGCAGCCTACTAACTCTGGGTAAGGACCACTCGGCTCTACGGACTCGTCCGAAGGTGGAGCTGAGAGCGAGTGACCTGTAGCCAGAGGAGTGGCCTGTGCTGAGGACCAGGTGAAACCGAAGCGCTGAAGGACCTGCTGCACCATGTGTGACTGAGTCAGTGTGATGGTGTGGCGTGCTCTGTCCTGGGTGATCTGCAAGCCAAGGTAGCTGCGCAGTTCACCCAGGTCTGTGCACGTGTGTCTCTTCTGCAGCTCCGACTTCACCAGGGCGAGAGCCTCAGTGTTAGCAGTGGCAAAGACCAAGTCGTCGACGTACACGAGAACGTAGAACGGCGGCAGCGAAGTGTCGGTGCGCAAAAACAGCGACGGGTCAGCAGTCGACGGAGCAAACCCAAGAGCCGCAAGTGTCGTCCTCAGTGTGTCGTGCCACTCACGTGGCGCCTGGCGGAGACCGTAGACCGGCCGCCGGAGGCTCCACTGGGTACCAGGAGGGAACGACCCAGTGAAGCCAGGAGGGCGGCGCAGCCAAATCTCCTCGTGCAGGCTGCCCTGTAAGAAGGCTGTGCTGAAGTCAAGAGAGTGAAGCTCGTAGTCACGCTGAGCGGCAACGTGCAGCAGCACCCGAAGAGTGGTCATCTTCGGGGTGGGGGAGAAGGTCTGGAAGAAGTCAATTCCCTCTCGCTGACTGAAGCCTCGAGCCACGTAACGAGCCTTGAAGACAGGCGGAGAACCTGGCGGCCGCTTCACCCTGAAAATCCACATGCCACTGACAATGTTCGCCCCAGGAGGGGGAACCTCGTCGACGTAGGTGCCAGTGGACTTCCAGGATGCCATCTCTGCGTCCATGGCTGTCTGCCACTGAGAGGAGTACTCACCCGCGATCGCCTCAGCGTAAGAGCGCGGGGTAGGGATGTCTGGTGCATCCGGGTCTCCCTCAGGGGCAAGCAGCATGGATACGAGATGAGGCGCAGCGGCTGCAAGACACTCAAGGTCCTCCTGCCTGTCCTCAAGGACGTCCGTGCCAAGAGCACACTCACCCCCGACGGACGGAGGACAGACAGACGCAGACTCAGCAACAAGACTGGCGGCGTAGTCTAGACGACCGTGAGCAGCAAAGGCAACAAGCTCAGTGACTAAGGCAGACGCAGCAGCAGACTCAAACGACGGGTCAGTGACAACAGTGGCAAGCAGACGCGTGACAGTAGAGTGCTCAGCACGAAACCGGTCAGACGCAGGGTCAGCAACAACAGGCAGAGAGGAGGCAGGGGGAGGCGGCAGAGGAACACGCGGTGAAGGAGAGGAAGGACGACGAACTACAAGGGGAGGGCCGGAGACAGCCGGCTGGCTCTGACGAGGAACACGACTACCGGAACTGATAGGGGAGACAGGACGCGACACAGGCTCACGACGCTCTGCAAGGCCACCAGGCTGCTCTGTGTATGGAGAAGGAGCAGGCAGCGGGGAGCCAGGCTATAACGGAAGACCAGTAGACGAGGGAAGACTGAGAACCTGGCGAAGTGCAGAGTCAGGTGGTGGCTGAGACGACGGAGACGGCGGAGCATAGAACAGGCGCGGCTGAGCAGTGCCACCAGCACGAGCAGCACCAGCCCCACCAGCAGCTCCAGCACCTCTAGCAGCTCCAGCACCCCCAGCAGCTCCAGCACCCCCAGCAGCTCCAGCACCTCCAGCAGCTCCAGCACCTCCAGCACCTCCAGCAGCTCCAGTACCCTCAGCAGCTCTAGCACCGCCAGTAGCTCCAGTACCTCCAGCAGCCCCACCACCAGCCCCAGCAGCTCCAGTACTCCCAGTACGAGCACCTCCGGGACCAGCGACACCAGCAGAAGAACCTCCAGCAGGAGAGCCCTGAGGTGCAGAAGTGGGACGCCGACGGCGACCGTACCAGACGTGCAGCTGCTGGGGGGTGAGGGGCACACGCGGACGAAGACGGCTACTCCAAGGAGACCGCATAACAGCAGTCTCAGAACCCTCAGGCAACTCACCCCCAGACTCAGCACCTCCAGACGCAGTACCCCGAGACGCAGCACCTCCAGGCTCCTCACGCGCAGGCTCAGCACCTCCAGGCTCCACACGCTCAGCGCCCCCAAGCTCCGCACCCCCAGGGACAGCACCACTCGCAGCAGGACCGGAGTCACCAGTGACCTCAACAGGCGCAGGCGCAGGGGGGTCGACCTGAGAGACACCTGAAGGTGCAGGACCTGGCGCGGGGAGGGGGTCTACCTGGGGAGGACTTGGGGCGAGAAAGAGCGGCGGGGGGGGGGGGGGCAAGGAGCAGTGCGGTAGGGGAAGAGGCGGTAAAAGGGGACGGACTCGTCAAAGGTGACGTCCTGAGACGCAAAGACACGGCGCGAGGCGGGGTCGTAAAACTGCCAGCCAGGCGCGTCAGGGACAAAGCCAAGGAAGACGCAAGGAATGGCGCGAGGGGAGAGCTTGTCCGCGGTGGTATCGCGGACAAAGGCACGAGCACCCCAGACCCGGAAACGCGACGCGTCGCCAACCTTCCCGGTCCACAGCAGTGTGGGCGAGGTCTCCGGCAAGGAGACACGGGGCCAAAGGTTGAGCTGATGCGCGGTGTACCGGACCGCAAACGGCCACAGAAAATGGGGGGCAGCCGCATGGATCATGGAGGTACGAGCGACCTCCATGACTAAGCCAATGCGGCGCTCAGCAACCCCATTCTGCTGCGGAGAGGCCGGAAGCGTGAAAGTCTGGCGGATGCCGTGCTCCGCACAGAAGGCTGCCAAGAGGTCTGAGGAGAACTCACCACCTCTGTCAGAGTGCAGACGCAGGATAGGAAAGTCCGACTGGAACCGCTCGCGGAGCTGGAGACGAGTAGCGCGGATCCAGGGGATCAAAACATCAGGGACATCCCCCTTGCGCTGCAAGGGGAAAACCGTGGTGTAGCGCGTGTAGTCGTCGACAACCAGCAGGAAGTACCGCTCGTGGCCTTGTCCACGGACGTGGGCTGGGCCCCACACGTCCAGGTGGAGAGTCTGCAGTGGAGCCTCTGTGGGAGGGAACGAGGAGGAGTGAGGAGCGGCGCGCTGCCGCCCCTCGACGCAGGGAATGCAGGGCGGCGCAGGCGAAGGAGGGAGGGGAGGCAGAGACCTGGGAAGACCAGAAACCAGGAAGCGGGAGTGCATGCTGCGTAGGCGAGGCAGGGAGGGGTGACCAAGGCGGTGGTGCCACAGGAGAGTGTCGTGCGACAGCCGGCGACACTCACACTGTGTAGCTGCCTGAGCAGACGCGTGCAACTGGGGAGACAAAGGGGCGAAGCGTGACGCAGTGGTGAGGGTGTACAGACTGGACCCCGGCGCACGAGCGAACGTGGCCAGGTGGCGACCAGTCTGGGAGCACGTGCAAATCGCCACACGCTGCCGGCCAGGGGTGAAGGTGTCAACCCCCGCATCCTGGAGGACAGCGTTACTCACCAAGTTCGTAGAGAACGAGGGGAGGTGGAGACCAGACAGCTCACCAGACGGGACCGCCAGACACGGAAGCACAGTGGAAGACCGTGCAAGCACTGGGCCCCCAGAGGGGTCAGCCAGTGAGACAGGAACAGGTGCAGGGAGGGGAGTGACTGTGGTACTGTCGCGAAAGAAACAGCGGGAAGCACCAGAGTCAAGTGTAAAGGTGTGCAAAGCCTGTGCAGGCGCAGTACCAAGGGGAGCAGACTCACAAGCACCTAGTGCTGCAGGGGCTATACCAGGGGCTATACCAAGATCCGGCGGCACACACAAGTAGCAGTCACCCTCAGCACTAACAGACAAGGCATACATAGCAGCAAGAATTGCCTCATAGTCAAGATCAAAGATAGGTACATCACGCCTAAACAAGTCTGCCCAGTTGGGGAACTCAGGAGCATCAGGAAACTTGGCGCGCCAGGCGTCGCTAAGCCGAGCGAAGCAGCGCTGCTCAGTGTGAAAACCTGTGCACTGGCGACCAGCGCGGGGACCTGTGCGGATGATATAGGGGCAGCGACCAGGACCCCCAGAAGCCCCACGCCCGGCATACCAGTCAAGAAGCTGCTGGGAAGTGGGGGTCTGGCGCTGACGCTGATGCTGCTGCTGCTGCTGCTGCTGCTGCGGCTGCTGCTGGCCCTGACCACCAATGCCACTACCGCTCCCTCCTCCCCCACCGCCGCTGCTGCCCCCTCCACCGCTCCCAGTGCCTCCGCCGCCCCCACCACCACCTCCACCGCCTCCACCCCCACGACCACCCCCACCACCTCCACCTCCCCCGCCGCCTGCACCACCGCCACCTCCACCGCCACCCCCACCGCCCCTGCCACCCCTGCCGCCCCTGCCGCTGCGACGCTTCCCACTAGGAGCGGAAGCAGCTCCGACCCCCTCAGCACCAAGGTAGTCGTGAGCAGCAGCTGCGGAGGCGTAGGAGGGGGTGAGAGGGGAGGGGGAGCACCCCTCAAAGAGGGGAGAGCGAGGAGTGCCATGAGCAGCACCTACAGCGAGGATGTTCTTCTCTGCTGCGAGGAGGTGCTTCTCGAAGTCGTCGACAGTGAGAGTGGTGGGGTCTAGCGCTAGGAAGTGGTCCCTGACAGAGCTAAGAGTGTCAGGGAGGCGGGTGACGAGGAAATAGAGAGTGAAGTACATCGGGGGGGGGGGGGGGGGTTGCGGCGCAAAACTCGGCTGAAAGGGCGGCACGAAAGCGAGAGTCAGTAGCGCGCAGGTGAGAAACTAGGTCCTCAGCAGTGGTGAACGAGGAAAGATCGGGGAACAGGTACGGTAGCATGAGTCGACCTATGGCTGCAGTGGCCGGGGAGGAGTAGCGCGCAACTACAGTGTCGTACAGTGTCTTAGCAGTTCTGTGCTGGCTGAAATGCGCTCGCTCAGTAATCGGCAGGCGGTTCCTAATAGCTAAGCGTGCAGCAGCATCACGAGTCTGCCACTGGGAGCGTTCTAGAGCAGGAGCATCAGCAGCAGGAGTAACGGCAGTGCCAGAGACGTAATCAAACAGGGAAACGCCCTCTTTGGCATCAGTCAGAAGGAACAGCTGGAGATCGTCTAACCACACAGTGAACTCGATGGGACGACCGTCAGGCTCGAACGCTAGAACGTTAGGCGTCGCCATATTGGCTTAAGGCAGGAGGCAGCAGGCAGCAGGCAGCAGGCAGAGGCAGCAGGCACCAGGTAGGAGGCAGGAGGCAGAGGCAGGAGGCAGAGGCAGGAGGCAGGGGCAGCAAGTAGCAGGCAGGCGGCAGCAGGCAGCAGGCAGGCGGCAGGCAGGCGGCAGCAGGCAGCAAGCAGCAGGCAGGTAGCAGGCAGGCAGCAGGCAGGCTGCAGGCAGGCGGCAGCAGGCAGCAAGCAGGCAGGCGGCAGGCAGGCGGCAGCAGGCAGCAAGCAGGCAGGCGGCAGCAGTCAGCAAGCAGCAGGCAGGCAGCAGGCAGGCTGCAGGAAGGCGGCAGCAGGCAGCAAGCAGGCAGGCAGCAGCAGGCAGCAAGCAGGTAGGCAGGCAGGTGGCAGGCAGGCGGCAGCAGGCAGCAAGCAGGCAGGCGGCAGCAGGCAGAGAGCAGCAGGCAGGCAGCAGGCAGGCAGCAGGCAGGCGGCAGGCAGGCGGCAGCAGGCAGCAAGCAGCAGGCAGGTAGCAGGCAGGCAGCAGGCAGGCTGCAGGCAGGCGGCAGCAGGCAGCAAGCAGGCAGGCGGCAGGCAGGCGGCAGCAGGCATCAAGCAGGCAGGCGGCAGCAGTCAGCAAGCAGCAGGCAGGCAGCAGGCAGGCAGCAGGCAGGCAGCAGGCAAGCTGCAGGTAGGCGGCAGCAGGCAGCAAGCAGGCAGGCGGCAGCAGGCAGCAAGCAGGTAGGCAGGCAGGTGGCAGGCAGGCGGCAGCAGGCAGCAAGCAGGTAGGCAGGCAGGCGGCAGGCAGGCGGCAGCGGGCAGCCAAGGCGCGCGTAGGCAGGCAGGCGTGGTGGGCCCTAATCCTAGGTCCTAAGGACCTATGCTCTATACCATGTCATAATCGTAGGCTAAAAGTGGTGTCGACTATCGAGGGGGTTGGTACAAAGAAAATGAACCTAAGGGGTTGTACCCCACAGTGTGTACCCCACTAAGCCTACCCAAGCTATAACATAGATATACATATGTTTGACAGTATTCTCCCGGACATAGCACCCTAGGGTATAGCTAAACATATAGGGAAAAAATGGGGGGGGGTCTGTTGAAATGCTAGGCAGAATCAAGAAACAAGAAAAGAGGGTTTTCACTAGCATGCAGTTCAGTACATATAGCAAACCCTAATTCGGGCTGTACTCGCTATAGAGTACCCCACTGCAGGCTACACAAACATAACATTCTGACACACCCCCATAGCCAAAGTGGGGTGTAATCAGCACAACAAGCAAAGCAAAGCAAAAACAAGCTCAGGGTGGATCACAATGTCACCACACATTCTGAGCACAAGTACAAAAAACAACAGTTTACAATGATAAGCAAGGCTAGAGGCAGTCATAGAGGGCAAGTGAGGAGGAGGAGAGACTGTGAGAGGAGTGAAGATAGAAGGCGACGGGTGAAGCCGCAGACACACGGGCAACAGGAACGGCGCGCACGGTGGCTACCGGAGCACTCAACCTCCGGACTACAGGAGAAACTGGCTCCGCGCTAAGCAGCAGCAGGAGCAACAGACCCACGGGCGACTGGCAGCAGCAGGCTCGCTGGGCTACCGGAGTACTCAACCCCCGGACTACTGGCGCTGCAGACGTCACAACGGCAACCTCCAGTCAACCTCCCCCAACTGTCCCACACCCCGTTCACACACTCCCTGCTGCACCTCTAGCACTGCTCATACGCCACCCCCCTCGTACCACTCCGACGGCTCCAACACATCCACCCCCCTCAGCGGCAGCTGTAGCAGTGGGAGACGGAGGAGGAGGAGGAGTAGGGGACGGCACACACACCCGGCACCCCCATACTCTACACCCCCAAACCCTAACACAGGAACGCAGGCAGCAGCGGGGGTGGGGCGCAGTCAGGAGCTCGGGGGACGGCGTGCGGCAAGGGGGGAGACAGTACGGGCCGCTCACGGGCCTGGTGCAGCCCGTACGAACCGTGCGCGGGCTGCCCGAGCCGCGCGCGGGCCTGGCGCAGCCCGTACGGGCTGCGCGCTGGGCTGGCGCAGGCCGTACGGGCCGCGCGCGGGCCTGGCGCAGCCCGTACCGGCCGCGCGCGGGCTGTACAGGCCGCGCGCGGGCCTGGCGCAGCCCGTACGGGTCGCGCGCGGGCCTGGCGCAGCCCGTACGGGCCGCGCGCGGGCCTGGTCGGGCGACGGGGGGCGACGCGACGGTTCGACGGGGCAGAAAACCGCCGCGCACCCCGATCGCTGCGCGCCCGGAGCGCGCGGCAGGCAGGAAACAGCACGCGCCCGGGGCGCGCTACAAGCAGTAGAGTAGCGGAAGCATCGGGTGGGACCCACCCACAGGATCGACCCAGGAGGGTCGACCTGCTCTGATACCATGTTGAAATGCTAGGCAGAATCAAGAAACAAGAAAAGAGGGTTTTCACTAGCATGCAGTTCGGTACATATAGCAAACCCTAATTCGGGCTGTACTCGCTATAGAGTACCCCACTGCAGGCTACACAAACATAACATTCTGACAGGGTCTCCTCATAGGAAAAAAATACATAATACCCGGGTCTTTATATATGGTATATTTTAGTGTTAGTGTTTATTTAATTAGACGATGTGGGTGTTTTGATTTTCATTTTAACATCACTGTCTGAGGCGCGAATGTGGGTTTCGGCCACGAGCTTCATCACCCCCACGAAAATTGTCAGAATGTTATGTTTTGTCTAGCCTGCAGTGGGGTACTCAATAGTAAGTACAGCCCAATCTAGGGTTTGCTATATGTACTCAACTGCTTGCTAGTGCAATCATTCCGCTGCTCTTCTTCTCATTCCTGTTTAATTCTTCACATGGTATAGAGCTTCTTCGATCCTTGGGCCCACCTCAAAATTTTTTCTGCCCTGCCCTTAGCGCGTTTCGCGCTCTGCCCTGCTGCCCGTCGCGGCCCTTCGTGGCCCCTTCGTGGCCCCTTAGCGGCCCCGTCACGGCCTCGCCCCGGCCCTGCACCGTCGCCCGGCCCTGCCTCGTCGTCCGGCCCTGCCCCGTCGCCCCGTCGCGGCCCCTCGTCGCGGCCCCCTGTCGCGGCCCCCCGTCACGGCCCCCCGTCGCGGCCCCTCGTCGCGGCCCCCTGTCGCGGCCCCCCGTCGCGGCCCCCCGTCGCGGCCCCCCGTCGCGTCCCCCCGTCGCGGCCCCCCGTCGCGGCCCCCTGTCGCGGCCCCCCGTCGCGGCCCCCCGTCGCGGCCCCTCGTCGCGGCCCCCCGTCGCGGCCCCCCGTCGCGGCCCCCCGTCGCGGCCCCGTCGCGGCCCCGTCGAGGCCCCGCCCCGGCCATGCCCCGTCGCCTGTCGCGGCGCACCGGGGACCCGTGCACCGCCCCCCCCCCTTTTCCCGTCGCCCGTCGCGGCCCCCTCAGGTCGCCTCGACAGGCGACGGGAGGGGCGACCTTGGGGGGGGGGGGGCCGCGCGTCGCCCCTTCTGCCGCCTGTTCTGGCGCCCTGGGAGGCCGCGTGTCGGCCCCCCCGTAACCCCCCCCCCCCCCCCCCCCGTAACCTCCCTACCCGCCATCCCCCCCTGCCTTGTGTTAGGGTTTGGGGGTGGCGAGTAGGGGGTAACGGGTGTGTGGTCTCCCCTGCTCCTCCTCCTCTTCTGTCTCCCACTGCTGCAGCTACCGCTGAGGGGGGTGGATGTGTGGGAGACGATGGAGTGGTGCTAGGGGGTGGAGTGTGAGTGAACCTAGGGGTGCAGCAGGGGGTGTGTAAAAAAGGGGGTGAGACAGTTAGAGGGAGGTTGGGCGGAGGCAGCCGTCGTGTCGCCTGCAGCGCCAGTAGTCCGGAGGCTACAATCTCCGGTAGCCCAGCGAGCCTGCTGCGCCAGTCGCCCGTGGGTCCGTTGCTCCTGCAGCTCAGAGTTAGTCGCGGAGCCAGTTACTCCAGTAGTCCGGAGGCTACAATCTCCGGTAGCCACAGTGCGCGCCGCTCCTGTTGCCCGTGTGTCTGCAGCTTCACCTGTCGTCTCCTATCTCTTCTCCTCTCACAATCCCTCCTCCTCACTTACCGTCTGTGACTGCCTCTAGCTTTGCTTACATTTGTGAACTATAAACTGCTGCTGCTTGTACTTGTGCTCAGAATGTGTGGTGACATTGTGATCCACCCTGAGCTTGTTCTTGCTTGCTTGTTGTGCTGATTACACCCCACTTTGGCTATGGGGGTGTGTCAGAATGTTATGTTTTGTCTAGCCTGCAGTGGGGTACTCAATAGTGAGTACAGCCCAATCTAGGGTTTGCTATATGTACTCAACTGCTTGCTAGTGCAATCATTCCGCTGCTCTTCTTCTCATTCCTGTTTAATTCTTCACAAAAATGCCATGTGGCACCTCTCTTGCCACTTGCAGCGGAAGATTCGCCTGCACGTGGTCACAGCGAAGTAGTGCGAGGGGGGAAATCTCGGTAGATTGTAAGTGAATGTGCCGCGAAATTTCATCTAGGGAGAAATTTTCGCGATATTCCTTCAATATTGCAGCTACTCGTTAACGACTATTATAGCAAATTCGTAAGAAAAGGGGGGTGTTATAGAAAATCTGCAAAAAAGGGGGGTATAGTAGAAACGAGGCTCCCCATAACACCCACCCCGCACAAGCTACCCGGGGGTGTACAATTATGGGGGGGTGTTTTGTCCGGGAGTATACGGTATAAAGATAAACTTGCCCTGCGCTGCGTATAGTACAACAATTACCGTACATGCATTCCATGTTTAAAGGCCCTGTGATCCCCTTGGAATCTCATTCAAGTCTAAATGCACCTGCCTTGCGTCACACAAATGGTTCCCGGCAATCAGCCCCAGCCCATGTCCAGGATCGACAACAGACATCCATGGTCTCTCACTTGTCTTCTCCAACTTCCTACCCACTAGCTTGCGTGGCAGCCGTTTCACCCCAACGAACCCACCAATCCCCCCCATGGGAGGCACGTCATCTTCCACGGCCTGCTTCCGGCGAACCCTCCGCTCACCCTGATTTGCGCAGCTCAACCATTGACGATCGGACCTGGAAGGTTCCAAAGCAGGTCTGGCAAGTTTCAGATGAGCACCGGGTGGCTCGGAGTCAGCCCGGTGTGGAACTGTGTCGGCCTGAGATGGCTTCACATCAAAAGGGGATGATGGGTCGACACTGGTCCTGGATGGCACTGAAAAAACCTGCAGTGGCTCCGAGTCAGGCCTAGGCAGCAGAGAGTTGAGGATGGGTTGCTCAGAGCGGATAAGGTTTGGCTCTGCCACTCCAGCTTCCACGTTGCACGCTACCTGTTGTGCTTGGAATTCATGAGGAGCATAATTCTGAAAAGGGGGATAGCTCGGGTGGAGGGGGATCGGGCCCAGAAGGCCAGACTGCTGCAGCAATCCGGTAAACCCTGGCAGCAAGGAGAGAGCTTGTGGGCAGCAAGGGAGGTGACTCTCACCACCAGCTTTCCCTGCCTCCACTACCGTAGCCGCTTCAACTGCTTCCGCTGACAGGAGAGGACCACACGTGGCTTGTGCAGGTAGCGGTGTGGCGTTGTGTTGCCTTTCATGTCCCGCCATTTCTGCGATCTTCATTCTTGCTTCTGCACCCAGAATAAACATTGGCCAGTTAGACGTTTCTGATATAAATCAGGTCTGTAAGCAAAATGTCAGTCCCTAAATCTGGATCTTTTAGGTAGGACCCAATAACACCATAGACGGCTATTAGAGTGCTTACCCCGTCGGTGCTTTGTAACGTGGCCACCATAAGCCTGCCTCGATCCGAACGATTTCCCGCAGTCTGTGCACGTGTAAACAGGTGGCAGTAGGGGCGCCAAGCTACCGATTCCAGCTGGCCGGGCTGGAATTATAGAATCCTGCTGTGCAGGCTCCTCCGGACGCGGAATCTGAGCCCTCAGCTGGCTCGCACGCGCCTGCAGTGCCAGCAGACGCGATCGTATTTGATGCTGGATCTGATGCTGCGTCTGTTGCTGCATGCCTTGATAAACCTGCTGCTGCAGCTGTTGCTGCATCTGCTGCTGTGTCTGTTGCTGTGTCTGCTGCTGCGTCTGCTGCTGCGTCTGCTGCTGCGTCTGTTGCTGCATCTGCTGCTGTGTCTGTTGCTGCGTCTGTTGCTGCGTCTGCTGCTGTCTCTGCTGCTGCGTCTGTTGCTGCATCTGCTCCTCCGTCTGTTGCTCCATCTGTTGCTGCATCTGCTGCTGCATCTGCTGCTGCATCTGCTGCTGCATCTGCTGCTGCGCCTGCTGCTGGTGCGTCTGCTGCTGCTGCGTCTGTTGCTGCTGCGTCTGTTGCTGTGTCTGTTGCTGCGTCTGTTGCTGCATCTGTTGCTGCAACTGTTGCTGTTCCTGTAAATGAGTCTCTTGGTGCATCTGTTCCTGCACGCCTTGATGCACCTGCTGCTGCACCTGCTGATGCATCTGTTGCTGCGTCTCTTGGTGCATCTGTTGCTGCGTCTCTTGGTGCATCTGTTGCTGCGTCTCTTGGTGCATCTGTTGCTGCGTCTCTTGGTGCATCTGTTGCTGCGTCTCTTGGTGCATCTGTTGCTGCGTCTCTTGGTGCATCTGTTGCTGCGTCTCTTGGTGCATCTGTTGCTGCGTCTCTTGGTGCATCTGTTGCTGCATCTCTTGTTGCCTCTGCTGCTGCATCGGTTGCTGCATCTGCAGCTGCATATCTTGTTGCAGCTGCAGGAAATTGGGAAGCTGCTGAATAGGAGCTCCTGCCGATGACAAATTGGTGATCAGCTGATGCAGCCTATGCAATCTGGAAGAGTCAGCAGCACCCGCAGCAAGTTCGTTAGGAGGTTGCAGATTCAGCATGTTAGTACAAACAGCTGGCACAGATGCACTCACATGGGTGCCAAGCGGATTTCCGTGCAGGTCAGAGTTGAAAGGTTGAGGACAAGGGTTGAGAGACTGAATAAAGGGGAAGAGAGATTGTGGACAGGAGCTGAGCGGTTGAGTGGAAGGAATAAGGGATTGAGAACAGGGGTTAAGAAATTGCGTAGAGGGAATGAGAGATTGTGGACAGGAGTTGAAAGATTGAGCAGAGGGGAAGAGGGCTTGAGGTGCTGAAAGAGTGTTTGGAGCCAAGGGAAGGATTGAAGGCAAAGGGTTGAGAAATTGAGGAAGGGATTGAGCAGAAGCGGCTGGTGCAGGGAGAAATGCTTGGAGCGGAGCTTGTAGTGGAGCTTGTAGTGGAGCTTGTACCGGGGCTTCCAGTGGAGCTTGTACCGGGGCTTGCAGCAGGGAAGTAGGCAGCAGAGCTGCTGGATCGATATGAAAGTGCAGGGGTCTTGCTGGAATGTCCGATCCTGCACAGTGGGGAGAAAGACTCGAAGCGTAAGTCACCAAACTGCAAGATCACAGACCCAAAGCACGCGTCTCAAGAGCACACGACTATACACACAGAATAAGACTTTCTGGTCATCATTCCCTACCAGAAGCCGCTGCTCCCGTCGCATGCATCTCGCTTGGAATCGAAGCCCAGCAGACCTTCCGCTTTCTGCTCCCGCTACCAGCGCTTTCGAGCCCGCTTCCGCTTCCGCGTCCGTGAAAGCCTATAGCTGGCGTTGACTCAACAAATGTGCTGCCATCGCTGGGGTTGGTGCTGCCGATGCCACTCGGAAAAGACGACGCCATTTCATAGCCCACTCGGAGGTGCGACAGTGCTGCAACCCAATCGGCTCTGCCGTAGGGCAAAAAAGGCACGCCGTGTGTTTCGCCGAGGCTGCTGTGGCCGCCGCTATTCCGCGGGTCGAAACGCCCGGTCGCGAAGAGACGCGTGGGATCGTCTGCAGAGTCGTTTGATCTCTGATCCATGGCAGGGGATGGGCTACCAACAGCTAGTAGTGGCTAGTCCAGCGAGAATGCGAGTCGCTGAAACGTGATAAGGCGCTCGTTCTGCTCGTTATGCGGCCAAATCTTAGTCGCTCCGCTGCCCCTTGTAGTGGTGAGGGTCACAGACGCTGAAAGAGGGGAGAAACGAAATGTTAACGGAAAAACGGGTTGCACGTCAGTGCGGGGACTCGATCTGACGGACCAATCGCCCTCAATCCGAAGTAGATCTTCGACCGAAGCAGGCACGCCGATATGTCCACCAAGAACGTGAGCTTCACGCTTCCCGAAAAGTCGAGAAGATTCTGTGCTGACTTCAGAAGAAACGAATGCACAAAGCCGCCCATCAGTTTAAGTGCCAACCCGGCTTTACGCGCTGCAAATGTTCCAGCACCTCCATCTGACCAGCTTTTCACGATCAGAGCGCGCCGAAATTACCCGTACCATGGAGATTTTATTATCCTCCTTTTTCCGGGTCACAAATACTTCCCGTGCTCGTGCAGCCATGATCTTTCCACCCTGGAATGAATGCTGCATCGCGTGGCTAACGTCGCCAAAACCATCCCAAAGAAGATAATCGTTCTCACGTGACAGCAGAGCGCCTCCTTCCATGTGAGCCGAGCTTCTCGAACCGCCCTTTTGTGTGCGACGAATTATTTAATGCTGTCAAAACGACATGCTGGCTCACACGTGTCCATCTAGGCTAGGAGAGCATAGTGCTCACGAGGATGCTTGCAAGCAATGAAGCTTCCACTCACCAACGCGTTGTATTATTGATTGAATATTGACGCGTAGTACAGATAATGTACACCCAGGAAAAGTCTTTTAAACCTCGATAGAAATAGCACAGATAAAGAAGTTGGGACTGCTAAGGTGTGGTACCTCGGTTTTTTATAGACGCTACCCATTCCACTGAGATATTCTAGCAAATAGAGAGCCTCTTAAATCTATACACATCCGTGTCACTCCAACTCCCCCCCTCGTTAGAATGCTTCAAGTCAACACCATCGCACAACTCCTTCAGTTCGGTTAAGCTTTTGGCCCTCGCTGCTCCTAGTGGCAATGCTGCTGCTGGCGGGGGCACTCCTGCAGGAGCTGGAGCAAGGGACGCAGGTGGAGTAGGAAATGCACCGCGGATATCCAAAGCACCAGATGATGCAACCTGAGAAGGTGTCTGCATCGCAGGAAGTGTAACACCTGGCAGTGAAAACAACTGACTAAACAACTGCTGCTGCTGCTGCTGTTGCAGCTGTTGCTGTTGCTGCAATTGCTGCTGCTGCTGCAGTAGCTGCTGTTGTTGCAGTTGCTTCTGCTGCTGCTCCCACGCTCCCTGCCCCTGCTCCAGCCCACGCGGTTGCAGCCATGACTGTGGCTGAGAAACCCTCGGATCACGCAACTTGAGAGCATGAGGCTGGGAACCACGAAACCGAAAACCATGAGGCTGGAAAGCACGAGACTGCGAGCCATGAGGCTGAAAATCCTGCCACATGGGAGCCCCCCCGGATAGAGGCTGAGATATAGGAGACTGCCAGACAGGGGGCTGAAGCAGAGGAGGGTGAGGCAGAGGAGGGTAAGACAGAGGGGGCTGTGGAATGGGGGGTTGGGACAGAGGGGGGTGAGACAGAGGAGGCTGAAACAGAGGAGACAGAGGAGGCAGCACGGCAGGAGGGCGAGAAGAAGGAACTTGGGGTTCAGACGGTGGGATGTAACGGGGAAATTGAGGCAAGGATGAAGAAGCAGTGCCAACCACAGGTGCAGAAGGAGGGGCTGTAGCAGCTGTAGCAGCTGCGGAGCCTGTGGGGACTGGGGGGGCTGTAGTGGCGGGAACAAATGTTCCCGGAGCATGAGTCTGGAGGAAGAGAGACTCTAGAAATTCAGGTGTCATGGAAGTGAGAAAGGGGTTTCCGGAGTTGAAGGGCAGGGATGCTGAAACGTTGCTGGATTGTTGTGGTAGCCGCGTTCGGGCTGATGGCGTGTGCTGCAAGGGTGTGTGGGGCAGAGATGACACAGACGGTGGCACCTGTTCATGGAATCTAAGATCTGGGAGCTCCGGGGGTCTTTGCTGTGTGAACAGTGGAGACAGAGGAAGAGGCACACAAGCTGATTCCATCAGAGGCATCCTCGGAAATGCAGGAGGAGGCAATCCGGCTGCTGCTCTGCTGCCCGTCTCCGTTGAGAATCCTAAGGCATGAGGGAGAGTGCGGTGTTGTGGAAACAGCAGCTCAGCTGGTGGCTGTGGTGGGAGGAGTGCTCGTGCTGCTGATGTAGCTGTTGCCGCTGGTGTTGCGTGCAGTGCTGGCATTGTGAACCCCGCTGGTGTTGCTGGTAGTGTGAACCCCGCTGGTGTTGCTGGTAGCGTTAACGCGGCTGGTGTTGCTGGTAGCGTTAGCGCCGCTGGTGGAGCTGGCAGCACTCTTGTTGATGCCACACGGCCAGGTTGCTGTTGCTGCTGAAGTTGCTGCTGCTGCGGCTACAGTTGTTGCTGCTGTTGCCTTTGTTTCTCTTGTTGCTGCTGTTGCAGTTGCTGCTGCTGCTGCTGCTGCTGCTGCTGTTGCTGCTGCTGTTTCTGTTGCTGTTGCTGTTTCTGCTGCTGTTGCTGTTTCTGCTGCTGTTGCTGTTGCTGTTGCTGCTGCTGACGCGCCTGCTGCAATTGCTGCAAGCACTCCACCCGAGCCTGCTGCTGCTGTTGCTGCTGCTGCGATCGCATCTCCGCCACTGCCCTCTCGCCTGCCTGCAGCACAAGCCGATCCTCATATTGTTTTTCTGATAAAAGAAAAGGGACAACAAACATGTAACGCAAACCAAGTGTAAGCACAATGATGCGAAAAAAAAACAATCAGCGCGGAGCGCGACAAAAAAAATCCAAAAGGCAGAGCCATTTTTTTGAAGTTCGCACTATCATGCCTCACCGCGCTTCAGCCCGCCTCACCTCGCCTGTGCATGTTCATGTGACCTCCCAGCGCCCGAGGGGAATCAAATCCCTTGCCACAGAATCGGCAGTGCTTCTGCTTCTGCTGCATCACCAGCTGCTGCTCCTGCTGCTTCTCCTGCAGCTGCTGCTGCTGCTCCTCCTGCTGCAGCAGCTGCTGTTGTTGATGGTGCTGCTGCTGCATCAGCTGCTGCTGCTGATACTGTTTCAGCTGCAATTGCTGCAATTCCTCTTCCTGGTGCTGCTGCTGCTGATTCTGCTGTTGCTGCTGCTTGTACTGCTGTTGCTGCTGCTCATACCTCTGCAGCTGTTGCTGCTCCTGCTGTTGCTGTAGCTGCTGCTGCTGCTGATACTGCTGTTGCTGCTGCTGCTGCTGCCGATACTGCTGTTGCTGCTGCTGCTGCTGCTGCAGCTGATACTGCTGTTGCTGCTGCTGCTGCTGCTGCTGCTGCTGCTGCTGCTGCTGCTGCTGCTGCTGCTGCTGCTGCTGCTGCTGCTGCTGCTGCTGCTGCTGCTGCTGCTGCTGCTGCTGCTGCTGCTGCTGCTTCTGCTGCAGCTGATACTGCTGTAGCTGCTGCTGTGGTAACCACTGCACCGCAGGCGATCCTGACTGCTGTTGCATGCGTAACAGCCTCTCTTGCTCTTGACCGCCCCCCCTCACTCCCCCCATACTGCCTCCTCCTCCTCCTCCCCCTGCTCCTCCTCCTACCCCTCCGCCTTCCCCCGTGTCAGCAGCAGCCTGCTTCAGCTCCACCTCGCTCGGAAACACCCGCGGATGCTTCCTGCGGCTGCCACTCCTCCCCCTTCCCCTCCCCCTGCTCCTCCCCGTACCCCTCTCCGTACCCCTTCCCGTATCCCTCCCCTCCTGGCCACTCTGCGCAGAGCCTCTCTTGAAGTCCGACGCGTTGCCGTTGACTGTCGCCTCTCTTTCACCTTCCCCCTCCTGGAAGATCCACGCCCATCCCCCTCCTCCGCCTTCCTCTCCTGCCTCCGCCTTGTCCTCTGTCTGGAGCAAGTCATCCACACCACAGGGCTGTAGCTGTGAATCTATTCGAGCACGCCGTCTACCGGTGTTGCTGAGACCTCCAGCTGTAGCGCTTCCTGCAGAACACTCCAAGGTGGGGATTGACGCTACTGCCGTAGGCGGGAGTGCTGATAGCGGGGACAACGAGTGTGGTACAGACGAATGTTCTGGTAACGACTCAGTTATGGCGCCAAAGGGAGTCTCTCCAAAGGTCCAATCGAAACCAGACGAGGGAAGAGTCAAGGCAGGTACGGTTTCGGAATGTTCCAAGGCTCCAGAGCTGGCGAATTCGCTTGTACCTGCTGAGGCAGACGAGCCAATCACAGCAAACGACGATTCGGCCGGCGCAGAGGACCCAGCCGGTGCGACTGATGTTCTCTCCATTGGTCCTCTGTAAGGTGACGAAGGGTCAGACATCAAAATGCACTGAAACACTACAATTCGCTTGCTGCAATTCTTAACTGGCAGTTCGGAAGCTTGTGTGCGTGTCAGAAAGTGCTGCTATCCGTTAAGAAGCAACTAGGACTGGCCACTGATTCCAATTCAAGCCATTTTCCGAGCGAGGATTTCCTGGCTGACTGCCAACCAAACAAAGCGTCTGGGTTCGTGAAGTCCCTTGTAACAATCAGCTGGTGGTGTAGAGGGGATCAGGCAGAAGGGGTTTTCCTTGAGCCCTACAAGAGCAACCTGCAACAGGTGCCTCGGATGCTTGCAGTTCTGTTCGCAATGCTGTCGCTGTAAGCCTGACCGATTTCTCTTCTGTCGGCATAAAAGCACGCTCGGAAGCGATTCGCCCATGATTTGGAGGCCGAGTGACGTTGCGAATCTTCGATGAGGCGTGCCGAATCTACTCCGGAACGTCATCATCATCACGTGATAGGGTGAAGGTCGGGGGTGAAATCTCCGACTCGCTCAAGGAATTTGAGACACGTCGACGCGATTTGCATGTCGGTCTGCTCATTTTCTCGACCGCGACAAATCACGCGGAGGAACAAGATCGTTTGCTTGGCCCGAGCAGCAGCGAAACGACGTTTTCTTGAGTAAGCTTGCAGCGAGAGCGACATGGTGAGGCCCCGGCGTGATGTGCGTCGTCCATGCAAGGTCAATGCGCTGCGACCCAGTGACGAGATATGTTCTTGCAGACGAATTCTTGGAAGACATGTCTGGTCAGCACAGCTGTCAGCAGGGCCCTAGGGGAGCTTCTGAGGCCCCTGGCGTTACTTAGGTTCAGCAGTAGAGCACTCGGGGAGGTGTGACAATAGGGAGGTGACGTGAAACCCTCCGATTATGTCCAGAAACTCGAAGGAGGGGCGAGCGTTGAAGCTACTTGCTAGCAGGAGTTGCACACAACCAGGCAGATCCAGGCTCCTGCTTTGTGAGAGAAACGGTGTCATGACAACATCATGCACACAGCAGAAAGCATTCAATTCAACCAAATGCTCTTGGAGTTTGGGTTATGATGTGAAAGTTTGTCTGGTTGGACGAATCATGGGAGACATGCAGGGAAGGATAGGGTCTGTTGTGCTGACGTCATTTGCATGCGTCGGCTCACATCGCACGAGGATGGTGTTTTTCAATACGCGTTAGAGGTACTCACATTGAGGAAGCAGATGACTCGTTTATTGACCTTGCAAAAAAAAATGAAATCTACTAAGAGACGCTGACTCAATATTGCTACTGGAGTAATGCTGTTTGCTGCAACACTAGTAGAAAAGGGCATACTGTTCAGCACCTTTTCTAATCAAACAAGCAACGAAAGAATTATGTCATCTTATATACAACAAGCGCACGTCACGCATCTGCATCGCTCGCAGGAATCAGATTCAAATCAATGTCCAGCTCGTGCGAACCACTTGAGCTGGCATGCTTTATACTATCACTAGCACTTGCACCCTGTTGCTGATCAGTTGAAGACCGAAATCCCTCATGGACATTCCAAAATGCCCCTCTCATCCCTTCCATGGACTCATCCTCCCCCCTCTTCCTTCCAACAAACCCAGAGATCCCACCTGGTGGGAGGGCTTCGCATATGCCATTCTCTTGAACTGCTGCAGAACGGCTGGCAGGTACATCTTGTTCCACAACCTGGTCCACCAGGTGTGATGCAGGAGGCACCAGCACGCTATCTGGCAGCATGGAGAGCCGATGGTGGAGTAACTGCTCATAGAGCAGCAGCTCCTGTTGAGATGAAACGACTGCCTGAAGAGATGGCTCCCATTGCTGCTCATCCAGTACATATATTGCTGGGATGTTGCTCCTCTGCTCTTTTTGCTCAAGAGCATCAGCAGGACATTCAGCCATGCCAGAGCTCACACAGGAGGTTGATGAATTCAGCAGCTGACATAAGCTTTCTGCCACCTTCCGAGCATCTGCTTCCACCTTTTTCGTGCGCCTTATCTTCTGCCTTTCCTCTGCATATTTGGGTCAACGATTATAACATGAGAAACTTCAAAAGGGAAAAATCAAATACAATTGGAACAACTAACGAAGGCTAATAGATTATGCTTGCTGTGGGTTTCATGCAAAAAAGCGGCCAGCATACCTCGTCTATGTCTGGACATGTGTCCTCCCAACGCCTCAGGCTGGGTGAACATCCTCCCACACTCCTTGCACTCATACGTGGTCGGCACTTGAAGCTTGCTCGCCGCTGCCTGTAGCTTCTGGAGGTCGTCTGCAAGGAAAAACCAGGTGAGTGCTGGGTCCATGCAGCTGAACAGTGTCGGCGTCACATGGATGGGTGGGTTCAAGGAATTCACTGACCCCACAGGGCTAGATAAAAGCAAGGGAAAACTCCTGGTGAGAAGGTCCATATTGCTGGAAGATTGCATAGGAAGATTCCCAGCAAGAAGATCGATACTGCTGGACGGTTGCAAAGGAGGGATCCCCTTAAGAAGGTCCGCATAGCTATTTTCCAAAGCCATAAGGGGGGCGGAATTCAAGGTAGTCATACTGGGCCCAGGGAGTTGGGATAAGGAGGCGAGAGGCGCAGCTGTCACGGAATTCGGAGAGTGGAGAAGGGACAAGGACGGAGGCACATGTGCCAGGGCCTGACGAAGGCGTTCTTCAATGGTGATAGCCTGAGGCGCGTCTGCAGTGGGTATTGTCAGGTAAACGGCATGAAAAGAAACCCATATTTGACAAGGCAACCAACAAAAGATAGGCAGATCCGTGCACAGTGATCCACAGACAGACCAGTACAGACGCGATTAGCACCTATGATGGCCTGAAAGATGAGACAGAGCAGGAAAGATGAGCAAAACCGCCCGAGGTTTGATCATTACACACCTGCAAAAACGGATGACGGTCGAGCGAGAATTTTAGCCGCAGCCAGAAGAGCAGCAGGAGACTCATCATCACCGCAAGCAGCAGCCGCCTTGACCTCCCTCTCGCTCGGAAATGTATCTCCGTGCGATCTTTTCCGTTTCCGACTCGCACACTTCCGCTTGGGCGCTCCCAAACCGTTTACGGACAGAGAGCCGCCTTCTCCCACCACCATGAGTCGTGAAGCTTGTTGAAAATCCGCTATCCGAACTGGATGAAGATGTTGTTTGTAGATCGCACTAGCATCTCCGTGCTCCATGCGGACTTTCCTTGGTGACAGAAATCTACAGAGCTCCACAAACCGCAATCGCGCTTCCTACCCTCTCGTCCATCGCAGTCAGAAAAGGTGGTCTCTTCTGTCTTACGGTACTGTAATGAGACTCAAATATATACGCTCTGGTTAAGAACTATGTCCCTGCTATCAGCATGCTTTCCAACAGAGCAATGGTCGCACAGGAGCTCAACCAGCCTGCTGGCAGGGCAGAAAGAATCAGCAGGCTGGGGGTGGAGAATGGAGCGAGAGGCGGCATTGCACGCGGTTGATTGAAGTGCGAGTGGATGGGAATCCGTACAACGCACGGGGCCATCGAGTCCAGCGGACGGCGGCTGCATGTGGCAACTGACCGCATTAGGTTCGCGAAATACCGGACGCGCGTGCAACCATTCGTAGCAAAAGGAAGAGAGTGTCGCCTGAAAATCTGCGTGTCAAGTGACACGTAGCCCTTTCTTTAGGGTCAGGAAGGTAGTAACTCCATCGCTTGGATGAAACTCGTGAGAACACTACTGCGGATGATCCAACGCCGGAGAGCGTCGCTCTCGTTCTTTACAACACCCTACGGTGACTTGAATAAGATGGGTCAGTGGGGGAAACAGGCATCGAGAGTTGCACGGGGAGATTATGACTCAGCCCTGACATACGTCCAAACTCATCGATGCACGACGTGTCCCACGCACCTGCTGATCCGCATGCCAACGAGGGGAATCCTCGTGACACGGAGACTGTAGGATCTGGATCCATGGCGAGTAAGTAAAGCGCAGCGGCACACGTGGAAGTACGAATGTGACGAGAGAGCCGAATGGTGAACATCACGAGAGCTAATGGGTGCTCACGAGCAACGTCCTGAAATCATATTAGGGAAGGAAATATTGTACAACCCTGGTGTTACTTTCATCATCATAATATATCCACCTACATTAGAACATGCCACTACATAGAGCATGAAGCGCATGAAGGAGCTGTCACAGTTATAGCTGTCCATTGAGGTGGTCCAGCCTGAACACTTCTTTGGTTGTATGTATGAACTCACCCTCACCTTGGAACGCCTTCAAACAGGTTATATCGTACTAGAACCTTTTTTCCAATATCAAGTGCCTGCAAGGTGCTCAGAGTGCCCTTGAAAAAGTTCACCAATCATGCTCTCTACTTCTTCCAGGCTGTACTTCTTATGCTTGACCAGAGGGTCCTTGGAACCAGGAAAGTTACGACCTTGTTGGTCCATTTTGGACCTGCACGCATGACCAGGTAACAATAGTATTCAATGAAAATTGAATGACCAGGAGCTTAGACAGCTTCCTTAAAACAAAGGACAGGATCCAGAACACAGACCTCGCATGGAAGAGGAACGACCGATAAGCTGGGACAACCAGTTCTCCAACAAGAAGCTGGGCTGATGTGCGAAGCTCCACATCAGGAATAGCCCAAAGCCGATGTTTCGCAATGAGCTCCTCAAATGTGGTGCTGAACAATTTGAGTCTGCAACAACAACCTTCATGGTGTAAGAGTACAAGGAGCTACCCACATGTATCCAGTGAATCTAATGTGCCATACCTTTCTTTTATAGTGCCTTTGCTGATCGACTGCAGGTCTGCTTGCACTGCTCCAGCTGCTTCTCCACTGAGAGATAATAGGCTGAACACCTGCACTTGGTTGGTGATCAAAATGCAATCACGGCAATTAAAAAGCACCTACAATTACCTTGCCCCAAGCAGCACGTCTGTAGGCTGAAGCCGACTGCTGAACAGACACCTTTTGCTGTTGAGCCCACGCCTTCCCAAGAACTTCGCTAAGCTCGCACCTGGATGCCAAACGCAGTTGGCAGTTTAAACACTTCGAAACTAACAAACAGAACAATACCAATTCTAACGGAATGAATCCTGCGAAGACCCACCTCTGGATTTGGTGCACAATGTGATGCACGTTATTCATCATAAAAACGCATCCCAGGCCGGGATCCTTGTACTGCTTAGACTTCTTATCCAAGTTCTTCAGCAACATCTCAAGTATCGCGTGGGTAAGCTGTGAGAACGAACCAGGTCCCCTCTCCACTTCCACAAACATCCGCTCTAAAACTGAAGAGCGCCTGCAGTTAAGCAAACATTTGTTAAGTGCAAATCACTCAAGATGATTGGTCAAACGGCTGGTCTGTTGACGCCTTACTCGTGACAGCACTTCAGGTAGTTGATCACATAGCTGGTTAGAGGGTGAACTGTGCCATTCAGAAGCTGCTTGCTGTCATCATTATCAATCGCTGATTCAAGCTGATGAATGGTTTGAACAGTCACCAAGCATAACTTCTCCTTAAGTGAAGAAACTCGCTTTACAATGTCATCCCATTTCTCCAGTGTGACCTAATGTAATAGTGCTCCAGCTTAGATACCTCGTAGAAGCCAAATACGATGAAGTTGGACAACACCACTCACCTGTGTCAAAAGTTCTTCTGCGGCCTCATACATGTCAAGAGTCGCAAACAGCTTCTCAGGTGACTTGAGAACAATGGTGAATGTAACCCCGGTGTCAACAAGAATTCCCATGATGTAAGCCAAAGCTCCGGTCTTAGCCCTCGCCCCCAAGACATCCATGCCTTTGAATATTCTCATGGCTAAGAGGCCCTCAGTGCTCATCACTGTGCTTGTCTGTCATGCAAATAAAGGAAGTCAATAACAAATCCAAGAAAAATCACGAAGATGAGGTGCTGATACTGACCAATACAGCTGACATATGCATCCAAGTCTGAAGTTTCCCTTCCATGTCCTTCCACTTCAAAGAAGCAGGATCAGCTATTTTCAAGGACTTCCAGTCAATCTGAGAACGTTGTAGAAACTCTTCAACACAGGTTCTCCTCACATCCCTGCTCATAACCTCTGTGAGTCCCACAGTCCAATATGCTTCTGGCATACTTTTCACAGTATTTATCTTACACGTAAATCTTGATGCAGTCTTCCGCAAAGCCCAGCTTCACCAGTGCTTGGACCAAACCAACAAGGCGAGAGACAAGAACCGAACTCCCGTCGTTTCCCCTTACGTCGTCGGAAATGTCAAGATCGTTCCTGCTAAGGCAACCAAGCTGGGTAGTTCTTACATCCAGACAACCCATCCGCTGGTCGACGAGGGGAAATAACAAAAATTGGAGAACGCCAGTGCCGGGGAACAGCCTGTAGACGGAAAGAGTGACCTACAGTTCCAGCAGTTCCTTTCTGAGAGCATCTTTCATGTTCCGTATTCCTTCTTGAATGAGCTTCTTCGCGCAGAACAACGCATGCGAAGCATCTTCTTGTTCCGCGTGTCGCTCGAAGAATGCGATAATGCCAACCAATCGGTCTAGAGCTTGCCTGTACTTCACTAAATCTCTTGAACCGCCAGCCTCAATTATTCTCGCGACCTGATTATTGAAGAGTCATCAATAAGAAGCTGTCGGGACACAAGAAGCTGTGGCCATCTTACCTCTCGAAACTTCTCGTATTGCTCGATCATGAAGGTTGCTGCGTCAAGGGCCTTGGTCACGTTACTGTGAATGATTTGGTGATGTCTTGTGGATGCCTGCACGACGACCGTGTTAGCAACCACAGACATTCGTAGGCAGGTACGAATTCGTCAACACTCCACCTGCACTGGTCTAATTCCACGCTCCAACTCCGATAGTCGCTCGTCGAATGAGTCTAAGGTAAATATCATGTTGTCCGTCATGTCCTGGGAGTTTGCAAGGGTTGCTCTCAGTGCAGCTGCGTGAGCCACCAGACCTTTCTCGGGAGTGCCCATAGGAACAGCAGGAGTAGCGAGGTGAAATGGTGACTAGTGTTGAACTCCTACTCCAGCTGAGTAGAGAGCAGAGTTAATATTGAACTGAAAGCTCCAAAAGCAGTTGAGTTGAGAAGTGCCCGCTTCACCTGCTGATGAATTGGTTGGGTTTGGTTGGGTTGGAGAACAAGTACGTGTAGAAATGTTTCCATCACTACCCATTGTTTTCCATTTCCAGCTACTGGTACCTTTCCGAGCTGCCACAAGCGGAGTGGTCACTGCAGGAGTTGGTTGTTTTGCCACCGAAACGATTTTGTTTCGAACAATACACACCCTATTGTTGCCCGTCTACAATCCAACACCACCAATCTCTCCCCCACAACAGGACACCCACCCTCTGAACCTCTGGTTCTAGATGGATTCCTGTCTTTCTGGAAGCTTTCGTTGTCACCAATTTTTCTGTCAGAGTTGCTTGGGCCTCATAGCTGCTACTACCAGGGAAACCACTTCTCATTTCTGTCTCGACAATACGCACGGTCGTTAGTTTCACACAAGTTATTACGCAAATCTCGACCGCGCTTGGTGTCAGGAAAGTCTAAACCGTTTTATTCGCAAGTTCCGTGCTTATAGATTGTTTAACACAAGCGTTGCGTGTCGGTTACGCCATAAGTAGTCCACATTCAACCATGGTGGCGGGAGGCCCGTGGCTCCAGCGTGTGATTCAGTACGTTGCAAACGAACTGATCGTTGATCGGTTAGCGAACAGCCCTACCTTTCAGCGATTTGCTGTCAGATCCAACAAGAAGCTGCAGGAGCTAGCACAGAAAGGTAGAGCAGATCCTTACGTTTTAATGGTTTTTAAGTGAGTTTAATTATCTTCAGGGAAGAGTTCTCATGCGGCTTTTGCGTTGTCGTCCATCTTGTTCGCATTTCAGGAGTGGCGCAGCGGCAGTCTCTGATGGAGCAGGTCAAAGAAATCAGTGAACAGGTACCTATCAGTCGCCTTTGCACAGCGTTTCCCCCCCTCTCTCTCCCTCCCTCGCTCCTTCCCTCCCACCCTCCCACCCTTCGTCCCCGCACCCTTTCTTATCCTTCACCCATGTATGCATGTCCGTGTGCCTATATTGCATGATGTTTCGTGAATTCCCGTCACCACCTCCTGACCCCCTCCCCCCCACACCCCCTTCTCCCCCCTTTTTGTTGCTGGTGCTGTCTCAGCTCAAGCAAGGAGCAGCAGGCTCTGGAGGAAGAAGTTGATTTCCCTTGCAGCAAAATGTTGAGCTTTGGTGTTATATTGTTGTAACACACATATCTACAGTATCTGTTGTATGTGTCTGCCAGTAAAAGTGTCACTTAAGACAGATGCGACTATTGCGAACTTGCAACAAGTCCACGAACTACCAAATAACAAGAGAGCAAATTCTCAGGAAGGGTTTACAGAGAGACTAGGCTCATGTCAAGAATGAAAGTGTTGGTTTCACTAAGGTTGGTTGGGGTACAAATACCTAACCCTAACAGTTGCACCCCCTATAACACACATCACTAAGACTACAACATTTGACACACCCCCATAGTATAAGTGAGGGGTGTCAAGGAAAACCAAAAGTGTACGGTCACAAGACTAGTTCCCGAGTTCAACAAAGCTCAGGGTGGATCACAACGTCACCACACACTCCGAGCACAAGCAAAAGAGCCACAAGGTTAGTTCAAGTGTTCACAGAGGTATATGTAAAGTGTATAAACAAAGCAAGGAGAGAACTCAAGACTATGCAAGGCGAGAACCTGTGTCAACGAGACCTAACTGCACACAACACCTCCGGTGGTCACAAGGCGGCAGGGCCTTGGTGAAGATGTATGCAGTGTTGGCCTCGGACTCAACAAAGTCGAAACGAGCCTGTCCACACCAGGGCTAATTTTATCAGTGTAAATCACCCTGATACCCTGATTATCAGGGTTGTTTTTGGTAGTCACACTGATGGCCTAGGGTATTTTTTTGTGGAGCTAGGATTTTCCTGATATGCCAGGGTTTACATTTAAGGCACACTGGGGTTACCGTTCTTTGTAACGAGTTTTACCCTGAAGCGAAAACCATTGAACGTCAGGATGCCTCAGGGTTACCGTCAGTGAGCAAGAACGTCAGCCAGCGCAGCTCCTGTGCAGCCATAGCCCCAGCGTAGATCTCGGCCTCAGCAGTAGAGGTCGAGACCGAGGAGGAACGTGTGGACCTCCACGAAACAGCTCTAGAGCCCAGGCTGAAACAGTACCCATGAGTAGACCTGTGCGTCTCGGCGTCGTCAGCATAAGAAGAGTCATAGTGACCAGTAAGCACGACGTCTTGTCTCCGTCTAAGAACCAGCCCCACGCCTGATGTCGTCGCTAGGTACTTCGCCACCCTCACAGCAGCTGTCCAGTGAACTGGACGGTGTCTCCCTGGCGCAACAAAGCGAGCAAGGATGCTGAGAGGGAAGGCGAGGTCCGGGCGAGTACAAGTCATCAGGTACATGAGGCAGCCCACAAGCTCTGCGTAAGGACCACTAGGCTCGAACGCCTCGTCAGGAAAGGGTTAGGTGAGTCTGTGGTCAACGGCAAGAGGTGTGCGCTATACAGTAGAGTGCTGAAGCTCGAACCGCTGAAGGACCTGCTGCACCATGTGTGATTGTGAGAGTGTAATGGTGCGAGCATCTCTGTCCCTGGTGATTTGCAAGCCAAGGTAGTGGCGCAACTCACCAAGGTCAGTGCAAGTGTGTCTCTTTTGCAGTTCGAGCTTCACGTCAGCCAAAGCAACCCTGTCAGCAGTGGCGAAAACCACTGGGTCGGCAGAAGAAGGCTGGAAACCAAGGTCAGAAAGGGTAGAGCGAAGGGTGTTGTGCCACTCACGAGGAGCCTGACGGAGACCGTAGACCGGTCGCCTAAGCCTCCACTAGGTCCCAGGAGGGAAAGTGCCAGTGAAGGCAGAGGGACGACGTAACCAGACCCGTGTGTAGGCTACCCTAAAGGAAAGCAGTGGAGAAGTCAAGAGAGTGTAACTCGTAGTCTCTCTGTGCTGCTACGTGCAGTAACACCCGAAGAGTGGTCATATTCGGGGTAGGCGCGAAGGTCTGAAAGAAGTCAACTCCATTGCGCTGACTGAAACCTCTGGCCACATAGTGCGCCTTGAAGACCGGAGGAGATCCCGGTGGCCGCTTCACCCTGAAGATCCACATGCCATCGACTACGTTCGCCCCAAGGGAGGGAACCTCGTCGACGTAGGTGCCTGTGGATCTGTAGGAGGCCATCTATGAGTCCATGACAGCTCTCCACTGAGAGGCCTAAGGCCCTGACACTGCCTCAGCGTAAGTGCGAGGAGTCGGTATGTCAAGGGCATCGGGGTCTCCCTCAGGGGCGAGCAGCATGGCACACAGATGAGGGGAAGCGGCTGCCAGGAACTCCAGCTCAAACTGCCTATCCTCTAGGGCGTCACAGCCAAGGGCAGACTCACCCTCGACTGCTAGAGGACTAGTAGGAGGAGCAGCCACAAGACGGGTGGCGTAGTCAAGGCAGCGAGTAGAGGCAAACTCAGTGACTACGGCAGTAAGAGCGGAGACAGAGGACAGAGAAGCACGTGGGTCGGTAACAAGAGAGGCGAGAACACAAGAGAGAACAGGACGGTACATGCGGTAGTAGTCAGTGACAGGAGTAGAGAGGGAAGCAGAGAGAGCCGACTCAGGAGAAGAAGGAAGTACAGAAGGAGACAAACGAGGCGGACTAGAACAAAACAGGGCAGTACGAAGGTCAGTGAAGGGAACAGGGGACGAGGGACGAGCACGAGGAGAGCGACGCGAAGGCCAAGCGTGAGAAAGAGGAGGGGACAACGAGGGCAGAGGAGGAGGGAAAACAGCTGGGGAGGGGTCAGGGGGAGGAAGCGGAGGACCAGAGACAGGAGGAGAGGGGGGGGAGGGAGGAGAAGGAGAGGGGAGACCGAGGGTCCGAAGACCAGAGACAGGAGGAGGAGGTGGCTGCTGTTGCTGCGGCTGCTCCTGCTCCGGCTGCCGCCGCTGCTGCTGCTGCTCCTCCAGCCACTGTAGCTCCAGCAGCTTCCACTCCAACATTCTCTCCTCTCGCTCCAACTGCAGCTGCTCCTCACGGGCACGGCGAACACGGGCCTGGTTCCGGGTCGGGTAGGGGTGGGGGGGAGGAGTAGTGTCCGGAGAGGTGGTAGCCCCAGGACCGCTCTCCAAAGAACCAGTCGCACCACCCCCAGAGCCAGCACCACCAGAAGTAACAGGGTCCGTCCCAGGCTCTCCAGATCCAGCAGAGGGCGCACCCCCAGTCGTAGCACCCCCAGGGATAGCTCCACTAACACCAGCTCCCCAAAGACTAGAGTCTCCTGCAGTCACGGGCTCAGCTCCAACTCCAGCACCCCAAGAACCAGGACCTCGCACAGGTACGCTCTCTGCTCTAACTCCAGCACCTCTAGAGCTAGCACCTCCAGGGTCCTCGCCACGAAAACCGGCTCCCGCAGGGTCTGCTGTAGGCTGGGAGGAGGACTGCGGGGAAGAAGGCTGCACCTGAGGGGCTACCGAAGGGGGAGGGGTAGCGTGGGACACACCTGACGGGGCAGGACCAGGGGGGGGAGGCTGTACCGGGGGAGCAGGAGGGGGAGCTGAAGTCAATAAGAGAGGGGCAGGAGGAACCGGGAGACCTCGACAGGGGTACCTGACGTAGTAGGGGACGGACTCGTCGAAACGGACGTCACGAGAGTCAAAGAACCGGTGAAGGGGAGGGTGGTAAAAGGTGTAGTCAGACGAGTCCTCAAGGAAACCAAGGAACACGCAGGAAACAGCGCGAGGCAAGATCTTGTCCGCGGAGGTGTCGCGAACAAGTGCCAAGTAACCCCAGACACGAAAACGCGACGCAGCACCAAGGGACCCGGTCCAAAGACTGGTCGGTGAAACCTCTGGCCGAGAGACACGTGGCCAAAGGTTCAGCTGGTGAGCGACGTACCGAACAGCGTAGGGCCACAGAAAATGGGGGGCACGAGCGTGAGTCATGGAGGTGCGGGAGATCTCCATGACCAAGCCTATGCGGCGCTCAGCAACCCCATTCTGTTGTGGGGACTCTGGAAGCGTCCAGGACTGACGGATGCCCTGCTCGCGACAAAATCCAAGCGACCGAGGGGCCGAGCTAGGGGCGATGGGCCAAGGGGTCGAGCCTAGGGGCGACGGGCCAAGGGGCCGAGCCTAGGGGCTATGGGCGACGCCACGGGGCGACGGGCCGGGGCCTAGGCTAGCAGGTACGTAGTTGGTGGGCCCATTGATCTTAGGTCCTAGAACTTATTGCTCTTAATACCATGTGAGAATACTAGCGTGACTTAGGAGCCATGGCTAGGTTAGAGTATCGAGAGAGTTTAGTGTCGAGAGAATTGGAAAGTGGATTCACTAGCAAGAGTTGGGATGCAAATACAAGACCCTTAATTGGGTTGTACTCACTACAGAGTACCCCACTGCAGGCTAGATAACAAATACATTCTGACACTGCTGCCACATGTGCTGCTGCTGCTGCGCTGGTGCTGCTGCTAAGCTGCTGCTCCTACCTGCGCTGCTACTGCTGCTGCTAGGTTGCTGCTGCCGTCTGAGGTGCTGCTGCCACCTGCGCTGCTGCTGCCACCTGTGCTGCCGCTGTTGCCGTAACTGCCGCTCCTGCTGCTTGCTGTCGTTCCTGCTGCTATGGCGACTCCCACTGTTCTAGCCTTTGACACAGTGGGGCACCCTCTAGGGTTCGACTCCTAGCTAGAGGGGCTGCACCTGTACCTCCATAGTGTCACTCGCGACGACGTCTCACTGTTCGAGCACACGTCGGGGTCTCTTCAGGCCCCTAAGGCTCCTGCTGAGCCTGCTGCTAACGCTGGGGAGGAGGTGCGGACGCAGTTCCGTGCAGCTCACATTGCCTACAAGCGAAGGATGTCGCGAGACGCCGCCGCCACACTTGCAGTCCGCCTTCACCTCTCGTTCGACCAGAGAGCCAACTTTCGCCAGGTGCCGTCGGCCCATGCTGTGTATTCCGCTGTGGTTAGGCACTACTCCCCCCCCCCCCTCCTGAAGTTCTAGGCTGTCTTGTGCTGCCTCTTACCTTCCCTGCACTGTCAGACCTCATCATTGTAGCTAACGAGGGTGGTCGTAGTGGAGCTGGCGGGAGTGGCGGGGGCGGGCACCAGGAGTTAGAGCCTTCGTGTGTCGCTGCTTGTGCGCCTACTAGCACAGTCTATGCGCACCCCTCCACTATTCTCTCGTGTCTCGTAGTCCCGTCTACCTCCTCTGGCTCGATCGAGGGGGGTGACCCTACTGCTGCTGACACAACGACCTCTCGCCGCTTGCCGTGCTTGGAGACAATTCCGGGTTTTCCGCCTCGGACGTCTTCGCCTCCTCTGCAGCCTGACGCTGCGGACTTCGGGGGCCCAGGTGTTGTTGGGGGTGATGATGCTGGGGGTGCTGGTTCCGGGGGTGCTGCCTCCGGGGGTGCTAGGAGTCCTCTTGTTGATGGAGTTGGAGGTACTAGCGCTGGAGGTGCTGGGTCTGGGGGTGCATTGCAGTCGCTGCCGCGGCGGCCTATCTTCTTGGAGCAGCCGTCGTCGTCGCTACCTGAGCCGACGCCCACTTGTACTACTCCTCCTCTGTTGTTTCTGCCGCTTGACCCCCCACTGCCTGTTCCTGCTCGATACGTCCCGTTGTCCTTCTCCCAGACTGGGCGTCGGGAGCCTGCTTCTTGTGCCGCCTCCCCTGCTCCCTCTCGTGTTACCCGGGAGCCTGTTGTCCTGCCATTACCTCCCCCGTCTTCTCTTCCTGCTGTTCCTGACCCTGTGTCTGACCTTGCTTGTGCTGCTCGCCCGACTATCCCTTGTTTTCTAGCCGCGCTTGTGAATGCACATGCTTCTTCGCCTGCTGCTGCTTGTGCCTTAGTAGTTGAGCTCGCAGGCTTTGCCACTACTTGCTGCCGTGCCTACCTTGCTGGTCTCGTTTCTGCCTCTTTGTGCCCTCCGTCCAGTGGGGGTGAGCTTGCCCTTGGCTGTGACGTCCTTGAGGACAGGCAGTTTGAGCTGGAGTACCTGCCGTACCCTCTCAGCATCCGGACTCGCTACGTTGCGTCCGGGAGACACCACCCAGTGCAATGGAGGGCTGCTAGGAGGGTGTGCGCTACCTAGTCAGACTAGCGAGCAGAACGTAGCACTTTGCACTTTGTTCCTTTGCCGTGCGAGTGTTGCAGCAGCATTCCCAGCTTCGCCTTTGTACGTGGCCACACGGGCCAACACTGCTTGTCTCTTGACATTGTCTTGTACTTTGATGTATAAACCTGCATGTTTCTGGTTGCTAGGCTGTAATCATTTTACTGCTTGCTTTATTATTAAACCGCATGTGATCGGGCCTTGTGGCCGCTTGCTAGTGCTCAAAGTGCGTGGTGATCTTGAGATCCACCCTGAGCTTGCTTTGCTTTGTTTCTTCTCTTGACTGGTCTTGTGACCGCTTGTTGTGCTTGCTATCCCCCACTTCGCCTATGGGGATGTGTCAAATTATATGTTTTTTGCTATCTAGGCTGTAGTGGGTTTAGCCTTAGGGGGTACAGTAAGTTGCTCGACACTTCATTGTATCCCCCTCCTTGCCCTAATCCATCCCATTCCTTCCTACCTATCTCAACACATCCGTGTGCTGCCAATGAAGAGTGACCAACTGACCCCAGATATTCAGGTAAATCACTTCTTTCTGCCGAACCCATGCCGCATCTGACTCCATTGCAAATAAAACTTGCAGGCGACAATAACGCATGTTGGCGTAGACCGTCTGGAGCTTTTGAAACTTTGTCGTCGTCACGACGTCAGCTGATAACTCTGAAATCCACCCGTGCTTTATCAGTGCCTTGACAGCATCAATCACACAAGAAATCTCCTTCACCAGCATGAAAGGGATCAACAGAATCGCAATAGAGGGCAAACCAGATCCCGCTTCCTTAACCAGATCGATCAGCATTTCATCACCCGAGTCGTCATCAATGAACCCGTCAGCATCAGTAAGACCCATGGAAGTGTCAAACTAACGAACGAGAATGGATGAACTATGAATGAGTTGGGTACAAGTACTAACCTTGATTGGGTTGTACCCCTTATGGGCTACCCAGCTATAGCCTACACAAAGTAAGCAGTGTAACATTTTGACACACCCCCATAGGCAAAGTGGGGGAGAACAAGTGGTCACAAGACCAGTCAAGAAAAGCAAAGCAAGCTCAGGGTGGATCACGAATTCACCACACATTCGGAGCACAAACAAAGGCCACAAGGCCAGTTCACATGCAAACCTATATAAAAGAGAACAAACAGGTCAGTGATCATACCCTAACAAGAGTAAGCATGCAGGTATATGTATATAGGTCACAATACAAGCAAAGTCACGCAGTGAGCAAGTGAGGCAAGAAAGGCACAAGGCCTAAAACAGTACAGAAACGCTCATGATCACCAGACTGAAGTGCCTTGGTGAATATATCAGCAGTGTTGGCCCTAGTGGCCACGTAAGCAAGACGAAGCTGACCACGCTGCCGCAACTCTCGGGCAAGGAAGTAACGCAGAGCAATGTGCTTCGTTCTATGCTCCAGTCTGTGCTCCTGACACAAGGCAATCATGGCCTTGTTGTCTACGTACAGCACTGGAGAAGAACAAGGCCGCTCTCCCAAGTTGGTCAGCAGGTAGGTGGGCCAGCGTAACTCATGTGCAGCCATGGCCCCTGCGTAGATCTCAGCCTCACAACTGGAACGGAGAACAGAAGACGAGCGAGTAGACCGCCAAGAAATAGAGCCAGAGCCAAGGCGTAAAGCGTAACCCTGCGACGACCGCTGCATAGCCAATTCATCAACCCAAGAAGCGTCTGCGTGTCCACTGAGGACAACTGGACCCCGTCCTCCAAGCACGAGCCCCATGCCCAAAGTACTGCACAAGTAGCGCAACACCCTCTTAGCAGCCTCCTAGTGCTCTGGTCGGTGTCTCCCGGGCGCAACGTAGCGTGCCAGGATGCTAAGAGGGTAGGCAAGGTCAGGTCGAGTGCAGGTCATCAGGTACATGAGGCAACCCACAAGCTCTGGATATGGGCCACTCGGCTCTATGGACTCGTCCAAAGGTGGAGCTGAGAGCGAGTGACCGGTAGGCAGAGGAGTGGACTGTGGCGAGGAGTACTGGAAGCCAAAGCGCTGAAGGACCTGGTGCACCATGTGTGACTGAGTCAGGGTGATGGTGCGCCGTGCTCTGTCCCGGGTGATCTGCAAGCCAAGATAGCTACGCAGCTCACCAAGGTCAGTGCATGTGTGTCTCTTCTGCAGCTCCGACTTCACAAGGGCCAGTGCCTCAGTGTCAGCAGTGGCAAAGACCAAGTCGTTGACGTACACGAGGACGTAGAATGGCGGCAACGAAGTGTCGGTGCATAGAAACAGCGACGGGCCAGCAGTCGAAGGAGCAAACCCCAGAGCCGCAAGTGTAGGCCTCACTGTGTTGTGCCACTCGCGAGGCGCCTGGCGGAGACCGTAGATTGGCCGCCGGAGACTCCACTGGGTACCTGCAGGAAACGGCCCTGTGAAACCAGGGGGGCGGCGCAGCCAGATCTCCTCATGCAGGCTGCCCTGCTGGAAAGCTGTGCTGAAGTCAAGAGAGTGCAGCTCGTAGTCACGCTGGGCTGCGACGTGCAGCAACACCCGAAGATGACCAATCTTCGGGGTAGGGAAGAAGGTCTGGAAGAAGTCAACTCCCTATCACTGACTAAAGCCTCGTGCAACGTAAAGAGCCTTGAAGACAGGCGGAGAACCCGGTGGCCGCTTCACCCTGAAAATCCACATGCCATCGACTATGTTAGGCCCAAAAGGGGGCACTGCGTCATCGTAGGTGCCTGTGGAATTCCAGGATGCCATCTCTGCGTCCATGGCTGCCTGCCACTGAGAGGATTAGGGACCCGTAATCGCCTCTGCATAAGAGCACGGGGTCGGGATGTCTGGTGCATCTGGGTCTCCCTCAGGGGCAAGCAGCATGGCCACGAGATGAGGTACAGTAGCTGCAAGGCACTCCAAGTCCTCCTGCTTGTCCTCAAGAACGTACGTGCCAAGAGCACACTCACCCCCGACGGACGGAGGACAGTCAGACTCAGACTCAGCAACAAGACTAGTAGCGTAGTCGAGACGACAAGCAGCAGCAAAGTCAACAAGCTCAGCTACTAGGGCAGACGCAGCAGTGGACTCAAAAGAAGGGTTAGTGACAAAAGTGCCGAGGAGACGAGAGACAGTGGGACTGGTAGCACGAGCTAGGTCAAACTCAGGGCCAGGAACGGCAGGAAGAGAGGACTTTGGAGGAGGCAGCAGAGGAACTCGCAGTGGAACAGAGGAAGGACGAAGTGCCATAACGTGGGTGCCGGGGACAGGAGGAGGATGCGGACGAGGAACCCGACGACCAGTGCAAACAGCGCGAACAGGCGAGGCAGGACGAGAGTCAGGCTCACGACGCTCTGTAAAAGAGTCTGTCTGCTCAGCGTAAGGAGAAGGAGCAGGCAGTGGGGAGTCTGGCTGTAACTGTGGTAGCGACAGGCGAGGCGGTGTACTCAGTAAGCTAGGAGGAAGACCAGTAGAAGACGGGAGACTAAGAACCTGGCGAAGGACCAAGTCAGGTGGCGGCAAAGACGACGGCTGCGGCAGAACAAAAAACGGGCGCCGCTGCACAGTGCCTCCAGCTCCAGTACCGCTAGACACAACACCCCTAGGGCCAGCACCTCCAGCTCCAGGGTCAACAGCTCCAGTGTCTCCAGCTCCAACTCCTCCAGCTCCAGGGCCGCCAGCGCCACTGCCTCTAGCTCCAGGGTCTCCAGCTCCAGCTCCTCTAGCTCCAGCGCCTCCAGCTCCAGTGTCGCCAGCCCCAGCGCTTCCAGCGCCAGGGTCTCTAGCTCCAGCTCCTCCAGCTCCAGCGCCCCCAACATCACCAGTCCCGGCAGCTCCAAGACCCCTAGTACGAGCACCTCCAGGACTAGCAACTCCAGCAGGAACTCCAGCACCTCCAAGACTAGTAGCTCCAACACCTCCAGCTCCAGTGCCTCCAGCGGTAGAGCCTCCAGCTCCGGCAGCTCCACTCCGAAGGCGTGTGCGCTGAGCAAACCACTCGCGCAGCTGCTGCGGGGAGAGAGGCTCCTGTCGAGGAGACAATCTTGGCGAGGCACCCACAAGACCTCCAGAAGAAGCAGTACCCCTAGGCGCAGCACCCCCAGACTCCACACCCTCAGACTCAGCACCCCCAGGCTCCGCACCCTCAGGCTCAGCACCCCCAGGCTCCGCACTAGCAGGCTCAGCACCCCCAGGCCCTGCACCCCCAGGCTCAGCACCCCCAGACCCCACACCCTCAGGCTCAGCACCCCCAGGCTCCGCACACGCAGGCTCAGCACCCCCAGACGCAGCACCCCCAGACGCAGCACCCCCAGACGCAGCACCTTCAGACGCAACACCTCGAGTAGCACCTGAATCTATAGCGACCTCCACAGGCACAACCCCAGGGAGTGGGTCTACCTGAGACACACCTGAAGGAGCAGGACCCTGAGGGGGGAGGGGGTCTACCGGAGGGGAACCTGGAGCGAGGAAGAGCGGTGGGGGGGGGGGAGAGGGGCAGAGCGGTAGGGGAAGAGACGGTAAAAGGGAACCGACTCGTCAAACGTGACGTTCTGATAGGGGAAGACACCGCGTGAGGTGGGGTGGTAAAACTGCCAGCCAGGCGCGTCTGGGGGAAAGCCAAGGAAGATGCAAGGAATAGCGCGGGCGGAGAGCCAAACAAACAAACAAAGGCACGAGAGCCCCAGACCCGGAACACCGACGCATAGCCAACCTCCCCCGTCCGACGCAGTGTAGGCGAGGTCTCCGGCAAGGAGGCACGGGGCCAGAGGTTGAGCTCATGCGCAGCGTACCGGACCGCAAACGGCCACAGAAAATGGGGAGTAGCCGCATGGATCATGGAGGTGCGAGCGACCTCCATGACTAAGCCAATGTGACACTCAGCTATCCCATTTTACTAAGGGGAGGCCGGAAGCGTGAACGGCTGGAGAATAACCTCCCCACAACAAAAGTCCCGCACGAGATCGGAGGAGAACTCACCACCTCTGTCAGAGTGCAGACGCAGGACAGAAAGGTCATGGTGGAACCGCTCGCGGAGCTGGAGACGGACTGCGCGGATCCAAGGGATCAAGACATCAGGGACCTCACCCTTGCTGCGCAACCAGCAGAAAGTAGCGTGTAGTCATCAACAACCAGCAGAAAGTAGCGCTTGCGACCCTGTCCACTGATGCGGGCCAGGCCCCACACGTCCATGTGGAGAGTCTGCAGGGGAGCAGTCGTCAGGGGAAACGAGGAGGAGTGAGGAGAGGCGCGCTCCCGCCCCTCGACGCAAGGAAGGCAGGGCGGGGCAAGCGAGGGCGGAAGGGGAGGCAGAGACCTGGGAAGACCAGAGACAAGGAGGCGGAAGTGCATGCCACGAAGGCGTGGCAGGGAGGGGTGGCCAAGTCGGTGGTGCCACAGGAGAGTCTTGTGCGACAGGAGGCGACACGAGCAGGGGGGTGCTACCGGACCTGACACGGACTCCTGGGCAGACGCACCTACCTGAGGAGGCTTGGTAGCCAGGGTGTACAGACTCGACCCAGGCCGACGGGTGAACGTGGCTAGGTGACGGCCCGTCCGTGTACACGTGCATATCGACACACGCTGACCCCTAGGAGTGGTGGTAGTGACCATCGCATCCTGGAGGGCAGCGGTACTCACCAAGTTCGTAGAGAACGAGGGGAGGTGAAGACCTGACAGTGAGCCAAACGGAACCACCGGACACGAGAGAACAGTGGAGGAACAGGCAAGAACTAGGCCCCCTCAGGGGTCAACCAGTCTGACCAGTACAGGTGCAGAGAGAGGAGTGAGGGTGGTGCTGTCGCGAAAGAAACAGTGGGAAGCACCTGAGTCAAGTGTAAAGGTGTGCAAGGCCTCAGCAGGTGCAGTACCAGGGAGAGCAGACTCACAAGCACCTAGAGCAGCAGCCTCTATACCTGGGTCAAGCGACACACACAGGTAATAGTCACCCTCAGCACTAACAGACAAGGCATACATAGCAGCAAGGAGAGCATCATAGTCAAGATCAAAGATAGCAACTCCAGACCTAAGCAGCTCTGCCCAGCGGGGGCGCTTGGCCTCGTCACCAAACTTTGCGCGCCAAGCGTCGTCCAGGCGGGAGAAGCAGCGGTGTTGAGTGTGAGGCTTCCCGCATGTCTGACCAGCACGGTCACCCGTGCGAATGACATATTGGCAGCTAACACTACCCCCAGATGCCCCACGCTGAGAAAACCACTAACGAAGCTGCTGAGGCGAAGGGGTCTCGCTCCGACGCTGATGCTGCTGGCCACCGCCAGAATCTCCCCTCTGAACAGCTCCACCCCGACGGCCACCACTCCCACTGCCGCCACTACCGCCACTCCCACCGCTGCCACCACCGCCGCCACCAAAGCCTCCACTCCCGCCACCACTCCCACTGCTGCCACCACCTCCACTACCTCCACCACCTCCACTGCCGTCCCCACTACCACCCCCGCTGCCACCTCCACCACTCCTCCCACCCTTGCCCTTGCTGCTGCGGCGCTTCCCACTAGTAGAAGCAGCCCCGACATCCTCAGCACCAAGGATGTCAATAGCAGCAGCAGAGGCATAGGAGGGGGCAAGGGGGGAGGGGGAACACCCCTCAAAGAAGGGCGTGCGAGGAGTGCCACGAGCGGCACCTATAGCAACTACACTATTCTCAGCTGCAAGGGGGTGCTGCTTGAGCAGGTCAACAGTGAGTTCTGTGGGGTCAAGTGTGAGAAAGTGGTCCCTGACTGCGCGAAGAGAGTCAGGGAGGCGGACGACTATGAAGTAGAGAGTGATGTACATCGGGGGGGGGGGGGGATTCCTGTCAAGGAACTCTGCTGGGAGGGCAGCGCGGTAGCGAGCGTCGCTAGTGCGAAGGTGGGTAATGAGGTCCTCTACTGTGGCAAAGGCGGACAGCTCGGGAAACAGGTAGGGCAGTATAAGATGGCCTAGAGCAGTAGTGGCTGGGGAGGAGTAGCGGGCGACTACAGCGTCGTACAGTGCTTTGGCAGTCTTGTGCTGTCCGAAGTGAGTGCATTTGGCTAACGGCAGGTGGTTGCGAATGGCTAAGCGAGCAGCAGCGTCACGGGTAAGCCACTGTGAGCGAGTCGCACTGTCAGTTGTGGCGAGAGGGGCGAGAGAGGCTCCAGACGTGTGGTCAAACAATGAAACGATGTCTCTAGAGTCGCTCAGTAGGTACAGCTGTAAGTCGTTGAGCCACGTGTCGAACTGGATCGGACGGCCCTCATGATCGAACGTAGGACATGGAGAGAAGCCATCGCGGGCAGAGCAGGGTGGCGCGCTACCAGCAGAGCAGCACGCAGGCAGGGCAGGGCGGCGCACGGCTAGGGTGGCCAGCAGCAGGGCGGGCAGGAGCCGGGCGGTGCAAGCAGCAGGGGGGGCATGCAAAGGGGCGGCGAGCGGGCTGCTAGAGGGCTATGCGCAGGCTGCAAGGGGCGGCGAGCGGGCCGCAAGGGGCGGCGAGCGGGCTGCAAGGGGCGGCGCGCGGGCTGCAAGAGGCAGCTAGCGGGCTGCAAGGGGCAGCGCTCGGGCCGCAAGAGGGCGGCGAGCGGGCTGCAGGGGCTGCGAGCGGGCCGTAAGTGGGCGGCGGGTGGGCTGCAGGGGCGGCAAGTGGGCCGCAAGCGGGCGGCGAGCAGGTTGCAAGGGCGGCGAGCAGGCCGCAGGCAGGCAGCAAGGGGGCTGCAGGGGCGGCGAGCGGGCCGCAGGCAAGCGGCGAGCGGGCGGCAGGGGCGGCGAGCGGGCCGTGAGCAAGCGGCGAGCGGGCGGCAGGGGCGGCGTAGCGGGCCGCAAGCTGGCGGCAAGCGGGCTGCAGGGGCGGCTAGCGGGCCGCGAGCAAGCGGCGAGCGGGCCGCACGGGTGGCGAGCGGGCCGCAAGGGCGGCGAGCGAGCCGCAAGGGCGGCTAGCGGGCCTAGGGGCGGCGGGCGGGCCGCAAGCGGGCGACGCGCGGGCTGCAGAGGCGGCGCGCGGGCCGTGAGCAGGTGGCGAGCGGGCTGCAGGGGCAGCGCGCTAGCTGCAGGGGCGGCTCGTGGGCTGCTAAGGGCGGCGCGACGAGCTGCTAGGGACGGTACCGCGGCCAGAAGGGCGGGGCGTCAGTAGGGTATGGCGGCAGGGCAGCTAGTGGGGCAGCTCTGTGGTGGGCCCTAAAAAATTCGGTCCTATCGAAGGACCTGCTCTGATACCATGTCAAACTAACGAACGAGAATGGATGAACTATGAAAGAGTTGGGTACAAGTACTAACCCTAATTGGGTACAAGTACTAATCCTAATTAGGTTGTACCCCTTATGGGCTACCCCAATATAGCCTACACAAAGTAAGTAGTGTAACATTTTGACAGGGAGCAGTTGAAGCCTTGTCGCTCGTAGATAAGCCAGATCCACGAAAGTGGTGCCTTGCCATTGTCATTGACTGCAGGAGCTGAAGTACCTGTGGAGCCAGCCACGCTTCCCGAGAGCAAGTTAGCAGTTGAAGAAAGAACAACATCCGTGTTAACAGGCGGGTCGAGAGCAGGTCGGGAACGCTGACCCTTAGGAAGGACTGGGACATCACCTGGGTGCGACATTGTGCGATGATGAAAGTAGTCAGGCACTGAGAGAGTGTGCCGAGCACACTTGATGACCGAGGAGAATGATGCCTGAAGACTGGGCATATAACCATTATATAGCATTCTGGCCTTGTCAGGATCCAGTAGCTCATGAAACTGGTGATGTATTCCCGAAGTTGGGACCTCGAAAGCATCATACTTAGGGTACATTCCGCTGTGGACCATGTCCCAATCGATGTGTCCCAATCACGATTTGCCCGAGTTGCGCTCAAATTGTCAGAATCCCAACCACTAGACCATTGGGATAAAAGGGCTTGTTAAGTAGCGGGTCAGTGCGCCCATAACCCCCCAGGCCAACATGCCTGTAACCCTTCCCTAGGATCAATCAGGGATCACCAGTGGACCTCTGACACCCCCCCGCACTGGGATGCTCGAAGTGCACACACTAGGATTCGAACCCGAGACCTTCGCTCTGATACCATGTCAGAATCCCAACCACTAGACCATTGGGATAAAAGGGCTTGTTAAGTAGCGGGTCAGTGTGCCCATAACCCCCCACACCAACATGCCTGTAACCCTTCCCTAGGATCAATCGGGGATCACTAGTGGACCTCTGACACAAATGTCTCGAGTTTGCATGTCCCAATCGATCGATGTATTGCGACTCTGTACAGACGCGCGACAATTATGTGTGAACGTTTGTGATTGGTCAGAGAATAAACATGCCCACTCGTCCTTGCGCAGCACATACACCAACACCTCCAGGTCCGCGGTAGATCCTTGGTGATGTCCAGGGAGGTCGCGGAGGGTACAGTACTCCTCCGCAGTGCCAATAATTGCCTCAACGGTACATACATCTGCAACTCCTCTTCTAGTACGTGAGTTTTTATAATCAAACATAGCACAGACACCATTACTACACACGCATAATCCACGCATGATGGCAGAGCCTAGAGCCATCCCCTTCATCCTACGCCTCCTCGTCGCCTGGGTCACCTACTACTACACCATTTTCTACGAAAATGTCGCGAAGTCCTTCGTAGGCCTCATAGAGTCCGGTGTATTTAAGGACGCGGACGAGCAGTCCTCATCGTCCGGGGACAACACCGGGGAGAACCGCCGTCACAGAGCGAGTGTTCGGCGGCGACGTCATGCTTTGTGGGTTGAAGACCTGCAACACATGCGGGAGAACGATTTCCACAACATATTCAGGATCAACCGTGCCATACTTGAACATGTAAAGTCTGGGATGCAACAATATCTAGAGCCCATCGTCCATCGGTCGATAATCACAATGGACACTGCTTTGCTCATCCCAATAAAGTACTTGGCGAGTGGGATATCATACGTCGACATGTCGTACCTGTTCGGTGTCTCCAAGACACTCTGCCACGAGCTTGTTGACGTGTTCCTCACCGAGTTCCCCTCAGTCTTCAAGGCTGCCTGGGTGCGCTTTCCCACACGCGATGAACTTCCCGAGATGGCGCGTGAATTCGCTGCCATCAAAGGTGTACCTGCAGTGGTGGGGGTTGTGGACGGGACTCACATCCACATGAAAGGGATGGAAGGGCACAGGGCGGAGTACTGGACAAGGAAGTCGGCCTACGCCGTTCAGCTCCAAATCACGTGTGATGCACGAGGCAGGATATGGGATTACCTCATCGGCTATCCCGGCAGCGCGCACGACATGCGGGTTTTCAAAGAGTCTGCACTACTCGAGAGGTTACACATCGGGGACATAGCCCCATACCAGATTGTTGGGGATGCGGCCTACCCGCTACGAGAATACTGCCTAACCCCCCTGCATGCTCCGCGCGGAGAGGACCTAATGGACGATTGGGCCCAATGTTTCAACTACTGCCAGAGCGCCACACGCATGGCGGTGGAAAGGTGCATCGGCGCCTTCAAAGGGAGATGGCGTATCTTCGGCGGGCGCAACGACTGCAGGTTGTGGCGCATTCTCGCAGGAGCCGCGTGTTGTGTGATCCTGCACATCATGTGTGAAGAGATGGCAGTCGTAAGGCGCAAGAACATGGCCTGGTTCAATCTGCCCCGCAACCGCGACCCTTGGTGGACACGGGGTGCCATTGCGACACACAAGTGGGAACCCTGTGTTCCCCCAACACAACAGGCTCTGAGAGAGAGGCGGAAAAGACTGGGTGAGGCCCTACAGGACTCTTACGCTAATCGTCGGCGCCGCGCACCCATATCTCCACATCCTCAGCACCTGGAGTGACGGTGTTGACGTCGCCAACATCGTCGCCATGCTGTGCGGCTTCGGGAGGTGGTGCAGACTCCCCGCGTGGCGGAGGAGGGCTGAAATCCGGCGGCGCACGGTGTGAGAGTACGCCGACGTTAGACATATTTCTCATTTCCATATTTTTACTCCATCTTATTCTCCATATTTTCCTCTTTCATTTGCATTTTATTTCACCTCAATCGGACTACTATTCTATTTTCTAGAGCTTTCCGATTATTTCACTTATTTGGTATTTTCGGCACCGACATTTACATTATACGGCACCGACAGCACCGACAGTGGTGTAGAAGGCGTAATCTCGCCATAATCCGAAGTGCCAATGGGCTTGCGTGCTTATGCGCACTTCTGATAATCTATTCTAGAAGAGCGCGTTCCCGAAGGTTCGGATTATCTGATGTTTCTATGTATTTCTGAGTATAAATACGCCTTGTACTCACCTTTAGTGCAACATTCTCGAGTGGAAATTCGATCCTGTGACACTTGGTACTCAGAGCCGTTTTCACTCGCGGAGTTTCAGCTAAGCAGCGAGAAAAAACGCCGAGGGCGACGAATTCGGCGCCGACGCTGGTAAGCACCAGATTCCGCGTTTTTTGAATAACTCCCCTCGCGCGTTTTTTGAACAGGATCGTGAGTTCGATTGTTGGCGAAAACGTTTGCGATACAGGGACGACAATTGCGAATTGTCGGGACCTATATCGAGCGGTGCAGAAGTAGCGAGACCGACGCGCGACGGATCGAACGACTTCGGGTGAAAGCGCGCGTCATGGCGAAAATTGCGACAGAAGCAGAATCGATCGTGGCTTCGCAGCAGTCGCGAAATTTTCCCAAGGCCCAAGAAATTCGAGCCCCCAACACCTTTGATGGGGAGATCGACGCTAGGCGCTGGCTTTTGGCGATCGAAATTTATTTCGCCGCCATTGGATGGACAGCACCAGCACTCGACAGAAACAGAATTAATTTTGCAGCAACACTACTGCGCGGACCAGCAATTGAATGGATAAGCAGAAGCGGTTTATTAAACCAAGGTGAAACGACGAGGCAGCAGTTCCGTGAAGGATTACTACAACGTTTTGAGCCGATTAATGCAGTGTTAATCGCCCGCGACAAAATGCATCGTCATCGACAAATCGGTAGCGTCACAAACTACACACAACAAATGGAGGAGTTGTTCAACCGCATCCCCGACGTCACAGAAGGCGAAAAAAATAGAGCATTCATTGCGGGGCTGAAAAAAGAAACACGACAACATGTTGCGGCCGCAAATTGGAGCAGCTACAACGACGTCGTTTCGGTAGCGGAACGTTTCGACGTAACCACGATCGGAACGCGACGACTTCATGGACGAGCTAGACGACATGGAGGACGCTTGGCTAACCCCATGTATGCCGACCCGATGGAACTCGATCGAATCGACGCGAAGGCAAGACCAAAGAAGAACAAATCTTAGTGTTCTTTCTGCGGCAAGCCCGGACATCGACTCATCGATTGTGACGAAATGAAAACTGCACGTTCAGCACTTTGGGACCGCAGCAGTGGAGCAGATTTAATGCGAATATTGGAGGATCGTGGAGTGAATTTTTCAAACCACGAACGGACTCTACCAGGGAAAATCGCAGAGGGAAATAAAATCTCCGCGACACAAGACCCTGCTGTATCCGGACAACTCCAAAAAGGCCCTGTAAAAAGTAAGCACCCCTTCAAAATATCATACAAGGATGCTTTACTTGGAAAAAAATCCCTTGGGTCTACGACCTTTGTGAAATCACGAGAGAGGCTCCATAAGAAAAATAATGTACCGGTACGACAACTACAGCAGCTGCGCATGGGGAACCAACAACGGAGCGTGGAAGATCGACCTTCCAACGACGACATCGTCCTCTCTCTGAAAAACCAGCCCACGTCGACCAACCGGTCCCCACGGAAGAAGTCGGTGGCGCTGAAGCAGCTCAAGAGGGAGCTGGAGGTCAACATGAAGCTGCGACGACCTCAAACCTCCTCTACAGATGCATCTGCAACATCTGAAACATCTACGGTATCTACCCCATCTATGAATTCTACTACGAGCTCGAGAACCACGTCGTCGACGACAACAAAAAATCATGGCAATAGGGAACGGCAGGACCGGCCATCTGCCACCCAAGGAGAAAACACAGAGCTATGGGAAATGCCCTATGATCCAATCAACGAGACGATCAACGGGTACAACGAGCAACGCCAACCACTTTTGCTCGAGGTGATCTGCAATGGACGACGCCTCCAAGCACTCGTAGACAGCGGAGCATCCCATTCAGCATGCGACAAAGCAACACTCGAACGCATCAATGAGAAGTACACGCCTTCAAACTTCACAGCTACGATGGTTGACGGAAGCAAATTACAAGTCTACGGCGAAGCAGCGTTACACCTGCAGATGGGTCCTCTTCGCTGGAAACCGACCCTACCCGTCACCAACATCAAAGGGCTAGACTTGATTCTTGGGAGAGATTTTCTGAAGAAGTTCAACCCCGAGATCAACAAGGTCACCCGCACGGCGAGTATTTACAATCAAGACAGAAGAGTTCCTCTTCCGAATTGGAGCAATACGGGATATATTCCGGAGGAGACTCTCGCACGCTTCGAGAAGGACGTGAAGCGAACCATGGCAGGGTTTGTTGCACTGGTTACCAACGAGGACGAAGGAGAGAGAAAAACGCTCGAGCTTCCACCAGCAATCCAGAAACTTCTAGAAGAGTTCGAAGACGTTCTCCCTGACAACCTTCTAGACCAGTTGCCGCCATACCGAACCCACCAGCACGAGATCATCGAAGAACCTGGTTCAAAACTGACCTTCCGAGCACCATATCGACTCAGCCCTACCGAGTTGGCCGACATGAAGAAACATATCGAGTACCTTCTGGACAAAGGACTCATTCGACCATCAACATCACCATACGGTGCACCAGTGCTTTTCACACCAAAACCTGACGGAAGCTTACGCATGTGCATCGACTACCGAGCCCTCAACAAGCAGACGATCAAGAACAAGTATCCGATTCCACGGATCGACGATCTACTTGACCAGCTTCGTGGAGCCACAGTATTCTCAAAACTCGATTTGAGATCGGGATATTGGCAGATCCGGATGGCAGATAACTCCATCCATAAGACAGCGTTTCGGACACGATACGGATCCTACGAGTACCTCGTCATGCCGTTCGGACTCACCAACGCACCCGCTACATTCCAGGCCGAAATGAACCGTATTCTTAGGCCTCTACTCGACGAATGCGTGGTGGTGTACCTGGACGACATCCTGATCTACTCGAGGGACATGAAGCAGCACATCGAACACCTACGACGTGTCTTCGAGATACTTCGACGGGAGAAGTTCCACGTCAAGCTATCCAAGAGCGAGTTTGCCTGGAAGAAAGTTCAGTTCCTTGGACACATGGTGAGCGCTCAAGGAGTCCATGTCGACCCAAAGAAGATCGAAGCCGTACGTACGTGGAAGACACCGGAGAATGTGAAGGAACTTCAGCAATTCCTTGGCTTTGCGAACTACTATAATCGGTTCGTGCCACAGTATGCGAAGATTGCAACACCTCTCACCAATCTACTGAAGAAGAATACACCGTTCAAGTGGGAGGATGTGCACCAGCAAGCCATGGAGCAGTTGAAGACCGCACTCACGTCCGCACCCGTCCTGATCCTGCCAGATCCAGAAAAAGACTACGTCATCGAAGCTGACGCTAGCGACCAAGCAGTTGGAGCAGTCTTGATGCAAGACCAAGGGAAAGGACTACAACCAATCGCTTACCTCAGCAAGAAATTGCACGGGGCAGAACTCAACTACCCGATTCACGACAAAGAGGCCTTAGCAATCATCACGACATTCAAGACATGGCGATGCTACCTCGAAGGGAGAAAGACCACGGTCTACACTGACCATTGCAGCCTAAAATACCTGAAAACGCAGCCGACCCTCTCCAGACGACAAGTCAGGTGGATTGACTTCCTCGAGACGCACTTCGACTACGACATCGTGTACAAGCCGGGACACAAGAATAAGGCAGACGCACTGAGCCGGCCTGGACACGTTGCTGCCATACAGATTGAGGGGATGAATCCGCTACTCAAGGGACTCTTCACGCACGGGTATACCATCGACCCCGAGATTCCCTTAGCAGAGAAAAAGAAATTGTTGCAGTGGGACCACGACGTCGCACTACGCAAAGGATCAACAAAGATATGGGTACCCAACTACCCGCCTCTTCGGCAGTTGCTTCTCGAAGAATTCCATGACGTGCTCTACGCTGGACACTTCGGGAGTAACAAGACTCTTGCCGGGATTGCGAAAGTCTACTACTGGCCTCACATGGCAAACGACGTGCAAAAGTTTGTCACTTCGTGCGACACGTGCCAGCGGATGAAAAGCAGTAAGCAGAAGAAAGCAAGACATCTTCAGCCTTTACCCGTCCCGGAACAGCCTTGGCAAGTGGTCAGCTTGGATTTCATCACCGGTTTACCACCTACCAACGCGGGGCATGACGCCATCCTGGTCGTCATCGACAAATTCTCAAAGATGGGACACTTCATTCCGACACATACAACCGCACGCACGGAGGAAACGGCACAGCTATTCCTCAAACACATCATCTCACAGCACGGGATCCCAGCAACCCTCATATCCGACAGGGACCCCAAGTTTACTAGCAAGTTCTGGAAAGAGCTCATGTCGCTCATGGGGACACGCCTAGCAATGTCATCTGCATATCATCCCCAGACCGATGGGCAGACAGAGCGCTTGAACCAAATTGTGGAACAACTCTTGCGCGCAGCGTGCAAGGACGACATTAACAAGTGAGACTTGCACTTGCCGGTGTTGGAGTTCGCCTACAATAATGCGAAGCATGCCGCAACAGGAGAGACCCTGTTTTTCCTCTGTTACGGATGACATCCACTAACTCCACAACAGCCGACAGTACCTGCAACTGTCCAACCCGTGCACGACTTCGTTACCACAATGCAGCAGCTTTGGGATCGGACACACAAGCGTCTACAGGACATACAGTCTTCACAGAAACGCTTGGACGATCGCCATCGACGTGATCATACCATTGCGGTTGGTGACCATGTGCTTCTCGACACATGCAACCTCAACCTCGGTCACCTTCCATCCAAGTTACGACCTCGCTTCTGCGGACCTTTCTGTTGGTGCAACCCTACGGTTTGCATTCGGCTTGTTGTCCGTGTGCGTGCATGCGTGTGTGCATGGAATGGTATGAGGGCATGAAATAATATATATTTTATGCTTACAATAGTGTATGAATGATGAGGCATGATTTTGAATGTGTATGTCGAGTCAATAGCGAGTTATCGCTAGTCGCGTGTCACGTCGTCGTTTGCGTGTCGTGTGCGGTTTCCTATTTTGTCGTGTGTGGAACGTTCGGCGTGTCGCAGGTGTGCGCAGCAGACTTCCAAGAACTCAAGGAAGAATTTACCTTGAAGAACCAGAGCCTTGGTTTCAAGAATCAAGTGATTTCGAAGCTCTCCAAAAGGGTAAACTTTAAGATAGTGAGAATAGTTGCATTACTTTGTGTAGTGTAACATTTCTCTTGGTGTAGGCCCTTGTGGAGGGTAGTTTCGAGACCCTTCGTGGTTGGGGACAGTGTGGCACTGTTCCACATCACTGTACCTCGGCTCTTGGGGTTTGTAGGAGCTGGGAGTCATTCCCAACTCGTAACTCTTCCTATCTTGTGTTCTAAGACCATAGTGGCTGCCATAGTACCGTTCGTTCAAACCGAAGCTGTGTCGTCAATCCTTTATCAAATCGTGCAATCTAAATTTCATATTGTAGGCGACGTTAAGACGCTCCAGATCCAAGTTGAATCAAGTCATTTGCAGCTGTGAGCAGAACGCTATCAACGTTTGAAGCCGCTGTGCAGAAATCCGACTGTGCACTCTATCTTTCGTTTTAGGCACATTCAAGCCTATTGTGACTATAACACTTTCCTCGTAGAAGAGCAGGTCACTCCAGTCACATTCCGCTTGCGCCTACCAGCTTCTTGGAAGATTCATAACGCCTTCCATGTGCAGCTTCTTAAACCCTATCAAGATCCAAATAAGCTGTACACGGGACGCCAACCTCCGCCGCCGCCTCCAGTCCTCGTGAATGATGACCTTGAGTACGAGGTTGAATCTGTGCTTGCACATCGTCGTCGTCGGCATGGCGCCCTGGAGTTTCTCGTACGCTGGAAAGGCTATGATCCTTCTGAGGACAGCTGGGTCTTTGAAGAAGACATGAGTAACACCCGACGTCCTCTCCGCGACTATCTTGTCAAGCAGGGTGTTACATCTACCACCCAGCTTTGAGGGGGGGGAGTATGAGAGTACGCCGACGTTCGACATATTTCTCATTTCCATATTTTTACTCCATCTTATTCTCCATATTTTCCTCTTTCATTTGCACTTTATTTCACCTCAATCGGACTACTATTCTATTTTCTAGAGCTTTCCGATTATTTCACTTATTTGGTATTTTCGGCACCGACATTTACATTATACGGCACCGACAGCACCGACAGTGGTGTACAAGGCGTAATCTTGCCATAATCCGAAGTGCCAATGGGCTTGCGTGTCAAACTTATATCTGCTATGGTCTATTTAGGCTGTAGTGGGGTAGCTCTTAGAGGGTACAACACTTATGTGTTTTCTATTTGTACCCATCTCATTTCTAGTTTATTCATTCTTTTGTCAATCCTTCTCACATGGTATAGAGCTAGTTGCGAGAATTTTTAAAAAGGGCCCACCATTGAAATTCGTCACTGCCTGCTCGACGCGCGCGTCGCGTTTTCCCTTCGAGGCCCGTAGCGGCCCCTGCGCCTGCCCTTAGAGCCAGCGCCCGCCCCGTAAGGCCCACCTTTTCCGGCCCCGTAAGGCCCCTTAAGGCCCCGTTTACGGCCCCGTAAGGCCCCGTTAGGCCCCGTAAGGACCCGTAAGGCCCCGTAAGGCCCCGTAAGGCCCCATTTACAGCCCCGTTTAAGGCCCCGTAAGGCCCCGTAAGGCCCCGTAAGGCCCCGTAAGGCCCCATTTAAGGCCCCGTAAGGCCCCGTCAGGCCCCGTAAGGCCTCGTTTACGGCCCCGATTAAGGCCCCGTAAGGCCCCGTCAGGCCCCGTTTAAGGCCCCGTCAGGCCCCGTTTAAGGCCCCGTTAGCCCCGTTAGAGGCCCCGTACGGCCCCTTAAGGCCCCGTAAGGCCCCGTAAGGCCCCTTAAGGCCCCGTCAGGCCCCGTAAGGCCTCGTTTACGGCCCCGTTTAAGGCCCCGTAAGGCCCCGTCAGGCCCCGTTTAAGACCCCGTAATGCCCCGTATGGCCCCGTCAGGCCCCGTTTCAGGCCCCGTTAGGCCCCGTTAGAGGCCCCGTACGGCCCCTTAAGGCCCCGTAAGGCCCCGTCAGGCCCCGTACGGCCCTGTCAGGCCCCGTTAGAGGCCCCGTACGGCCCCGTCAGGCCCAGTTCTCGGCCCCGTCAGGCCCTGCGCCGGCCCTGCTGCAGCCCTGTCGCAACTCTGCCCCGGCCCTGCTCCTGCACTGCCCCGGCCCTGCCCCGGACCTGTCGCGGCCTCGTCCCGGCCCTGCTCCGACCCTGCCCCGGCCCTGCCCAGGCTCTGCCCCGGCCCTGCCCCGGCCCTGCCCCGGCCCTGCACCCTGCCCCGGCTCTGCCCCGGCCCTGCCCCTGAACTGCCCCGGCCCTGCTTCTGCACTGCCCCGGCCCTGCCCCTGAACTGCCCTGGCCCTGGCCCGGCTCTGCCCCGGCCCTGCCCCGGCTCTGCCCCGGCCCTGCCCCGGCCCTGCCCCGGCCCTGCTCCTGAACTGCCCCGGCCCTGCCCTGGCCCTGCCCCTGCTCTGCCCCGGCCCTGCCCCGGCCCTGCCCCGGCTCTCCCCCGGCCCTGCCCCGGCCCTGCCCCGGCCCTGTTCCTGAACTGCCCCGGCCCTGCCCCGGCCCTGCTCCTGAACTGCCCCGACCCTACCCCGGCCCTGCCCCAGGCTCTCCCCTGGTAAGAACGCCGCGCTGCCGAGCCACACCGCCCTGCCGAGCTGCGCCGCCCTGCCTAGCCTGCTTAGCCGAGTTGCACTGCTGCTGCTGCTAGCCTGCTGCTTCTCCTGTCATGGCTAGTCTCAATGTCCTTACCTTTGATGCTGAGGGTCGAGCTGTTGACTTTGAGGTCTGGCTAGATGATCTGCAGCTTTTCCTACAGTGCGATAGCAAGGATGGTCTCTCCCTGTTCGATCTCACGTCTGGCGCCTCTACTGCCCCTACTGCTGATGCTGATAGTACTGTTCGCTCGCAGTGGCTCACGCGCGATGCTGTTGCTCGTCTTGCTGTGCGCAATCACCTGCCGTCTACTGAGCGCGCGCACTTTAGTCAGTACAAGAGTGCTAGGGCTCTGTACGACGCTGTCGTTGCACGCTACTCCTCCCCTACCACTGCTGCCCTCAGCCGCCTCATGCTGCCGTACCTTTTTCCTGACCTTGCCGCCTTTGCCACAGTTGCTGACCTAGTTGCTCACCTCCGCACTAGTGACGCTCGCTACCGCGCTGCCCTTCCCACTGAGTTTCTTCCCACGAACTCCCCCCCCATGTACATCACCCTTTACTACCTAGTCACCCGCCTCCCTGACTCTCTCTCCTCAGTCAGGGATCACTTTCTCTCCCTTTGCCCTACCGAGCTGACTGTCGACCTGCTAGAGGAGCGCCTTGCTGCAGCTGAGAAGAGTATCTTAGCTGTTGGGGCTTCTCGCGGCGACCGTCACACCTCCTTCTTTGAGGGGTGTTCCCCTGTCCCCCTTCTCCCCTCTGTTGCCTCTGCTGCTGCTGTCGACCTCGTTGGCACTGAGGAGGTCGGCGCTGCGTCTGCCCCTAGTGGGCGACGCCGCACTGGCAAGGGCAAGGGAAGCAAGGGTGGTGGAGGGGGCGGTGGAGGAAGCGGTGGAGGAGGTGGAGGTGGTGGTGGGGGTGGTCCCGGGGGTGGGGGCGTCGGTGGCGGCAGTGGAGGCCGTGGAGGCGGTGGCGGAGGCGGTGGAGGCCGCGGCAGCGGTAGTGGAGGTAGCGGAGGAGGTGGTGCTGGTCGCGGTGCAGCCACGCAGCGTGGAGGCCTTGGTGGCGGCCAGCGTCAGCAGCAGCTGCGCACCCGTGAGACCCCGTCTGTTCAGCAGCTTCGTGAGTGGTACGCTGGGCGTGGGAGGTCTGGGAGTGCAGGTCCCTGCACGTACGTTCTTCGCACAGGCACTCGTAGTGGGGAGGTATGTGGACTCCCACACACCACGCAGCGCTGCTTCGGCCGCCTGACTGATGCTTGGCGTACCCAGTTTCCTGACGCTGTTGAGCTTCCTCGTTGGCATGATCTGCTTCTGCAGAATGTGCCTATCTTTGATCTAGACTTTGATGCTATCCTTGCTGCCATGTATGCTCTTGCTGATATTACTGAGGGTGACTGTTACCTGCGTGTCCCGCCCGACCCGGGCACTGTGGCTGCTGATCTAGGTGCTAGTGCGGCTGCTGCTCTAGGTGCTAGTGCGTCTGCTGCTCCAGGTGCTGGTACGTCTCCTCTCTCAGGTACTGCACCTACAGAGTCCTTGCACACCTTCACACTTGACTCTGGTGCTTCGCGCTCTTTCTTTAGAGACAGCACCACGCTCACGCCGCTCCGTCGGCCTGTTGCGGTCTCCCTTGCTGACCCCTCAGGGGGCCCAGTACTTGCACACTCCTCCACTGTCCTACCGTGTCCTGCGGCCCCGTCGGGCTTGCTGTCGGGACTCCACCCTCCCCTCGTTCTCTACGAACCTGGTGAGTGGAGCTGACCTCCAGGACGCGTGGGTTGACCAGTTCACCCCTGGAGGTCAGCGTGTGACCCACTGCACTTGCTCTCGGACGGGCCGTCACCTGGCCACGTTCACCCGTCGACCAGGGTCGAGTCTGTACACACTGACTACTGCGCCTCCTCCGGTCCCTGCGTCTGGTCAGGTAGCTGCGTCCAGTCAGGTGTTTGCTGCCGCGTCCAGGTCTAGTCCTACGTCTGCCCCCTGCTCGTGTCGTCCTTTGGCACACGAGACTCTCCTTTGGCACCACCGCCTTGGTCACCCCTCCCTGCCTCGTCTTCGAGGTATGGCCTCCCGTGCCCTTGTCTCGGGTCTACCCAGGTCCCTCCCTCCCCTTCCTCCGGGGCCTGCCCCCACCTGTGTTCCTTGTGTCGAGGGCCGGCAGCGCGCCGCCCCTCACTCCTCCTCGTTTCCTCCGACTGAGGCTCCTCTGCAGACTCTTCACATGGACGTGTGGGGCCCAGCCCGCGTCCGTGGACAGGGTCACGAGCGCTACTTCCTCCTGGTCGTTGACGACTACTCGCGTTACACCACAGTCTTCCCCTTGCGCAGCAAGGGTGAGGTCCCTGGGGTGTTGATCGACTGGATCCGCGGTGCTCGTCGCCAGCTCAGTGAGAGTTTCGGCTCAGACCTTCCTGTTCTGCGTCTGCACTCGGACAGAGGCGGGGAGTTTTCCTCCGACCTCCTGAGAGCCTTCTGTCGTTTGGAGGGCATCCGCGAGACGTTCACGCTTCCGGCCTCCCCGCAGCAAAATGGGATTGCTGAGCGCCGCATTGGCATGGTCATGGACGTCGCTCGTACGTCCATGATCCATGCGGCTGCTCCCCATTTTCTGTGGCCGTTCGCAGTTCAGTACGCGGCGCATCAGATCAACCTTCAGCCTCGTGTCTCCTTGCCGGAGACCACACCTACTCTGCGGTGGACGGGGAAGGTTGGCGATGCGTCTGCGTTTCGTGTCTGGGGATCTCGAGCTTTTGTCCGCGATACTACTGCGGACAAGCTGTCCTCCCGTGCCGTTCCCTGTGTCTTCCTCGGCTTCCCTCCTGACGCACCCGGGTGGCAGTTCTACCGCCCCATTTCGCGTCGTGTTCTGTCCTCTCAGGACGTCACGTTCGACGAGTCGGTGTCGTACTACCGTCTCTTTCCCTACCGCACTTCCTCTCCCCCCCCCCCGCCGCTCTTCCTCGCACCAGGTACTCCCCTGGTAGACCCCCTCCCCCCCCAGGGTCCTGCCCCCTCAGGTGTGTCCCAGGTAGACCCTGCCAAGCCGGTCGAGGTAGCTGTCGACTCAGGTGCTGCTAGGGGTGCTTACCCTGCGGGTGCGGGGCCTGGGGGTGCGGAGACTGGGGGTGCGGGGCCTGGGGGTGCGGAGACTGGGGGTGCTGAGTCTGGGGGTGCTGTGCCTGGGGGTGTGGCGCCTGAGGGTACTGCGTCTGGAGGTGCTGAGCCTGCGTGTACTGAGTCTGGAGGTTCTCTCGGTGTCCCGTCGCGGCGGGAGCCCCTCTCTCCACAGCGGCTTCATGAGTGGTACTCTCGGCGCTGTCGAGGTGCTGCTGGTGCTGGAGCTACTGTAGGTGCTGCTGGTGCTGGAGGTGCTGGAGGTGCTGCTGGCGCTGCTGGGGGTGCTGCTGGTGCTGCTGGAGGTGCTGCTGGTGCTGGAGGTGCTGGGGGTGCTACTGACGCTACTGGAGGTGCTGGCGCTGCTGGAGGTGGTGCTGGTGCTGGAGCTGCTGGAGGTGCTGCTGGTGCTGGAGCTCCTGGAGGTGCTGGCGCTGCTGGAGGTGGTGCTGGTGCTGGAGCTGCTGGAGGTGCTGCTGGGACTGGAGACCCTGGGGCTGAGGGTACCGGTTCTGTCTCTGCTGTTTCTCGAGGCGCTGCGCGGCCGCGGCCGTACTACGTTCCGCTCCTTCAGCAGGTTCTTGGCTCCCCGCCTTCTCCTGGTCCTCCTCCTCCTTTCCTGAGTCCACCGCCTTTCCCGTCCCAGTCGCAGTTGCAGCCGGCCTCTCCGCTGCCTGGTCCTTCTCCTTACTCTGGTCCGACTAGAGGTCTTACGGAGCGTCGTGAGCCTGAGTCTCGTCCTGTGTCGCCTGAGTCTCGTTCTGCGTCGCCTGTCCGTCCTGTTCGCGCTGGTCGTGTTTCGCGTCCGCGTCTTCCTCCTGTCCCAGGCACTCACTCTATGACACTGCGTCCTTCTACTGCTCCACAGCGTGTCCCTCTGCCCTCTCCTCCTGCGTCCTCTCTTCCTGACGGTCCGGACCCGGAGTCTGACTCCCTTCGTGCTGCTAGTCCTACTGTCACGCGCTTTCTGGCCACTGCTGTCACTGACCCTCTGTTTGAGTCCTCTGCTGCGTCTGCTCTTGTTACTGAGCTTGTTGCCTTTGCTGCTGCCTGTCGCCTAGACTACGCTGCTAGTCTGGTTGCTGCGTCTGTGTCTGTCCGTCCTCCGTCCGTCAGGGGTGAGTGTGCTCTTGGCACGGACGTTCTTGAGGACAGACAGGAGGAGTTTGAGTGCTTTGCTGCTTCTGTACCTCATCTCGTGTCCATGCTGCTTGCCCCTGAGGGAGACCCGGATGCACTAGACACCCCGACCCCGCGCTCTTACGCAGAGGCGATAGAGGGTCCCTACTCCTCTCAATGGCAGGCAGCCATGGACGCCGAGATGGCTTCCTGGAAGTCCACAGGCACCTACGTAGACGAGGTTCCCCCATCTGGGGCGAACATCGTCAGTGGCATGTGGATCTTCAGGGTGAAGCGGCCGCCGGGTTCTCCGCCTGCCTTCAAGGCGCGTTACGTTGCACGTGACTTCAGTCAGCGACAGGGAGTTGACTACTTTCAGACCTTCTCCCCTACCCCGAAGATGACCACTCTTCGGGTACTGCTGCACGTTGCTGCGCAGCGTGACTACGAGCTCCACTCGCTTGACTTCAGCACAACCTTCCTCCAGGGCAGCCTGCACGAGGAGATCTGGCTGCGCCGCCCACCTGGCTTCACTGGGTCGTTTCCTGCTGGTACCCAGTGGAGCCTCCGGCGGCCAGTCTACGGTCTCCGCCAGGCACCCCGTGAGTGGCACGACACGCTCAGGACGACTCTTGCTGTTCTTGGTTTTGCTCCTTCCACTGCTGACCCTTCTCTGTTTCTACGCACTAACGCTACTCTGCCGCCGTTCTACGTTCTTGTGTACGTAGACGACCTTGTCTTTGCTACTGCTGACACGGAGGCACTCGCCCACGTGAAGTCCGAGCTGCAGAAGAGACACACGTGCACAGACTTGGGTGAGCTCACAAGCTATCTTGGCTTGCGGATCACCCGGGACAGAGCACAGCGCACCATTACCTTGACTCAGTCACACATGGTGCAGCAGGTCCTTCAGCGCTTCGGCTTCACCTACTCCTCGCCACAGTCCACTCCTCTGCCTACCGGTCACTCGCTCTCAGCTCCACCTTCGGACGAGTCTGTAGAGCCGAGTGGCCCGTATCCAGAGCTTGTGGGCTGCCTCATGTACCTGATGACTTGCACACGACCTGACCTCGCATACCCTCTCAGCCTTCTGGCTCGTTACGTGGCTCCCGGCAGGCACCGAAAGGTGCACTGGGATGCTGCGAAGAGGGTGTTGCGATACTTGTGCAGTACATCGGGCATGGGGCTCGTGCTTGGAGGACGGGCTCGAGTTGTCCTCACTGGTCACGCTGACGCCTCCTGGGTTGACGACTTGGCTACGCAGCGGTCGTCACAGGGTTACACCTTCAGCCTTGGCTCCGGTTCTGTCTCCTGGCGGTCTACCCGCTCTTCTTCTGTTCTCAGCTCCAGTTGTGAGGCTGAGATCTACGCTGGAGCCATGGCTGCACAGGAGCTTCGGTGGCTCACCTACCTGCTGACCGACTTGGGAGAGGCGCCTCGTTCTCCTCTAGTTCTGTACGTCGACAACAAGGCCATGCTGGCCTTGTGTCAAGAGCACAGACTGGAGCACAGAACGAAGCACATTGCTCTGCGCTACTTCCTTGCTCGAGAGCTGCAGCAGCGTGGCCAGCTTCGTCTTACGTACGTGGCCTCTCAGGCCAACACTGCTGATGTTTTCACCAAGGCACTTCAGCCTTGTGATCATCAGCGTTTCTGTACTGTGTTAGGCCTTGTACCTACTGTGCCTCACTTGTTGACTTCTTGACTCTGCTTGTACTGTACTCTATATACATATACCTACATGCTTACACTTGCTAGGTTGTGTTCACTGTACTGTTTGCTTTCCTTTATATAACTATGCATGTGAACTGGCCTTATGGCCCTTTGCTTGTGCTCAGACTGTGTGGTGACTTTGTGATCCACCCTGAGCTTGCTTTGCTTTTCTTGACTGGTCTTGTGACCTCTTGCTCTCCCCCACTTTGCCTATGGGGGTGTGTCAAACTTATATCTGCTATGGTCTATTTAGGCTATAGTGGGGTAGCTCTTAGAGGGTACAACACTTATGTGTTTTCTATTTGTACCCATCTCATTTCTAGTTTATTCATTCTTTTGTCAATCCTTCTCACATTGCGTGCTTATGCGCACTTGTGATAATCTATTCTAGAAGAGCGCGTTCCCGAAGGTTCGGATTATCTGATGTTTCTATGTATTTCTGAGTATAAATACGCCTTGTACTCACCTTTAGTGCAACATTCTCGAGTGGAAATTCGATCCTGTGACAAACATGGCCTGGTTCAATCTGCCCCGCAACCGCGACCCTTGGTGGACACGGGGTGCCATTGCGACACACAAGTGGGAACCCTGTGTTCCCCCAACACAACAGGCTCTGAGAGAGAGGCGGAAAAGACTGGGTGAGGCCCTACAGGACTCTTACGCTAATCGTCGGCGCCGCGCACCCATATCTCCACATCCTCAGCACCGGGAGTGACGGTGTTGACGTCGCCAACATCGTCGCCATGCTGTGCGGCTTCGGAGGTGGTGCGGACTCCCCACGTGGCGGAGGAGGGCTGAAATCCGGCGGCGCACGGTGCATGTCCGGGGGCGCCGATTCAGTCATGCGCTCGCGGGCAAGTCGCATGTCCTGCGCCATCCATTCACGGACGAGGCTCTCAATGCGCGTCATCGCGTCACCGTGACAATCCTTGATGGTCGCGGAGACCAGCATGGCTGCTTGCATGGTAGCCGTCTCATGCACCCGTGCGCGCCTAGGTGTTGCGGTGGTCGGCGGCGGCGGAGCTGTGATAGAGGAGCGGGGAAAATAGTAGAATCGATTAGTCCGACTACCCTTGTTTGATGTAACCTGCATATTGGTGAATAAAATAAACGGATTCTTCGTATTCAAACTACGATAAGTCAAACGCATATCAAGCTAGAGGTGATAGAAGCACGACTCACCCGTAAAGGTTGGTGTTGACGTGCCTGGCTGAGACGAACTTGGAACCTCCATGCCGGCCGGCACGTTGACGTCCGTGGCGCCGCCGCCGTCCACCGCATGCGGTGCGGCTGCGGCGGTGTCCTGGTTGTGCAGCTCCAGGTACGGATACCACGGTGGTTTCTCAACCGAGCCGTGGCCTGACCCCCCGTCGCCACGCTTGTACTCCCGCCAGAGGAGCGTCAAGTTACGCCACTGCTTCTGCAACGCGTTGACACCCCTGCACCATCCAGGGTTCGACTCCTTGATGTGCGCGAGTAGTCGGACCCAGTATTGCGTCCCCTGCTTCCCCTTGAGAGACTCGAGCTCCTCTTTCATGAACCACTTCGCCGCGGCGAATATGGTGCTCTCCTTGTCCGACCATAAGCCCCTCTCGACTGGTGCAGCCGACCGCTTCTTCCGTGGCTCCTGGCGTGGCGGTGGTGGCGCCGCCTTGCCTTTGCCTTTGTTCGTCCCAGATGCGCGTGCGGCGCTCCGTTTCGGCGGCTGAGACACAGGTTGCGCTTCCTCCTCCGCGTCGTCCTCGACGTCCTCATCTTCGTCGTCGCCGTCGCTGGGCGACATCCCAGCGTCTTCCGGTTCCTCCTCGTCGTCGTCGGTGTCGAGGCCTTGTTCGGGGTCGTCATCATCGTTATCGTCAGCATCTTGCTCCACGACAAGCCGGTGTGTTGCAGTAGTCCTTGCAGGCTGACGGCGCACACGTGACGGGGCCGCACTGGGCGACTGTGCACTGGATCCCTGGCCGTCAAGCACGGGCGGCGCGGATAATCCCTTCGGATGGCGCCCGTTGGCGATCTGCTGGTTCATCCATGCTGGCGGATAGAGTGCTTCTAGATATAGATCTTTAGGGAGCGGGAGCAGAGAGAAATGAACAGATTGGAACAGGAAGGATGGTGCACGAAGATGAACCCGTAAGGTGTTGGGAGGTGGAGGAGTTGTAGGGAAGGAGCATTGGAACTGGGGGAAGGCGCGCTGGCGGGGACGTGCGCGTCCCTGTCAATAATTCCGGGTGTGTCGTCTGGACCAATCACTACGCAGTGTACGCGTTGATGGGGATAGTGAGTTTTGGGGAGATGTCGTCTAGATACATGCTGCATGTGTTGACATTTGGCACCGCGTGCGACTGATGGAATGTGTTGCAATTAGCTGGCGACTGCTCCGTGTTTCACGTCACCCAATGATAAATACATTTGGCGACAACCACGGGCGGCCCGGCATTCTGACACCTGGCAGCATATGCTGTACGTACGCGTCATATTCGATTCGGACACATCGATTGGGACATGGTCCACAGCGGAATGTACCCTTAGTAAATGTAGACTTGCTTGTGTAGATCGTAGAAAAATATGAGTCTGATAATCCATGACGCGAAAAATGACCGGTTAGGAATCCTGGGAATGCCTGACAGAAACCGAGGCTTTGCGCCTTATAACTGGAGTAACCAATGTCAGCAGAAATGACTGGTTGTCCACTGTTAAAGTTAAAGGCGAAGTTTGTTAAAGCAACGGAAGTTAAACATAGGCATGGTAACGAGGATGTGACCCGTGACACGCTCGGAGAAATCTATAGCCGCCCTATGGCGGAGAAGGTGCGGAGCGTTGTTCAACCTCTCCGTGAGTCGCTCAGCGAGAGCCTCCTCCTAACTTCTGATTTATTAAAATATCATATTTATGCTGAATTGCAGATAGTTTGGAGTCTCATTCCTCTAATGTAAAAATGTAACAATGTGGGAAAGTTTGCCCGAAATTGACTTCGGCGGTTTTCGTAAAGCTTTTTACGGCTGCTCGTTCCCATTTCGCCGTGCGCCCCTGACCCGCTCCGCATACACACGTGTATTTGAACAGGGGTGACAGACATACAGTCTCGCCAGCTTTCGCGAACCAAGTGTGATGTTTCCAAGTGACAAACAAACATCTGCTCTTAGTGTCTGCTCTAACTTTTCTGTGTGGTGTTTCAGGCATCCGTCAATCTACCAAGGAGCAGCTTTTCCTTTCTTCGAGACATCACCACCTCTCATGACCGTTAGAGTGCTTGAAGAGTCGTCTTGCTAATCCCTTCATAGCCTTGACCTTAGAACTCGAGAAGCGGCGCGCATGCACGAGGCACGTGCGAAGTAGGACTCTGATCACAGGTGAAGGGCGCTCTGGGAATAACAATCCTGTGATTTGACAATCGAAGGATGACGGGTCCACTTCCACTAGCAAAAATGGTCGGCACTGAGGTTTCGAAGCGCCCTTGTTTCTTCTCCAGCGGTATCATCTTACATGCACCTGGGTGATGAACTCTCTGGTGCATGTTAGTTCTCAGCCAATCAGGAGTTGCCGTGTCTCCAGAGCTCGCAACTGGAAATGGTATGTCGGTGCTTATACGTGACAGCTTGTCAGAACTATCATTTTTTCCCATCAACCGTTGTGCGGCCCCCATACTTCCATCTTCCCCAAGTGAATATTCTTGTACTAGATTGTTTACCGGTCTTCATTGGCCAGCTTCCTGCTTTTAGAGCCTGCGGGTCTAAGCTTCCTTCTGCCCTAAGGTTCACGGATCACACTAACATTTATTCCTGGTCACTCCTCGTACGTCATCAAGTGACGTGATGAACGCGAAGTTTCTGCGATGCGAGCCGACATGCTCGAGAATACCATTCGCCGCCGTCCTAGAAGGCCAGCCACTTCTCGCGCACGCTGTCACCGTCCGTCTCGTGTGCAAGATCTCAACTCTACAATCTGAAGATACTGCGTACCAGTTTCCTGTCACCGCAGGCATGAGCAACTGCGACGTACCAGCCAGAAGTCCGTGTCAATACACAGCGCCCATCTGGGGCAAGCTTCCCTCCTTCACGCGCAGCGTCACAGTGGGACGATCACACGACAAGACGCCAGAAACTGAGCTTCGTGTTTCTCCTTCCCAGAGTTATGGAAGCAGATGTAAAAGTTGGTTCTTTCATCGCAACAGTTCTCAAGCGAAGGCCTTCGTTTGAGCAGCAAACACGTTGAGCCCAGAACGTAGTTCGCTTGTGTTTGGAGTTAAGAGGACATGGGGAAGCCGTAACTGCCAGGAATCAAAGCTGGAGCCCCTTCATCTCCTCAGAGCAGCAACCGCGGCGCCGGAAATTTGAGGCGAATCGCCCACTGTGTGTAACCACCTACCTGGTTGAGGCGAATCTCGTTTAAAGCTGCTGTTTGCAGCACACTGCAACGCTCGCAACGCATCGCGTGCATCAGCTTCTCGTACGAACCCCAACATACGTCTCACTCCTTCACGAGAGTTCGCAGCATGGATCCCGCACGTCAGCACGCGGGTTCTGCACCCGCTGCTCTCCCCCCAGACGTCCCCACTGCCGCTCTAATTCCAGAGCCTTCTTCCCTTGCGTCTGCAGCAATCGGTTCTCAACCTGTGACCTCCGGCCTTGCTCTTCCACATGCTGTGACTGAGCTTTCCCTAACAGAAGCACGTCTGAAGTCGTCAGCTGGGCGTTTCTCCCTTCCAGGAGTCATTTCCTCCGCTGCTAAGGCTTTGTCATCGCCAGGACTTCAGGCTGCGGCAGAGAATGTATCCCCGTTACAAGCACGCTCGTCTATGGATGTATCCGCACCCCATGGTCCCCTGGAGTGTACTGCAAGGAGTAACCTGGCTCGTAGCTTAAGCAGCAGCAATAGCAGGAGAGCGCGTGAGAGGCCTCAGCTGGAACCGCATGAGGAGTTTGAGAAGCTTCCAGGAACCAGGGAGAGCGAGCATGAGGGTGGACGAAGAGGAAGAGGAAGAGGACAGGGAAGAGGAAGAGAAGGAGGCAGAGGAGAAGGCAGTGGAGGAGGAGCAGGAGGAAAAACCGTGGAAAGGAGGGGTGTTGGAGGTTTGGAGAGGATTGAAGGTAGTTTGGCCGGAGAGGGAGGGAGAGCAAGGGGGATGAGCATACAGGAGCTTGAGGCAGAGGCTGGGAGGACAGACGCTTGGCCTAATGGTTTTAAGAGAAGTTTTTGGCTAAGTGGGAGTACAATCAGGCAAAGTGGGAACCCCAGGAAGCAGCAGCGGTTGCTTCCCAGCGAGGATGAGGTGAGGGAGGCTGCAACTGATTGGCCAACGCTTGGGGCCACTTTGAGACGAGCTCTTGGGGTGGACGGGAGTGGGGGGAGCGACAGAGGGGAGCGGAGGGCAGGGATATCGCAAACAAGAGCAGCGGTAGCAGGAGCAGCTCCGGCAGGAGCAGCGGCAGCAGGAGCAGCGCCGGCACATGGTTGGAGTTTTGGTGAAGAGCAGGGAGAATCTGAAGAAGCAGCAGGTTTGGCAGAGGATGAGGAAGGGATGGTGCAGCAGGAGCAGCAGTCTGAAGCCCGAGAGGACCAGCAGGAGCAGCACCAGCAGCCGCAGCAGGATTTTCAGCTGTTAGCTACCAGCAAAGTGCCAGGTAGTGGAAGGCTTTGGAGGCGAGGGGGGTTAAGTGCTGGTCCCAAGGCAGAACATGAGTGCAGATTCTGCGGCAAGGGATTTGATTCTCATCGGGCGCTTGGAGGGCACATGAATCTCCACAGGAAAGGTGAGACATGCTGTGTTTGCATGCGCGTGCACTAGTGTGAATCTATGTGTGTGCGTGTACGTGTGCGTGTGTGTGTGTGTGTGCGCGCGCGTGCGCTCGCGCGAGCATCACCAAAGCTCCTTCAACCTTCTGCCACTTCTTGTCAGTACCACTCCTCCACTTCCCTTTCCTCCTTCACAAACCTTGTCATCCCTTTCCGCTGATGCACCCGTTTCGCAGTGGCCTTGCCTTTTGCAATCGAGGTGGGCGTTGTGGCGACCTGAGAGAACTAACATGCACCAGACAGAACTAACATGCACCAGACAGAACTAACATGCAGCAGACAGAACTAACATGCACCAGACAGAACTAACATGCAGCAGACAGAACTAACATGCAGCAGACAGAACTAACATGCAGCAGACAGAACTAACATGCAGCAGACAGAACTAACATGCAGCAGACAGAACTAACATGCAGCAGACAGAACTAACATGCAGCAGACAGAACTAACATGCAGCAGACAGAACTAACATGCAGCAGACAGAACTAACATGCAGCAGACAGAACTAACATGCAGCAGACAGAACTAACATGCAGCAGACAGAACTAACATGCAGCAGACAGAACTAACATGCAGCAGACAGAACTAACATGCACCAGACAGAACTAACATGTACCAGACAGAATTAACATGCACCAGACAGAACTAACATGCACCAGACAGAACTAACATGCAGCAGACAGATCTAACATGCACCAGACAGAACTAACATGCACCAGACAGAACTAACATGCACCAGACAGATCTAACATGCACCAGACAGAACTAACATGCAGCAGACAGATCTAACATGCACCAGACAGAACTAACATGCACCAGACAGAACTAACATGCAGCAGACAGAACTAACATGCACCAGAACTTAGTGAAGGGTTTTAAGGTTTCTAACAGAACTAACAGTTGCAGCAGTGGTGCCTGCTTATGCACACTTATTGCACCCAGCCAGTCCATTCATTGCACTCTTTATACTCATTTTACCCATTCTACTCATTGCACTCATTGCACTCAATACACCCATTGTGCTTGTTGCAATTGCCAGAGCGCAAGATAGAAGACGCGTTTCTGAGCAAGGCCGAGGCTCAAGCCCGGGCTGATTTACAGCTGCGCCAGCAGCAGAGGCTACAGCTGCTTTTGCAGCAGCAGCGGCAGCAGGAGGAGGAGCAGCAGCAGCAGGAGCAGCAGCAGCAACAAGTTTTGCAGTTGCACCAACAGGAGCTTCAACAAGAGGAACAATACCAGCAGCAGTGGCTGCTGCAACAGCCTCAGCAGCCGCCAGTCCAAAGTGAACAAAGCACCAAAGAAAATTACCAGCAGCAACTGGAGGACCTGCTTCAACAGCAGCAGCCACAGCAGCAACAGCAGCAGCTCATGCCTGGGGCACACCGTTTCTCACGTGGCGTGTCCCACAGCGCTGCAAGCAGAGCCTCTGCTGTCGGTGCTCCGGCTGCCATGGGTGCATCTGCTGCCATGGGTGCATCTGCTGCCATGGGTCCATCTGCTGCCACCGATGCCATGGTTCAAGGAGTGTGGCCAGAAGAGCAGATGCAGATAGATCCACAAAGCACTTGGCTGTATCAAATGCAGCAACAGCAGCAACAGCATCAATTGCAGCAGCAACAGCAGCGGCAGGAGAACCAGCGTCAAGAGCAGCTGCAGCTGCTGCAGCGTCATCGCCAGCAGCATCGGCTGCTGCAGTGCCTGCAGCAGCAAGAGGAGCAGCAGTTGTGGTGGCAGCAGCAGCAAGAAGAGCAGCAGGAGCAGCACCAACAACATGGGTTTCGACAGATTAATCCGCAGCAGCAGCAGCAACAGCAGCAGCCGCCGCAGGGGCACAAGCAATCAGGATTCACCCAGCCCAGGCCACCCGAGGCAGTTCCTGGCAGGCCTCAGAAAGGCGTGCCTTCATCTCTTCCCCACACTCTCACATCCCTGCCTCCCCACACTCCCACATGGCAGCCCACCCAGACACCCTTGCAGCCGTCCACCCACTCCAGCCCATTCTCACCACACCATCCGCTGCGCCCTCGTCCCTCCCCAGACCCCTTCCTCTCCACCCTCTCCCCTGAACTCCTCCAATCTCTCGTCCTCCACTCGTGGCCCCCAGGAGCAGCATCTGGTAACCATATAACACCTCGTGCGGTTACCACCGCGTCCTCCTTCGCACCTACCCATCCTGCTTCTGTTCCGCCGTCCCTTTCACCGTTACCTGTGGTTGCAGTACCTCCAGTGACTGATCCCTCTCAGCAGCACCAGTCCCAAAATTCACCAGTAGGCGTTCCTCAGCTGCTAGCAAAGCCACCTGCCTTGTTGGCATCATGGGTTACATCTGATGTACGCCCACTTGGCGTTACATCTGGACGGCCAGCGTCAGCTCCACCTGTAGCAGGAGCAGGAGAGGAACAGCACAGTGCTGTGGCAGGGTTGGAGTCGAAGGAGCAGCAGCAGCAGCAGCAGCCAATGGAAATATCAGGGGAAGTGACAGGGCAAGGGGATTTTCTGCGAGGAGAGTCAGGGGCCGGTTCAGAGTTGGTGCTTTGGATCGGTGGGGATAATGTGCCATGGCTGCGACCACATGGGCGTCAGCCGCAGCAGCAGCAGCAGCAACAACAGCTGGAGCAGCAGCAACAGCAGCAGCCGCAGCAGCAGCAGCAGCAGCAGCAACAACAACAGCTGGAGCAGCAGCAACAGCAGCAGCAGCAGCAACAGCTAGAGCAGCAGCAACAGCAGCAGCCACAGCAGCAGCAGCAACAGCAGCAGCAGCAACAGCAACAGAAGCAGCAGCAACAGCAGCAGCAGCAACAACAGCAGCTGCAACAGCAGCAACAGCAACAGCAGCAACAGCAACAGCAACAGAAGCAACAGCAACAGGAGGACGAGTTCTTTAGTCAGCTGTTGGCGTTGGCAGAGCAGCAAGCACAGGCGGGCATGGGTGGAACGTTGAGGCAACAGGGGCAGGAGCAGCAGGGGGAGAGCCGTCCAGGAGAAGCGTGTGTGGGGCCACAGCATGATGTCCAGGAGGTAGTGCGAGGAGTGGGAGGAGTGGGTGGGGGAGAGGGGGCGTTGCATGGTCTCAGTGCCTTGGATTGGCCATCTGCAGCTTCGTATCTCCATGGCTTGAGTATGCCTGCTGTGACTATGCCTGCTGTGACTATGCCTGCTCTGACTATCCCTGGTGTGACTATTCCTGCTGTGACTATGCCTGAACTTTCTCCGACCCTTCCTTACCTGACCTCTGGGCCTCTTGCCTCTGCACTTGCTTCTGCCCTTGCTGGGGTTACGCCTTCCCCGGTTTCGTCTCCACTGATTACGCCTTCACTGGTCACGCCTTCACTGGCCGCGCCTCCACTGGTTACGCCTCCAGTGGTTACGTCTCCACTGGTTACGCCTTCACTGGTCATGCCTCCAATGGTTACGCCTCCAGTGGTTAGGCCTTCACTGGTTACGCCTCCACTGGCTACGCCTTCCCTGCTTACGCCTTCACTGCTTAGACCTCCACCGGTTGCTGGGTCTGCCGTTACAACTCCTGCTGCCACTGCTCGCCTGCTTACTCCACAGTACGGTTCTTCAGCTGCTGGTGGCGTTACATCTCATGGTCCTTCAGGTGCTGCCGTTACATCTCCTGGACTCCATACGCACATGGAGTCAATTCTACCTGCCTCCATCCCACCATGCCAGCAGCACTCGTTCTCCTCTTTGCAGACACCTTCTATGTTCTCCCAGCCCAACTTGGTGCAGCAGCAGCAAGCGCCATGGACCACTGGGTTCGCCTTTGGCCAGCAGCAAGCGCCATGGACCATTGGGTTCGCCTTTGGCCAGCAGCAGCCGTTGGCTTCCCAGCCTGTGTTTCACCAGCAGCAGCAACTGTTGGCCTCTCAGCCTGCCTTAGACCAGCAGCAGCAGCAGACTGCTCAGCCTGTGTTTCACCACCACGATCAGCAAATGACTTTTCAACCGGCCATGTGCCTGCAGCAGCAGAAGCAGCAGCAGCAACTGTTGGCCTCTCAGCCTGCCTTGCTCCAGCAGCAGCAGCCATTGACTTCTCAGCCTGCCTTGAGCCGCCAGCAGGAGGCTGGCGCTCTGCCAGGGCGGCCATTGCAAGGGGAGCGGGCAGGAGGGAGCAAGGAGGACAAGCTGGCACAGTTGGAACAGCTTCGCCAGTTGCTGCTCTTACAGGAGCAGCTTATAGGGGAACAACCAGGCGGAGAGGGGCTTCAGTTGAGGCGGCAGGGGTTGGAGGGGTTGAAAGGTGCAGAGTGGTGTGGTGATTTGAACCACCAGGTGGAGACGAAGGGGGGAGTGGCTGCAGAAAACGAGAGGCAGTGCCGCTCAGAGGAATAGGGGAAAGATGAAACAGATGTGTAGGCTGGGATGGAGAAATGGTGGGATGTCTGGATAAGACACCTGGATCTTGTTGCTTGTACTACACATGGAAATGGGAGTAAGAGAAGGAATACATAACAAATGTTAGGGAATGAAGCCTTTTCTACTATACACTAAAATAAATGTTCTACCTGGATGCTAGGATGCCATTGGGGTTTGTAAACACGCAGCAGGTGTTTCATTTTCCATGAAATGCTTGTGTTCATCAAGTAGTTTAGTGAATCTTGAAATTCTCAAGTTTTTTTAGGCTCCATTTTTCTTAGGAGATACGGCAGCATTTCATTCAAATTACATACAGATGAATGCCAACAATTATTATTGTATGGAAAATTCCTTTTCCTTACTTCGCGTCCTTACTCAGCGCGTACACCACTGTTTCCCGCCAACAGCACCCAACAATAATCCGTTACCACTCGCGACATTCGCCTCGTCACTATTCCCGCCACTGTTCACGACGCGACCCAACCTCACGGCTCGGTTGGTAACCTGCGCTCCGGACCTCCGCCTCGACAATTCCCAACCTCGGCACTAGGCCCGTCTCGCACCCCATTTTCCACGTTACCGTTACCACTGTAGCTTCGCTATATATTCTTCGCTCAATCCTTCGCTCATTGTATTCTTGTCTCGATAGTGCAATCCTCACTCGCGCACTCACTTGCACTCGTAACACTTGGTTATCAGAGCCTACGATCTTCTCTCGGACCGCACCCACACCTTCGCTTCCCCACTATCTCTATTTTTGGGAGGGGGGGACGTCTCTCAGCGACCAAGCACCGCCGCTCGTAGTGCTCTCTCGTAAGCACGCACGGCCACGACAGAGGCTCTCGCTGAGCTTGCCCGACACCCCCGCCATGGCCGAAATTAATATTGCGACACTGACGCAAGAGCAGCTCGACCGTCTCGTGCGCCAACTCGAAGATTCGGCCCTCGAAATCGCTATGCTCACGGCGGAACGCGATTCCGCTCGCCAGCAATCAACCGCGAACGCACCAGCACCAACAAATGCACCTGCACAATCGGAGGAGCCGATCACCGTCTCATCAGGCACACCGACACAGAACAACAGTGTGGGACAACGCTCAGGCGTAGCCAGTGATGGCGCCACTCACTCAATGTCTGGTATGGAGAGAATTAGGGCCACACCAAGCCCACGTGAGCCTCGTGAAGCTCGTCGGCACGTGGAATTTGCAGCAACAAGCGGCAACCACGACATCATGGCACCAATGCCACTCACGCCCTGTTTCGATCCAAGCCAACATGTAGATCCGACGGTTCAATCGTGGGTCTTCACGATGAATGTCTTTTTCTACGTGAATTACGTCGAGTCGGACGCAGCGAAGATTCGCTACGCCGTTTCGCTGCTGAGGGGCCCCGCCATGGACTGTTGGCAAGTCATCGTGACGTCGCCACGTGCCTACGAGCCACCATCGCAAGAGGAAGGGCCCACAGGCCTAGCCGTCACCTGGAGTTCATTTTGCAAGACAGCCCAGTACAGCACGTGGGATGCGTGGTGCGCAGGGCTTCGGGCGCGTTTCGAGCCGATCGCGGATTCTATTTCGGCGCGTCAGAGACTTCGTACTTGGCGGCAGCTCGGATCGGTTCAAGACTACACGAGTGGTTTTCTCGCATTATGCGAGCAAGTTAGCTATATGCACGAAGCGAGGCGGGTGGACCGTTACGTCGGAGGGCTGAATCCAGACATCTCGCACGAAATCATGCTATGCGGGCTCTCGAATTTTAATGAGATCCTCGCGCTTGCCGAGAAAATCGACATTCTGCGCCGTCCGAGACCGAGGTCCTACTACGGACACGTCCTCGGGGACCAATCGAGCACGCCACCGTACACGCCGTTGCGACGAATGCAGCTACCGCAACGTTTAAGGGGCGCTGCTTTGCTTGCAATCGGCCGGGCCATCGCAAGAGTGATTGCCCAAAGGAGCTGAGGCGCCGGGGAACAGAGCAGGGGCGGGAGTCTCAGAGGCAGGGAAACGCCAGCAAACAGTAGAATTTGGGCCAACTACTGACGAGACTGCCTACTCGCCCAACCTCACCGACCCTCACCGAGTCACAATACCGATTCACGCTATCCATCGGGCTCGGATGAATAAGGTGTCAGAATATTATGCTCTAGCCTGTAGTGGGGTGCTCTATAGCGAGTACAACCCTTCTAGGGTTTGCTATTTGTATCCTCATTCTTGCTAGTGCAACCTCCTCTTTTGCCTAAACTTCTCTTGCCTAGCTAGGACTTACCTAGCTATGGCGCCTTCTTCTACTGCTTATCTTCACATGGTATTAGAGCGATATGCTCCTGGCCTGTGGGCCCCACCTCACTGCTTCCGCTGCTACTGCTACTCCCTGTCCGCCGCGCGCCCCGTGGTGCGCGGCGTCGAAATTAGGGTTTTTCAGCCCGCCGTGCGCCCCGAGGCGCGCGGCGGTTTTCTGCCCGCCGTGCGCCCCGAGGCGCGCGGCGGTTTTCTGCCCGCCGTGCGCCCCGAGGCGCGCGACGGGTTTCTGCCCCGTCACTCGGCGCGTCGCCCCCAGGAGGCGCTACGACGGGCGACGGGGACCCGCGCGTCGCCCCCCGTCGCCCGTCGTGGCCTGCGCGCGGCCCGTACGGGCTGCGCCAGGCCCACGCGCGGCCCGTACGGGCTGCGCCAGGCCCGCGCGCGGCCCGTACGGGCTGCGCCAGGCCCGCGCGCGGCCCGTACGGACTGCGCCAGGCCCGCGCGCGGCTGGGGCCGCCTGCGCGCGGTTCGGGAGGCTGTGCCAGGCCCGTGGGCGGCCCTTTCCTCGCTGCCCCTGCCCTCCCCGCTGTCCCCCGTGCTTCTACTGGCGCCCCACCCCTCCTACAGCCCGTTCTCCTGAATTAGGGTTTGGGGGTGAGGGGTATGGGGGTGAAGCTACAGTGTGCCGTTCCCTGCTCCTCCTCCTCCTCCGTCTCCCTGTGCTGCAGCTGCCGCTGAGGGGGGGTGGACTTGTTGGAGCCGTTGGAGTGGTACTAAGGGGGGGTGAAGGGGGAGTGGAGCTAGCGGTGTAGCAGCGGGTGTGTGTCAGGGGGAGTGGGATAGTTTGGGGAGGTTGAAGGGGGTGGCCGCCGTGAAGCCAGCAGCTCCAGTCGCCCGTGAGACCGTTGCGCCAGTCGCCCGTGAGCCCGTTGCGCCAGTCGCCCGTGAGCCCGTTGCTCCAGTCGCCCGTGAGTCCGTTGCTCGTCTGCCGCTACTTTTAGCCGCGGAGCCAGTTACTCCAGTAGCCCGTGTGCCAGTTGCTCCAGTTGCCAGTGTGCCAGTTGCTCTAGTTGCCCGTGTGCCAGTTGCTCCAGTTGCGCCGTGTGCCAGCAGCTTCAGCTGCCGCCCACTACCTCCTCTCCTCTCATAGTCTCTTTCCTCCTCCTCACTTGCCCGTTGTGACTACCACTAGCTTTGCTCATAATTGTGAACTTTAAACTATTGCTTCTTGAACTTGTGCTCAGAATGTGTGGTGACATTGTGATCCACCCTGAGCTTGTACTGCTTTGCTTGCTCTGCTGATTACACCCCACTTTGGCTATGGGGGTGTGTCAGAATATTATGCTCTAGCCTGTAGTGGGGTGCTCTATAGCGAGTACAACCCTTCTAGGGTTTGCTATTTGTATCCTCATTCTTGCTAGTGCAACCTCCTCTTTTGCCTAAACTTCTCTTGCCTAGCTAGGACTTACCTAGCTATGGCGCCTTCTTCTACTGCTTATCTTCACATAAGGAGGGTACAACGACGGATTGCCCAGTACTGATCTACGGGAAAATACAGGGAGCAGCAGTGAAGATGTTCATAGACGGAGGCGCAAGTCACAGCTTAGTTAATACCGCGACTGCACGGAAACTGCAACTGGCACTTAGTCGGTGTTTACTGGAGATACATGCACGCTTTGTTGATGGGATGACGCTGGCCATACAGGATAAGGTGGAAAGAGTAAAAGTCTGCTGCAGGGGAAACTTCGGGTTTACAAAAAATGCTCGCGACGACATTGGATGGGCATGACATTTTACTGGGACGTGATTGGCTGCGACGGTACAACCCGCGAATCGAATGGACAACGGGTAGCTGCACTGTGCGAAGTAGTGGTAATTGGGTTGAACTACCTCGCTGGCAGTCGCCTGGGTCTTCAACGGTCCACGTCAACGCCATCACAATGAAACGGGTTGTCGCCGCTTGAGCTGACGTGTACGCGGTGGATATCGCAGTAGTGGAAGAAGCAGAGCAGCCGAGCGATTTTCAGAAACTGCTGACGGTAGTACCACCCGAACTACAGGAACTGTTGAAACGGTACCCGTGGATTTTTCCTGACGACTTACCGGAGGGACTGCCACCTCAGCGGGCACACGCTCATCGAATAGAGTTAGAACCCGGGGCACAACCAACCGTACAGCGACAGTTCAGATTGACACAGCCCGAGCTCGACGAACTGAGGAAGCAGTTAGATTACCTGTTAGAGAAAAAATTGTCAGAAGAATGAACGAGAATGAATGAACTAGCAAAGAGTTGGGTACAAGTACTAACCCTAATTGGGTTGTACCCATTATGGGCTACCCCACTATAGCCTACACAAATATAAGCACTATAATATTCTGACACACCCCCATAGGCAAAGTGGGGGAGAACAAGTGGTCACAAGTGTCAAACATATACGCTTAGTTGTATCTAGGCTTAGTTTATGTGTTTACAGTTGTCTAGGCTATAGTGGGTTTAGCCTTAGGGGGTACACAATTTCTCTCGACATTGTACTTGTACCCCTCCCCCTTTCCTAGTCATTCATTCTCGTCATTCTCGCTAGTATTCTAACATGGTATTAGAGTAGGCTACTCTTGGGCCCACCACCTACTATTTTGTTCCTAGCCCCGCGCCCCGCCCGTACCGCGCCCACGATAGGCCCGTACCTAGCCTGCGCCCGGCCCAGTCTCCTGCCCGCGCCTGGCCCGTACCTAGCTCGCGCTCGGCGGCCACTGTGTTTGGCCCCTCGGCCCGTGCCTTCTCACGCCCGTGCCCGGCCCGTACCTAGCCCGCGATCGCCACGTCGACACCCGCGCCTGGCCCCGTACCTAGCCCGCGCCCCGTCGACGCCCGCGACCGGCCCGTACCTAGCCTCGCGCTCGGCCCGTACCTAGCCTCGTGCTCGGCCCCGTTCCTAGCCCCGCGCCCAGCCCGTACCTAGCCTCGCGACCGGCCCATACCCTGCCCGCGCCCGGCCCCGTCTCTCGCCCGCGCTCAGCTCGTACCTAGCCCCGCGCCCGGCCCGTACCTAGCCCAGCGCACGGCCCCGACCCTAGCCAGCGCCCGGCCCCATACCTAGTTCGCGCCCGGCCCCGTCAGTCGCCATCGCCTGGCCCCGTACCTAGCCCGCGCCAGGCCCGTATAACGCCCGCGCCCGGCCCCGTACTTAGCCCGCGCCCCGGCCCCGTACCTGCCCAGCGCGCGGCCCCGTACCTGCCCAGCGCGCGGCCCCGTACCTGCCCAGCGCCCGGCCCCGTACCTGCCCAGCGCCCGGCCCCGTTCCTAGCCCAGCGCCCGGCCCCGTACCTTACGCCCGCGCCCGGCTCAGTCCCTCGCCCAGCGCCCGGCCCCGCACCTAGCCCCGGCCCGACAACACCTGCGCCCGGCCCCTTGTTTGGCCCCGCGGCCCCTAGGCCCCTCAGCCCCACCTCACAGCCCGGCGCCCGGCCCCCCGGCCCCTTGTTTGGCCCCTCGGCCCCCTAGGCCCCTCGGCCCCCCTAGGACCCCCCCGGCCCCTTGTTTGGCCCCGCGGCCCCTAGGCCCCTCGGCCCCACCTCAAAGCCCGGAGCCCGGCCCCCCGGCCCCTTGTTTGGCCCCTCGGCCCCCTAGGCCCCTCGGCCCCCCTAGGCCCCCTCGGCCCCTTGTTTGGCCCCGCGGCCCCTAGGCCCCTCGGCCCCACCTCAAAGCCCGGCGCCCGGCCCCCCCGGCCCCTTGTTTGGCCCCTCGGCCCCCTAGGCCCCTCGGCCCCCCTAGGCCCCCCCGGCCCCTTGTTTGGCCCCGCGGCCCCTAGGCCCCTCGGCCCCACCTCAAAGCCCGGAGCCCGGCCCCCCGGCCCCTTGTTTGGCCCCTCGGCCCCCTAGGCCCCTCGGCCCCCCTAGGCCCCCTCGGCCCCTTGTTTGGCCCCGCGGCCCCTAGGCCCCTCGGCCCCACCTCAAAGCCCGGCGCCCGGCCCCCCCCCGGCCCCTTGTTTGGCCCCTCGGCCCCCTAGGCCCCTCGGCCCCCCTAGGCCCCCTCGGCCCCTTGTTTGGCCCCGCGGCCCCTAGGCCCCTCGGCCCCACCTCAAAGCCCGGCGCCCGGCCCCCCCCCGGCCCCTTGTTTGGCCCCTCGGCCCCCTAGGCCCCTCGGCTCCCCTAGGCCCCCCGGCCCCTTGTTTGGCCCCGCGGCCCCTAGGCCCCTCGGCCCCACCTCAGAGCCCGGCGCCCGGCCCCCCGGCCCCTTCTTTGGCCCCCCGGCCCCGCCCCTCGGCCCCGTGTGATTGGCCCCTCGGCCCCCCCTAGGCCCCCCGGCCCCTTGTTTGGCCCCGCGGCCCCTAGGCCCCTCGGCCTCAACTCAGAGCCCTTCGCCCACCCCCCCGGCCCCTTTTTTGGCCCCCCGGCCCCTAGGCCCCTCGGCCCCACCTCAGAGCCCTGCGCCCGGCCCCCTGTTTGGCCCCTCGGCCCCTATGGCGTCGCTTCGAGTTCTCCCGTTCGACCCGGAAGGCAGACCTGTAGCATTTGACACGTGGCACGACGATCTGCAACTGTACCTACTGAGCGATAGTCGGGACAGTGTCTCACTGTTTGACCACGTGTCCGGTGCCGCTCCAGCCCCTCCCGCCACAGCTGACGTTTCGACTCGTTCCCAGTGGCTGTCTCGTGACGCTACTGCCTGCTTGGTCATTCGCAACCACCTGCCCGAATGTGCTCACTTTGGCGAGCACAGGACAGCACAGGCCTTGTACGACGCTGTCGTTGCTCGCTACTCCTCCCCTGCCACTGCTGCTATTGGCAGGCTGCTACTGCCCTACCTGTTCCCTGAGCTGTCGGCCTTTGCCACAGTAGCCGACCTGGTTACCCACCTGCGCACTAGCGACGCTCGCTACCGCGCTACCGTCCCTGCTGAGTTCCTTCCCACGAACCAGCCCCCCATGTTCATCACCCTCTACTTCATAGTCACTCGCCTCCCTGACTCCCTTCGCTCTGTCAGGGACCACTTTCTCACCCTCGACCCCACTTCCCTCACTGTTGACCTCCTCGAGCAGCATCTCCTCGCAGCTGAGACTAGTGCAGTTGTTGTAGGTGCTGCTCGTGGCACTCCGCGCTCACCCTTCTTTGAGGGGTGCTCCCCATCCCCCCTTTCCTCATCCTTCGCCTCTGCTGCTGCTGCAGACGTCTCTCTTCCTGAGGACGTCGGTGCTGCTTCGACTAGTGCAAAGCGCCACAACAGCAAGAGCAAGGGTGGCCGGGGTAGTGGAGGAGGCAGCGGTGGTGGTGGAGGTGGCAGTGGGAGTGGTAGTGGGGGCAGCGTTAGAGGAGGCGGAGGCGGTGGAGGTGGTGGCGGCGGTGGGACCGGTGGCGGAGGTGGAGGCTCTGGTGGCGGCGGTGGAGGCAGCGGAGGGAGTGGCGGCAGTAGAGGCGGTGGGACCAGTGGTGGTCGGTCTGGACCTCAGCGTGGAGGCCCTGGTGGTGGTCGGGGCCAGCAGCAGCAGCGTCGGAGCGAGACTCAGACGCCCCAGCAGCTCCGTGAGTGGTTGGTTCAGCGTGGGGCGGGTGAGGGTAGTGAGACCTGCCCGTATGTCATTCGCACGGGTGCCCGTGCGGGCCGGACATGCGGGAGGTTTCACACTGAGCGCCGCTGCTTTGCCCGCCTTGACGACGCCTGGCGTACTGAGTTTGGTGATGACGTCGAGCGCCCTCGCTGGGCGGAGTTGCTTAGGTCAGGAGTTGCTATCTTTGACCTAGACTTTGATGTTATTATCTCTGCCATGTATGCTTTGTCTTTTAGTGCTGAGGGTGACTGTTACTGGTGTGTGCCGCCTGACCCAGGTATAGCCGCTGCTGCTCTAGGTGCTAGTGCGTCTGGTACTCCCCCTGGTACTGCGCCTGCTGAGGCCCTGCACACCTTCACGTTGGACTCCGGCGCCTCGCGCTGTTTCTTTCGTGACAGCACCACTCTCACTCCTCTTCCTGCACCTGTTCCGGTCGGACTGGGTGACCCCTCTGGGGAGCCGGTCATTGCCAGTTCCTCCACTGTCCTCCCGTGTCCGGCGGTTCCGTCCGGCTCACTGTCAGGTCTTCACCTCCCCTCGTTCTCTACGAACTTGGTGAGTACCGCTGCCCTTCAGGATGCGATGGTCACTACCACCACTCCTGGGGGTCAGCGTGTGTCGATCTGCACGTGCACACGGACGGGGCGTCACCTGGCTACGTTCACTCGTCGGCCAGGGTCGAGTCTGTACACACTGGCTACCAAGCCTCCTCAGGTCGCTGCGTCCGCTCAGGTGTCCGCGTCAGGTCAGGTAGCCGCCGCTTGCTCGTGTCGCCTCCTGTCGCACCAGACTCTCCTTTGGCACCACCGCCTGGGTCACCCCCTCCCTGCCACGCCTTCGTGGCATGCACTCCCATCTCCTTGTCTCTGGTCTCCCCAGGTCTCTGCCTCCCCTGCCGCCCTCACCTGCCCCGCCCTGTCTTCCTTGCGTCGAGGGGCGGCAGCGCGCCGCTCCTCACTCCTCCTCGTTCCCCCCGACGACTGCTCCCCTGCAGACCCTCCACATGGACGTGTGGGGCCCAGCCCGCGTCAGTGGACAGGGCCGCGAGCGCTACTTTCTGCTGGTAGTTGACGACTACACGTGGTACACCACAGTCTTCCCCTTGCGCAGCAAGGGTGAAGTCTCTGCTGTCTTGATCCCTTGGATCCGCACAGTCCGTCTCCAGCCGCGCGAGCGGTTCGGCCAGGACCTTCTTGTCCTGCGTCTGCACTCTGACAGAGGTGGTGAGTTCTCCTCCGACCTCTTGCGGGACTTTTGTCGTGGGGAGGGCATTCTCCAGTCGTTCACGCTTCTGGACTCCCCTCAGCAAAATGGGATTGCTGAGCGCCGCATTGGCTTAGTCATGGAGGTCGCTCGTACCTCCATGATCCATGCGGCGGCTCCCCATTTTTTGTGGCCGTTTGCGGTCCGGTACGCTGCGCATCAGCTCAACCTTTGGCCCCGTGTCTCCTTGCCGGAGACCTCGCCCACACTGCGTTGGACGGGGAAGGTTGGCGATGCGTCGGTGTTCCGGGTCTGGGGTTCTCGTGCCTTTGTTCGCGATACGTCCGCGGACAAGCTCTCCGCCCGCGCTATTCCCTGCGTCTTCCTTGGCTTTGTCCCTGACGCGCCTGGCTGGCAGTTTTACCATCCCACCTTGCGCCGTGTCCTCCCTTCTCAGGACGTCACGTTCGACGAGTCGGTTCCCTTCTACCGTCTCTTCCCCTACCGCTCTGCCCCTTCCCAGCCCCTGTCAAACTTATATATGCTATAGTCTATTTAGGCTGTAGTGGGGTAGTCCTTAGAGGGTACAACACTTTTGTGTTTCCTACTTGTACCCATCTCATTTGTATTTCATTCATTCCTATCATTCTCACATGGTATAGAGCTAGTTCGATTTTTCCTAAGGGCCCACCACTGAAAATATTTTTTTCCTTACCTGCCCGACGCGCGCGTCGCGCCTGCCCTTCGAGACCCCTTCGCGGCCCGTAGCGGCCCCCCTCACGTCCCGTAGTGGCCCCCTTGAGGCCCGTAGCGGCCCCCCTTGCGGCCCCCTTTCGCGGCCCGTTAGGCCCCTTCGCGGCCCGTTGCGGCCCCCTTCGCGGCCCGTTAGGCCCCCTCGCGGCCCGCTAGGCCCCCCTTGCGGCCCGTAGCGGCCCTTTTCGCGGCCCGTTAGGCCCCTTCGCGGCCAGTCGCGGCCCCCCTTCGCGGCCCGTTAGGCCCCTTCGCGGCCCCCCCCCTTTACGACCTTTAGCGGCCCAGTCGCGGCCCGTTAGGCCCGTCGCGGCCCCTTCGCGGCCCGCCCAGGCCCTTCCCCGGCCCCGTTCGCGGCCCGTTAGGCCCCGTCGCGGCCCGTCGCGGCCCCTTCGCGGCCCGTTAGGCCCCTTCGCGGCCTGTTAGGCCCGTCGCGGCCCCTTCGCGGCCCGCCCCGGCCCTTCCCCGGCCCCGTCCCGGCCCTGCCCCGACCCCGGCCCTGTCCCGGACCTGCCCCGACCCCGGCCCTGCCCCGACCCTGTAGCGGCCTCGTCCCGGACCTGCCCCGACCCCGGCCCTGCCCCGACCCTGTCGCGGCCCCGTCCCGGACCTCCCCCGACCCTGGCCCTACCCCGGCCCCGTCGTGGCCCCGTCCCGGACCTACCCCGACCCCGTCGCGGCTCTGTCCCGGACCTGTCGCGGCCTCGCCCCGGCTCTGCCCCGGCCCTGCCCAGACTCTGCCCCTGCCCTGCTCCTGTGCTGTTGCGGCCCTGCCTCGGCCCAGCCCCGGATCTCTCGCGGCCCGGCCCCGGCCCTACCCCGGACCTGTCCCAGTCCTGCCACGACCCTCCCCCGGCCCTGCCCCGGCCTTGCCCCTAGTAAGCGCACCGCCGAGCCGAGCCGCGCTGCCGAACCGCACTGCTCCGCCGTGCCGCGCTGCCCTGCCTAGCCTGCTTAGCTGAGTTGCACTACTACTGCTGCTCCTGTCATGGCTAGTCTCAGTGTTCTTACTTTTGATGCTGAGGGTCGAGCAGTTGACTTTGAGGTCTGGCTAGATGATCTGCAGCTTTTCCTACAGTGCGATAGCAAGGACGGTCTCTCACTGTTCGATCTCACGTCTGGCGCCTCTACTGCCCCTGCTGCTGATGCTGACAGTACTGTTCGCTCGCAGTGGACCACGCGCGATGCTGCTGCCCGCCTTGCTGTGCGTAGTCACCTACCGTCTACTGAGCGCGCGCACTTTAGTCAGTACAAGAGTGCTAAGACTTTGTACGACGCTGTAGTTGCACGCTACAGCTCCCCTTCCACTGCTGCCCTCAGCCGCCTCATGCTGCCGTACCTTTTTCCTGACCTTGCCGCCTTTGCCACAGTTGCTGACCTGGTTGCTCACCTTCGCACCAGTGACGCCCGCTACCGCGCTGCCCTTCCCACTGCGTTCCTTCCCACGAACTCCCCCCCCATGTACATCACCCTTTACTACCTAGTCACCCGCCTCCCTGACTCTCTCTCTTCAGTCAGGGACCACTTTCTCTCCCTTTGCCCCACCGAGCTGACTGTCGACTTGCTAGAGGAGCACCTTGCTGCAGCTGAGAAGAGTATCTTAGCTGTCGGTGCTTCTCGCGGCGACTGTCGCACCCCCTTGTTTGAGGGGTGTTCCCCTGTCCCCCTTCTCCCCTCTGTTGCCTCTGCTGCTGCTGTCGACCTCGTTGGCACTGAGGAGGTTGGCGCTGCGTCTGCCTCTAGTGGGCGACGCCGCACCGGCAAGGGCAAGGGAAACAGGGGTGGTGGAGGGGGCGGTGGGGGAAGCGGTGGAGGCGGTGGAGGCGGTGGAGGAGGTGGAGGTGGTGGTGGGGGTGGTACCGGGAGTGGGGGAGTCGGTGGCGGCAGTGGAGGCCGTGGCGGCGGTGGCGGAGGAGGTGGAGGCGGCGGCAGCGGTGGTGGAGGCAGCGGAGGAGGTGGTGCTGGTCGCGGTGCAGCCACGCAGCGTGGAGGCCTTGGTGGCAGCCAGCGCCAGCAGCAGCAGCGCACCCGTGAGACCCCGTCGGTCCAGCAGCTTCGTGAGTGGTACGCTGGGCGTGGGAGGTCTGGGGGTGCGGGTCCCTGCTCTTACGTTCTTCGCACCGGCACTCGGAGTGGGGAGGTGTGTGGTCTCCCACACACCACACAGCGCTGCTTCGGCCGCTTGACTGACGCTTGGCGTGCCCAGTTTCCTGACGCCGTTGAGCTTCCTCGTTGGCATGATCTGCTTCTGCAGAATGTGCCTATCTTTGATCTAGACTTTGATGCTATCCTTGCTGCCATGTATGCTTTTGCTGATATTACTGAGGGTGACTGTTACCTGAGTGTCCCGCCCGACCCGGGCACTGTGGCTACTGCTCTAGGTGCTAGTGCGGCTGCTGCTCTCGGTGCTAGTGCGTCTGCTGCTCCAGGTGCTGGTACGTCTCCTCTCTCTGGTACTGCACCTACTGCGTCCTTTCACACTTTCACACTTGACTCTGGTGCTTCGCGCTCTTTCTTTAGAGATAGCACCACGCTCACGCCACTCAGTCGGCCTGTTGCGGTCTCCCTTGCTGACCCCTCCGGGGGCCCAGTCCTTGCACACTCCTCCACGGTTCTACCGTGTCCTGCGGCCCCGTCGGGCTTGCTGTCGGGACTCCACCTCCCCTCGTTCTCTACGAACTTGGTGAGTGGAGCTGACCTCCAGGACACGTGGGTTGACCAGTTCACCCCTGGAGGTCAGCGTGTGACCCACTGCACTTGCTCTCGGACGGGCCGCCACCTGGCCACGTTCACCCGTCGGCCAGGGTCGAGTCTGTACACACTGACTACTGCGCCTCCTCCGGTCCCTGCGTCTGGTCAGGTAGCTGCGTCCAGTCAGGTGTTTGCTGCCGCGTCCAGGTCTAGTCCTGCGTCTGCCCCTTGCTCGTGTCGTCCTCTGGCGCACGAGACTCTCCTTTGGCACCACCGCCTTGGTCACCCCTCCCTGCCTCGTCTTCGAGGTACCGTGTTTCAGCCATCCGTGTTTCAGGGTACCGGTCCTGTCTCTGCTGTTTCTGGAGGCGCTGCGCGGCCGCGACCGTACTACGTTCCGCTCCTTCAGCAGGTTCTTAGCTCACCGCCTTCTCCTGGTCCTCCTCCTTTCCTGAGTCCGCCGCCTGTCCGGTCCCAGTCACAGTTGCAGCCGGTCTCTCCGCTGCCCGGTCCTTACTCTGGACCGACTGGAGGTCTTACGGAGCGTCGTGAGCCTGAGTCTCGTCCTGTGTCGCCTGCGTCTCGTGCTGCGTCGCCTGTCCGTACTGTTCGCGCTGGTCGTGTTTCGCGTCCGCGTCTCCCTCCTGTCCCAGGCACTCACTCTATGACTCTGTGTCCTTCTACTACTCCACAGCGTGTCCCTCTGCCGTCTCCTCCCGCGTCCTCTCTTCCTGCCAGTCCGGACCCGGAGTCTGACTCCCTTCGTGCTGCTAGTCTAGCTGTCACGCGCTTTCTGGCCACTGCTGTCACTGACCCTCTGTTTGAGTCCTCTGCTGCGTCTGCTCTTGTTACTGAGCTTGTTGCCTTTGCTGCTGCCTGTCGCCTAGACTACGCTGCTAGTCTGGTTGCTGCGTCTGTGTCTGTCCGTCCTCCGTCCGTCAGGGGTGAGTGTGCTCTTGGCACGGACGTTCTTGAGGACAGACAGGAGGAGTTTGAGTGCTTTGCTGCTTCTGTACCTCATCTCGTGTCCATGCTGCTTGCCCCTGAGGGAGACCCGGATGCACTAGACACCCCGACCCCGCGCTCTTACGCAGAGGCGATAGAGGGTCCCTACTCCTCTCAATGGCAGGCAGCCATGGACGCCGAGATGGCTTCCTGGAAGTCCACAGGCACCTACGTAGACGAGGTTCCCCCACCTGGGGCGAACATCGTCAGTGGCATGTGGATCTTCAGGGTGAAGCGGCCGCCGGGTTCTCCGCCTGCCTTCAAGGCGCGTTACGTTGCACGTGGCTTCAGTCAGCGTCAGGGAGTTGACTTCTTTCAGACCTTCTCCCCTACCCCGAAGATGACCACTCTTCGGGTACTGCTGCACGTTGCTGCTCAGTGTGACTACGAGCTCTACTCGCTTGACTTCAGCACAGCCTTCCTACAGGGCAGCCTCCACGAGGAGATCTGGCTGCGCCGCCCACCTGGCTTCACTGGGTCGTTTCCTGCTGGTACCCAGTGGAGCCTCCAGCGGCCAATCTACGGTCTCCGCCAGGCACCCCGTGAGTGGCACGACACACTCAGGACGACTCTTGCTGCTCTTGGTTTTGCTCCTTCCACGGCTGACCCTTCTCTGTTCTTACGCACTGACACTACTCTGCCGCCGTTCTACGTTCTCGTGTACGTAGACGACCTCGTCTTTGCTACTGCTGACACTGAGGCACTCGCCCACGTGAAGTTCGAGCTGCAGAAGAGACACACGTGCACAGACCTGGGTGAGCTGACAAGCTATCTTGGCTTGCGGATCACCCGGGACAGAGCACAGCGCACCATTACCTTGACTCAGTCACACATGGTGCAGCAGGTCCTTCAGCGCTTCGGCTTCACGTACTCCTCGCCACAGTCCACTCCTCTGCCTACCGGTCACTCGCTCTCAGCTCCACCTTCGGACGAGTCCGTAGAGCCAAGTGGCCCGTATCCAGAGCTTGTGGGCTGCCTCATGTACCTGATGACTTGCACACGACCTGACCTCGCATACCCTCTCAGCCTTCTGGCTCGCTACGTTGCTCCCGGCAGGCACCGAAAGGTGCACTGGGATGCTGCGAAGAGGGTGTTGCGATACTTGTGCAGTACATCGGGCATGGGGCTCGTGCTTGGAGGACGGGCTCGAGTTGTCCTCACTGGTCACGCTGACGCCTCCTGGGTTGACGACTTGGCTACGCAGCGGTCGTCACAGGGTTACACCTTCAGTCTTGGCTCCGGTTCTGTCTCTTGGCGGTCTACCCGCTCTTCTTCTGTTCTCAGCTCGAGTTGTGAGGCTGAGATCTACGCTGGGGCCATGGCTGCACAGGAGCTACGCTGGCTCACCTACCTGCTGACCGACTTGGGAGAGGCGCCTCGTTCTCCTCCAGTTCTGTACGTCGACAACAAGGCCATGCTGGCCTTGTGTCAGGAGCACAGATTGGAGCACAGAACGAAGCACATTGCTCTGCGCTACTTCCTTGCTCGAGAGTTGCAGCAGCGTGGCCAGCTTCGTCTTGCTTACGTGGCCTCTCAGGCCAACACTGCTGATGTTTTCACCAAGGCACTTCAGCCTTGTGATCATCAGCGTTTCTGTACTGTGTTAGGCCTTGTACCTACTGTGCCTCACTTGCTGACTTCTTGACTCTGCTTGTACTGTACTCTATATACTTATACCTGCATGCTTACACTTGCTAGGTTGTGTTCACTGTATTGTTTGCTTTCCTATAATTAACTCTGCATGTGAACTGGCCTTGTGGCCCCTTTTGCTTGTGCTCAGACTGTGTGTTTTGACGTTGTGATCCACCCTGAGCTTGCTTTGCTTTCTTGACTGGTCTTGTGACCCCTTGTTCTCCCCCACTTTGCCTATGGGGGTGTGTCAAACTTATATATGCTATAGTCTATTTAGGCTGTAGTGGGGTAGTCCTTAGAGGGTACAACACTTTTGTGTTTCCTACTTGTACCCATCTCATTTGTAGTTCATTCATTCCTATCATTCTCACAGCCCCCGCCGCTCTTCCTTGCTCCCGGTCCACCTCCGGTAGACCCCCTCCCGCCCCAGGGTCCTGCTCCCTCGGGAGTGTCTCAGGTGCTGCTCCCTAGTACTGCGCCTGTTCAGGTAGCTGTCGTCTCAGGTGCTGCTCCAGGTGCTGCGTCTGGGGGTGCTGCGTCTGGGGGTGCGGAGCCGGGGGGTGCGGGGTCTGAGGGTGCTGGGTCTGGGGGTGCTGAGCCTGAGGGTGTTGAGCCTGGGGGTGCTGAGTCGGAGGGTGCGGAGCCTGGGGGTGCTGAGTCGGAGGGTTCGGAGTCTGGGGGTGCTGAGCCTCGGGGTGCTGCTTCGTCTGGAGGTCCTGCTGGTGCTTCACCGCGACTGTCCTCGCAGCAGCTGCGTGAGTGGCTTGTTCAGCGCCCACACCGTCGGAGTGGAGCCCCTGGGGCTGGCGAGCCTGGAGATGCTGGAGCTGGAGGTGCTGCTGTTACTACTGGAGCTGGAGTCCCTACGGAGCCTGGAGCAGCTGGCGCCGGAGGCGCTGGAGCTGGTGTAGCTGGAGTTGGAGGCCCTGGCGCAGGAGGCGCTGGAGATGCAGGAGCTGGAGCTATTGACCCTGGAGCTGGAGGTGCTGGAGGCACTGTGTGGCCGCGCCCGTACTTCGTTCCCCTGCTTCAGCAGGTTCTTGGTGTCCCGTCTTCTACTGGTCTTCCTCCTCCCTTCCTGTGTCCACCGCCTGACCAGTCGCAGCACCCGTTACAGCCAGCCTCCCCACTGCCTGTTCCCTCTCCTTACACTGAGCAGTCTGGAGGTCTTACAAAGCGCCGTGAGCCTGCGTCTCGTCCTGTCTCGCCTGTTCGCACTGCTCGTCGCGCTCCTCGTTCGCGTCCTCCTCCTGTCCCAGGCACGCACACCATGGCACTCCGTCCTTCCTCTGTTCCACTTCGTGTTCCTCTGCCTGCTCCTCCTGAGTCCTCTCTTCCTGAGGTCCTTGACCCTGAGTCTGACCGAGCGCGTGCTACCAGTCCCACTGTCGCTCGTCTTCTTGCCACTGCTGTCACTGACCCGTCCTTTGAGTCTGCTGCTGCTTCTGCTCTCGTTGCTGAGCTGCTTGACTTTGCTGCTGCCTGCCGTCTCGACTACACCACTGCTCTAGTTGCTGAGTCTGTGTCTGCCAGTCCTCCGTCCGTCGGGGGTGAGTGTGCTCTTGGCACGGACGTCCTTGAGGACAGGCAGGAGGACTTTGAGTGTCTTGCAGCTGCTGTACCTCGTTTCGCTTCCATGCTGCTTGCCCCTGAGGGAGACCCGGATGCTCCAGACATCCCGACCCCGCGCTCTTACGCAGAGGCGATTACGGGTCCTTACTCCTCTCAGTGGCAGGCAGCTATGGATGCCGAGATGGCATCCTGGAAGTCCACAGGCACTTACGTCGACGAGGTTCCCCCACCTGGGGTGAACATAGTCGATGGCATGTGGATCTTCAGGGTGAAGCGGTCGCCGGGTTCTCCGCCTGCCTTCAAGGCGCGCTACGCTGCTCGAGGTTTCAGTCAGCGACAGGGAGTTGACTACTTCCAGACCTTCTCCCCCACCCCGAAGATGACTACTATTCGGGTGTTGCTGCACGTAGCTGCTCAGCGTGACTACGAGTTACACTCCCTGGACTTCAGTACAGCCTTCCTGCAGGGCAGCCTGCACGAGGAGATCTGGCTGCGCCGACCACCTGGTTTCACTGGGTCGTTTCCTGCAGGTACCCAGTGGAGCCTCCGCCGGCCAGTCTACGGTCTCCGCCAGGCGCCTCGCGAGTGGCACGACACACTGAGGACTACACTTGCGGCTCTTGGGTTTGTTCCTTCTACAGCAGACCCGTCACTGTTTCTACGCACCGACACCTCGCTGCCGCCCTTCTACGTCCTCGTGTACGTCGACGACCTTGTCTTTGCCACGGCTGACACTGAGGCACTGACCCTTGTGAAGTCCGAGCTGCAGAAGAGACATACCTGCACTGACCTTGGTGAACTGCGCAGCTATCTAGGCCTGCATATCACCCAGGACAGAGCACGGCGCACCATCACACTGACTCAGTCACACATGGTGCACCAGGTCCTTCAGCGCTTCGGCTTCCAGTGTTCCTCGCCACAGCTCACTCCTCTGTCTACCAGCCACTCGCTCTCAGCTCCACCTTCGGACGAGTCCGTAGAGCTGAGTCATGTACCTGATGACCTGCACACAACCTGACCTCGCGTACCCTCTCAGCCTTCTGGCTCGCTACGTGGCTCCCGGTAGGCACCGAAAGGTGCACTGGGATGCTGCGAAGAGGGTACTGCGCTACCTGTGCAGTATGTCGGGCATGGGGCTTGTGCTTGGAGGACGGGGTCCAATTGTCCTCACTGGTCACGCAGACGCTTCCTGGGTTGACGACTCAGCTACGCAGCGGTCGTCGCAGGGTTACACCTTCAGCCTTGGGTCCGGCTCGGTTTCTTGGCGGTCTACCCGCTCGTCCTTAGTTCTCAGCTCCAGTTGTGAGGCTGAGATCTACGCCGGAGCCATGGCTGCTCAGGAGCTATGCTGGCTCACCTACTTGCTGACCGACTTGGGAGAGCAGCCTCGTTCGCCTCCAGTCCTGTACGTAGACAACAAGGCCATGATAGCCTTGTGTCAGGAGCACAGACTGGAGCACAGAACAAAGCACATCGCTCTGCGATACTTCCTTGCTCGAGAGTTGCAGCAGCGTGGTCAGCTTCGTCTAGCGTACGTGGCCACTCGGGCCAACACTGCTGATGTCTTCACCAAGGCACTTCTGCCTGGTGATCATCAGCGCTTTGTTACTGTGTTAGGCCTTGTGCCTACTTTGCCTCACTTACTTACTGCCTGACTCTGCCTGTACTGTGATCTATCTATATACCAGCATGCTTGCACTTGCTAGGGTATGATCACTGTATTGTTTGTTCTCTTTATATAACTCTGCATGTGAACTGGCCTTGTGGCCCTTTGCTTGTGCTCGGACTGTGTGGTGACTTTGTGATCCACCCTGAGCTTGCTTTGCTTTGCTTCTTCTCTTGACTGGTCTTGTGACCATTGCTTGCTCTGGCTATCCCCCACTTCTCCTATGGGGGTGTGTCAAACATATATGCTTAGTTGTATCCAGGCTTAGTTTATGTGTTTACAGTTGTCTAGGCTATAGTGGGTTTAGCCTTAGGGGGTACACAATTTCTCTCGACATTGTACTTGTACCCCTCCCCCTTTCCTAGTCATTCATTTTCGTCATTCTCGCTAATATTCTAACAACAAGACCAGTCAAGAAAAGCAAAGTAAGCTCAGGGTGGATCACAAAATTACCACACAGTCTGAGCACAAGCAAAGGGCCACAAGGCCAATTCACATGCAGAGTTATATAAAAGAGAACAAACAATACAGTGATCATACCCTAGCAAGTGTAAGCATGCAGATATATGTATAGATCACAGTACAAGCAGAGTCAAGCAGTGAGCAAGTGAGGCAAAGTCGGCACAAGGCCTAACACAGTAGAGAAGCGCTGATGATCACCAGGCGGAAGTGCCTTGGTGAATATATCTGCAGTGTTGGCCCTAGTGGCCACGTACGCAAGACGAAGCTGGCCACGCTGCTACAACTCTCGAGCAAGGAAGTATCGCAGAGAGATGTGCTTCGTTCTGTGCTCCAATCTGTGCTCCTGACACAAGGCAATCATGGCCTTGTTGTCTACGTACAGAACTGGAGGCGAACGAGGCTGCTCTCCCAAGTCAGTCAGCAGGTAGGTGAGCCAGCATAGCTCATGTGCAGCCATGGCCCCTGCGTAGATCTCAGCCTCACAACTGGAGCTGAAAACCGAAGAAGAGCGGGTAGACCACCAGGAAACAGAGCTGGAACCAAGGATGAAGGTGTAACCCTGTGACGACCGCTGCGTAGCTGAGTCGTCAACCCAAGAAGCGTCTGCGTGACCAGTGAGGATAACTGGACCCCGTCCTCCAAGCACGAGCCCCATGCTCGACGTACTGCACAAGTAACGCAGTACCCTCTTCGCAGCATCCCAGTGCACCTTTCGGTGCCTACCGGGAGCCACATAGCGAGCCAGAAGGCTGAGAGGGTACGCGAGATCAGGTCGTGTGCACGTCATCGGGTACATGAGGCAACCCACAAGCTCTGGGTACGGACCACTCGGCTCTACGGACTCGTCCGAAGATGGAGCTGAGAGCGAGTGGCTGGTAGACAAAGGAGTGGGCTGTGTCGAGGAGAACTGGAAGCCGAAGCGCTGAAGGACCTGGTGCACCATGTGTGACTGAGTCAGGGTGATGGTGCGCTGTTCTCTGTCCCGGGTGATCTGCAAGCCAAGATAGCTGCGCAGTTCACCCGTGTCAATGCAGGTGTGTCTCTTCTGCAGCTCCAAGTTCACAAGGGTCAGTGCCTCGGTGTCAGCAGTGGCAAAGACGAGGTCATCGACGTACACGAGGACGTAGAACGGCAGCAGCGAGGTGTCAGTGCGTAGAAACAGCGACGGGTCAGCAGTAGAAGGAGCAAACCCAAGAGCCGCAAGTGTAGTCCTCAGTGTGTCGTGCCACTTGCGAGGCGCCTGGCGGAGACCATAGACTGGCCGCCGGAGGCTCCACTGGGTACCTGCAGGAAACGACCCAGTGAAGCCAGGTGGGCGGCGCAGCCAGATCTCCTCGTGCAGGCTGCCCTGCAAGAAAGCTGTACTGAAGTCCAGAGAGTGCAACTCGTAGTCACGCTGAGCAGCGACGTGCAGCAACACCTGAAGAGTAGTCATCTTCAGGGTGGGGGAGAAGGTCTGGAAGTAGTCAACCCCATGTCGGTGACTGAAGCCTCGAGCAACGTAACGCGCCTTGAAGGCAGGCAGAGAACCCGGTGGCCGCTTCACCCTGAAAATCCACATGCCATCGACTATGTTCGCCCCAGGTGGGGGAACTTCGTCGACATAGGTGCCTGTGGACTTCCAGGATGCCATCTCGGCATCCATAGCTGCCTGCCACTGAGAGGAGTAAGGACCCGTAATCGCCTCTGCGTAAGAGCGCGGGGTCGGGATGTCTGGTGCATCCGGGTCTCCCTCAGGGGCAAGCAGCATGGAAGCGAAACAAGGTACAACAGCTGCAAGACACTCAAAGTCCTCCTGCCTGTCCTCAAGGACGTCTGTGCCAAGAGCACACTCACCCCCGACGGACGGAGGACTGGCAGACGCAGACTCAGCAACAAGAGCAGTGGCGTAGTCTAGACGACAGGCAGCAGCAAAGTCAAGCAGCTCAGCAACGAGGGCAGACGCAGCAGCAGACTCAAAGGAAGGGTCAGTGACAGTTGTGGCGAGGAGACGAGGGACAGTGGGGCTGGTAGCACGAGCGCGGTCAGACGTAGGGTCAAGGACCGCAGGAAGAGAGGACTCAGGAGGAGCAGGCAGAGGAACACGAAGAGGAACAGAGGAAGGACGAAGTGCCATAGCGTGCGTGCTGGGGACAGGAGAAAGACGCGAATGAGGAACGCGACGAGCAGTGCGAACAGGCGAGACAGGGCGAGACGCAGGCTCACGACGCTCTGTAAGACTGTCGGACTGCTCAGTGTAACGAGAAGGAGCAGGCAGTGGGGAGGCCGGCTGTAACGGCAGCTTCGACTGGTCAGGCGGTGGACACAAGAGGGGAGGAGTAAGGCTCGTAGAAGACGGGACACCAAGAACCTGCTGAAGCACAGGAACGAAGTACGGTCGCGGCCGCACAGTGCCTCTAGGATCAACAGCTCCAGCTCCTCTAGCTCCAGCGCCTCCCGCGCCAGTGCCTCCAACTCCAGAACCTCCAGCGGCAGTGCCACCAGCTCCAGCGCCTCCCGCGCAAGTGTCTCCAACTCCAGCTCCTCTAGCTCCAGCGCCACCAACACCACTAGTCCCGGCAGCTCCAGTACCCCTGGTACGAGCACCTCCAGGACCAGTAGCCGCAGTACCTCCAGTACCACCAGCTCCAGTAGTAACGCCAGTACCTCCAGCTTCAGCGGCTCCAGCGCCTCCAGCTCTGGGAGCTCCACTCCGAAGGCGTGCGCGCCGAACAAGCCACTCACGCAGCTGCTGCGGAGACAGTCCCGGCGAAGCACCAGCAGGACCTCCAGACGAAGCAGCACCCTGAGGCTCAGCAAGCCCAGACTCCGCACCCTCCGACTCAGCATCCCCAGTCCCAACACCCTCAGTCCCAGCACCCCGAGGCTCCACAACCGCAGGCTCAGCACCCCCAGGCTCCTCACCCCCAGGCTCAGCACCCCCAGACGCAGCACCCCCAGACACAGCACCTCGAGCAGCACCTGAGCCGACATCTACCTCAACAGGCGCAGTACCAGGGAGAGGGCCTACTTGAGACAAACCTGAGGGAGCAGGACCCTGGGGGGGGAGGGGGTCTACCAGAGGGGGACCTGGAGCAAGGAAGAGCGGCGGGGGCAGGGGAGGGGCAGAGCGGTAGGGGAAGAGACGGTAAAAGGGAACCGACTCGTCAAACGTGACGTCCTGAGAGGGGAATACATGGCGCGAGGTGGGGTGGTAAAACTGCCAGCCAGGCGCGTCAGGGGGAAAGCCAAGGAAGACGCAGGGAATAGCGCGGGCGGAGAGCTTGTCCGCGGAAGTATCGCGAACAAAGGCACGAGAGCCCTAGACCCGGAATACCGACGCATCGCCAACCTTCCCCGTCCAACGCAGTGTCGGCGAGGTCTCCGGCAAGGAGACACGAGGCCAGAGGTTGAGCTGATGTGCAGCGTACCAGACCGCAAACGGCCACAGAAAATGGGGAGCAGCCGCATGGATCATGGAGGTACGAGAGACCTCCATGACTAAGCTAATGCGGCGCTCAGCAATCCCATTTTGCTGAGGGGAGGCCGGAAGCGTGAACGACTGGGGAATGCCCTCCCCACGACAAAAGTCCCGCAAGAGGTCAGAGGAGAACTCACCACCTCTGTCAGAGTGCAGATGCAGGACAGGAAGGTCCTGGTGGAACCGCTCGCGGAGCTGGAGACGTACTGCACGGATCCAAGGGATCAAGACATCAACGACCTGACCCTTGCTGCGCAAGGGAAAGACCGTGGTGTACCGCGTGTAGTCGTCAACAACCAACAGAAAGTAGCGCTCGTGGCCCTGTCCACTAATGCGTGCTGGGCCCCACACGTCCATGTGGAGAGTCTGCAGGGGAGCAGTCATCGGGGGAAACGAGGAGGAGTGAGGAGCGGCGCGCTGCCGCCCCTCAACGCAAGGAAGGCAGGGCGGGGCAGGCGAGGGTGGTAGGGGAGGCAGAGTCCTGGGAAGACCAGAGACAAGGAGACGGGAGTGCATGCCACGAAGGCGTGGCAGGGAGGGGTGACCCAGGCGGTGGTGCCACAGAATAGTCTGGTGCGACAGGAGGCGACACGAGCAAGGGGGTGCTACCTGACCTGACGCGGACACCTGAGAAGACACAGCTACCTGAGGAGGCTCGGTAGCCAGTGTGTACAGACTCGACCCTGGCCAACGAGTGAACGTGGCCAGGTGACGACCCGTCCGTGTACACATGCAGATTGACACACGCTGACCCCCAGGAGTGGTGGTAGTGACCATCGCATCCTGAAGGGCAGCGGTACTCACCAAGTTCGTAGAGAACGAGGGGAGGTGAAGACCTGACAGTGAGCCGGACGGAACCGCCGGACACGGGAGGACAGTGGAGGAACGGGCAACGACCGGGCCCCCAGAGGGGTCAGCCAGTCTGACCGGGACAGGTGCAGGGAGAGGAGTGAGAGTGGTGCTGTCACGAAAGAAACAGCGTGAGGCACCTGAGTCCAGCGTGAAGGTGTGCAAGGCCTCAGCAGGCGCAGTACCAGGGAGAAATGACTCACTAGCACCTAGAGCAGCAGCGTATATACCTGGGTCAGGCGGCACACACCGGTAATAGTCACCCTCAGCACTAGCAGACAAAGCATACATAGCAGAAAGAATAGCATCATAGTCTAGGTCAAAGATCGCAACACCAGACCTAAGCAGCTCTGCCCAGTGGGGGCGCTCGACCTCGTCACCAAACTCAGCGCGCCAAGCGTCGTCGAGACGGGAGAAGCAGCGGTACTGCGTGTGCGCCTTCCCGCATGTTTGACCAGCACGGTCACCCGTGCGAATTACATACGGGCAGCTCACACTACCCACAGACGCCCCACGTTGAAACAACCACTCACGAAGCTGCTTGGGCGAAGGGGTCTCGCTCCGACGCTGCTGCCATTGCCGCTGGCCTCCTCCAGAACCTCCACGCTGAGCTCCAGTCCTACCGCCACCACTGCCACCGTTGCCACTACCGCCACTCCCACCGCTGCCCCCACCGCCGCCACCAACGCCCCCACTCCCTCCACCACTCCCACCGCTGCCACCACCTCCACTGCTGCCACTGCCTCCACTGCTGCTCTCACCACCACTCCCGCTACCCCCTCCACCACCCCTGCCACCCTTGCCCTTGCTGCTGCGGCGCTTTGCACTAGCAGAAGCAGCCTCGACATCCTCAAAACTAAGGACGTCTACAGCAGCAGCAGAGGCGTAGGAGGGGGCAAGGGGGGAGGGGGAGTACCCCTCAAGGAAGGGCGTGCGCGGAGTGCCACGAGCAGCACCTACAGCTACTGCACTAGTCTCAGCTGCAAGGAGGTGCTGCTCGAGTAGGTCAACAATGAGGGAGGTGGGGTCAAGGGAGAGGAAGTGGTCCCTGACAGAGCGCAGAGAGTCAGGGAGGCGGGTGACTATAAAGTAGAGAGTGATGTACATCGGGGGCGGGTTCCTGTCAAGGATCTCTGCTGGGAGGGCAGCGCGGTAGCGAGCGTCGCTAGGGCGAAGGTGGGAAGCCAGGTCCTCGACTGTGGCAAAGGCGGACAGCTCGGGGAACAGGTAGGGTAGGAGGAGGCGGCCTAGAGCAGCAGTGGCAGGCGAGGAGTAGCGAGAGACGATAGCATCGTACAGTGCCTGTGTTGTCCTGTGCTATCCGAAGTGAGCGCATTCGGCTAACGGCATGTGGTTGCGAATGGCTAAGCGGGCAGCAGCGTCGCGAGTGAGCCACTGTGAGCGAGTCGCACTGTCAGCTGTGGCGAGAGGGGCGGGAGCAGTGCCAGACACGAGGTCAAACAAAGAAACACTGTCCCAAGAGTCGCTCAGTAGGTACAACTGTAGGTCGTCCAGCCACGTGTCAAGCTGGATCGGGCGACCCTCATGATCAAACGCAAGAACTCGAAGCGAAGCCATAGCGGCGCAACACGCAGAGCGGGGAGCGAAGAGCACAGGGCAGTCAGCAGCAGCAGCAGTAGCGGCAGTGTGGCCGAGGGGGCGGGGGGGCCAGGAGCAACGGGCCGAGGGGCCGGGGGGGCTTGGGGCGACGGGCCAGGGGGGGCCTAGGGGCGACGGGCCGCGCGGCCAGGAACGAAGGGGGGGGGCCGAGGGGCCGATGGCCTAGGGGCGACGGGCCGCGGGGCCAGGAGCAACGGGCCGAGGGGCCGGGGGGCCTAGGGGCTACGGGCCGCGGGGCCAGGAACGAAGGGCCACGGGGCCAGAAACGAAGGCCCGGGGCCGCGGGGCGACGGGGCCTAGGGCGTAGGGCCGAGGGGCGACGGGGCCGAGGGCGACGGGGCCTAGGGCGACGGGGCCTAGGGCAACGGGCCGTGGGCGACGGGGGCCGCGGGGCAACGGGGCCTAGGGCGACGGGGGCCGCGGCGTAAGGCCGAGGGGCGACGGGGCCGAGGGCGACGGGGCCTAGGGGCGACGGGCCGCGTAGCGACGGGTCTAGGGCGACGGGCCTAGGGGCCTAACTGTCGCGACAGGCAGTAGGGGCAGCGCGAGGGCTGCAGAGGGCGGCTAGCGGGGTAGCGCTGTGGTGGGCCCAAGGAAAAAAAAACGGTCCTAGCGGAGGACCTGCTCTGAAACCATGTCAGAAGAATGAACGAGAATGAATGAACTAGCAAAGAGTTGGGTACAAGTACTAACCCTAATTGGGTTGTACCCCTTATGGGCTACCCCACTATAGCCTACACAAATATAAGCACTATAATATTCTGACAAAAATTCATTCGACCGAGCTCGTCGCCGTTCGCCGCACCAATACTGTTCACACCAAAAAAAGACAGAGGTTTTCGCATGTGCATCGATTACAGGGCACTGAACAGGGTTACAGTCAAATCGCGATACCACATTCCCCGCGCCGACGAACTGATAGATCAACTGCGAACAGCACGGGTCTTTTCGAAAATCGATTTACGTGGAGGTTACCATCAGATTCGGGTCGAACCATCAGACTGTACCAAGACAACATTTCGGACTAGGTACGGGTCATTTGAGTACTCAGTAATGCCTTTCGGGCTGACCAGCGCACCGGCGACATTCCAGATGACCATGAACGAGGCGTTCAGGCCACTCTTAGATAAATGCGTGATAGTTTACCTCGACCACATCCTAGTCTACAGTCGTGATAAGCAGCAGCACTTAGCAGATCTAGAAGCAATGTTTAAGGTTTTAGACGAGTACAGACTACTAACCAAAGGTTCCAAGTGCGAGTTCTTCCAGGATAGGTTAGAATTTTTAGGGCACGCTATTTCGGCGGCTGGAGTTGAAATCGACCCAAAGAAGCTGGACACGGTGAAAGCATGGCACCCCCGACGAACATCACGGAGCTGCAGAGTTTTTAAGGGTTTGTTAATAATGTGCATCAGTTCGTCCCCGACATGGCATGCTTAACTGCCCCGCTGACAGATTTGCTGAGGAAGGGAGTCGCTTTTACGTGGGGGGGGAAAGAGCATGCTGCCTTGTCTGCCCTAAAAAATGTCCTCTGTTCATCGCCCGTACTACGCATCGCCGACCCACACCACCCATTCAAAGTGGTTACCGATGCAAGCGACATCGCCATTGGAGTCGTACTGCTACGGGATTTCGGCAACGGCTTACAACCCATCGCATACGAGTCACGAAAACTGCATCCGCTCGAGAAAAATTACCCGATACACGATTGCGAAATGCTTGCGATCGTGCATGCGTTCAAAGTATGGCGTTGTTACTTGACCGACGCAGACGTGACAGTACGGACAGACCATAAATCACTGCATTACCTCCATGCACAGCCCCACCTCAACCCACGACAGATTCGCTGGCTCGACTACCTCGAATCCAATTTTCACTACACGGTCACCTACAAAAAGGGGGCATCGAACATCGCCGACGCACTAACCCACCCCACAACCCAAATCCACGCTATACTACTCGCCTAGACCAGCCCACTACTGACAGGACTATTTACCCACGGCTATCAGACTGACCCATTATTCACAGGAGGAAATTCGCAGCAGTTTGCAGCAGCAAAGGGAGTTTATTACGTAAAAGCCGGCACCGATCGAATATGGGTACCGGGCTACACGCTACTACGGGAATTACTGCTACAGGAGGCACACGACGGAGTTAACTCAGGCCATTTCAGAGTAGAAAAAACACGGCAGCAGCTGCAGCGGTATTATCACTGGCCCGAAATGCTGACCGAGGAGCAGCGACACGTGGCATCGTGTCCCACCTGCCAACTCATGAAATCATCACGGAAAAGGCCGACAGGACAGTTGCAGCCGATACCACCCCCAGAGCGTACGTGGCAGCAGGTGACGATGGACTTTGTCACGGGGTTACCAGCTGGAGCAAGTGGGAACGACGCGATCCTGGTCGTCGTCGATCGGCTGACGAAAATAGCACACTTCGCAGCCTGCAAGAAATCAATCATAGCCGAAGAAACAGCCCGCCTCTTCATCTCAACCGTCGTTCGACTACACGGGATACCAGCAGCGATCATCAGCGACCGCGACACGAAATTTACCAGTAACTTCTGGCAGAACCTGTGGCAGCAGTTCGGCACACTACTGTCAAACATATGTGTCTATGCTATAGTGGGTTTAGCCTTAGGGGGTACACAATTTCTCTCGACATTGTACTTGTACCCCTCCTTCCTTCCTAGTAAACCATTCTCTCGTCATTCTCGCTACTATCTAACATGGTATTAGAGTAGGTTACTATTGGGCCCACCACCTGCTACTTCGTTCCTAGCCCTGCGCCCCGCCCGTACCGCGCCCGCGATAGGCCCGTACCTAGCCCGCGCCCGCGCTCGGCCCTTTCTCACGCCCGTGCCCGGCCCGTACCTAGCCCACGATCGCCCCGTCGACGCCCGCGACCGGCCCGTACCTATGCCCGCGCCCTGTCGACACCCGTGTCCGGCCCCGTTCCTAGCCAGCACCCCGTTGACACCCGCACCCGGCCCCGTATCTAGCCCGCGCTAGGCCCCGTTCCTAGCCCAGCGCCCGGCCCCGTACCTAACGCCCGCGCCCAGCCCAGTCTCTCGGCTCACATTCAGGCCCAGCGCCTTCTTTGGCCCCTCGGCCCTGCGCCCGGCCCCTACTTTGGCCCCTCGGCCCCCCTAGGCCCCCCCGGCCCCTTGTTTGGCCCCTCGGCCCCTAGGCCCCCCCGGCCCCTTGTTTGGCCCCTCGGCCCCTAGGCCCCCCCGGCCCCCTGTTTGGCCCCTCGGCCCCTAGGCCCCCCGGCCCCTTGTTTGGCCCCTCGGCCCCTCGGCCCCCCGGCCCCTTGTTTGGCCCCTCGGCCCCTAGGCCCCCCGGCCCCTTGTTTGGCCCCTCGGCCCCACTACAGAGCTCAGCGCCCGGCCCCGTACCTGCCCAGCGCCCGGTCCCGTACCTAGCCCGTGCCCGGCCCCGTACCTAGCCCTGCGCCCGGCCCCGTGTTTGGCCCCTCGGCCCCCCCCCTAGGCCCCCCGGCCCCTTGATTGGCCCCTCGGCCCCTAGGCCCCCCCGGCCCCTTGTTTGGCCCCTCGGCCCCCCCGGCTCCTTGTTTGGCCCCTCGGCCCCTAGGCCCCCCGGCCCCTTGTTTGGCCCCTCGGCCCCTAGGCCCCCCGGCCCCTTGTTTGGCCCCTCGGCCCCGCCCCTCGGCCCCGTGTGTTTGGCCCCTCGGCCCCCTAGGCCCCCCAGCCCCTTGTTTGGCCCCTCGGCCCCTAGGCTCGGCCTCCTCGGCCCCCTAGGCTCCTCTGCCCCTAGGCCCTCGTGTTTGGCCCCTCGGCTCCCCCCCCTCGCTACTGCTACTGCTGCCACTATGGCGTCGCTTAGGGTTCTCCCGTTTGACTCGGAGGGCAGACCTGTAGCATTTGACACATGGCACGACGATCTGCAACTGTACCTACTGAGCGATAGTAAGGACAGTGTCTCACTGTTTGACCACGTGTCCGGTGCCGCTCCAGCCCCTCCCGCCACAGCTGACGTTTCGACTCGTTCCCAGTGGCTGTCTCGTGACGCTACTGCCCGCTTGGCCATTCGCAACCACCTGCCCGCGACCGAATGTGCTCACTTTGGCGAGCACAGGACAGCACAGGCCTTGTACGACGTTGTAGTTGCTCGCTACTCCTCCCCTGCCACTGCTGCTATTGGCAGGCTGCTACTGCCCTACCTGTTCCCTGAGCTGTCGGCTTTTGCCACAGTAGCCGACCTGGTTACCCACCTGCGCACTAGCGACGCTCGCTACCGCGCTACCGTCCCTGCTGAGTTCCTTCCCACGAACCAGCCTCCCATGTTCATCACCCTCTACTTCATAGTCACTCGCCTCCCTGACTCCTTTCGCTCTGTCAGGGACCACTTCCTCACCCTCGACCCCACCTCCCTCACTGTTGCCCTCCTCGAGCAGCATCTCCTCGCAGCTGAGACTAGTGCAGTTGCTGTAGGTGCTGCTCGTGGCACTCCGCGCTCACCCTTCTTTGAGGGGTGCTACCCCTCCCCCCTTTCCTCCTCCTTCGCCTCTGCTGCTGCTGCAGAAGTCTCTGTTCCTGAGGACGTCGGTGTTGCTTCGACTAGTGCGAAGCGCCGCAACAGCAAGGGCAAGGGTGGACGGGGTAGTGGAGGAGGCAGCGGTGGTGGTGGAGGTGGCAGTGGGAGCGGTAGTGGGGGCAGCGGTAGAGGAGGTGGAGGCGGTGGAGGCTCTGGTGGCGGCGGTGGAGGCAGCGGAGGGAGTGGCGGCAGTGGAGGTGGTGGGACCAGTGGTGGTCGGTCTGGACCTCAGCGTGGAGGCCCTGGTGGTGGTCGGGGCCGGCAGCAGCAGCGTCGGAGCGAGACCCAGACGCCCCAGCAGCTCCGTGAGTGGTTGGTTCAGCGTGGGGCGGGTGAGGGTAGTGAGACCTGCCCGTATGTCATTCGCACGGGTGCCCGTGCAGGCCGGACATGCGGGAGGTTTCACACTGAGCGCCGCTGCTTTGCCCGCCTTGACGACGCCTGGCGTACTGAGTTTGGTGATGACGTCGAGCGCCCTCGCTGGGCGCAGCTGCTTCAGTCAGGAGTTGCTATTTTTGACCTAGACTTTGATGTTATTATCTCTGCCATATATGCTTTGTCTTTTAGTGCTGAGGGTGACAGTTACCGGTGTTTTCCGCCTGACCCAGGTATAGCCGCTGCTGCTCTAGGTGCTAATGCGTCTTGTACTCCCCCTGGTACTGCGCCTGCTGAGGCCTTGCACAGTTTCACGTTGGACTCCGGCGCCTCGCGCTGTTTCTTTCGTGACAGCACCACTCTCACCCCTCTTCCTGCACATGTTCCAGTCAGACTGGCTGACCCCTCTGGGGGCCCGGTCGTGGCCAGTTCCTCCACTGTCCTCCCATGTCCGGCGGTTCCGTCCGGCTCACTGTCAGGTCTTCACCTCCCCTCGTTCTCTACGAACTTGGTGAGTACCGCTGCCCTTCAGGATGCGATGGTCACTACCACCACTCTGGGGGGTCAGCGTGTGTCGATCTGCACATCATTCGGGCGGGGCGTCACCTGGCTACGTTCACTCGTCGGCCAGGGTCGAGTCTGTACACACTGGCTACTGAGCCTCCTCAGGTCGCTGCGTCTGCTCAGGTGTCCGCGTCAGGTCAGGTAGCTGCCTCTTGCTCGTGTCGCCTTCTGTCACACCAGACTCTTCTTTGGCACCACCGCCTGGGTCACCCCTCCCTGCCACGCCTTCGTGGCATGCACTCCTGTCTCCTTGTCTCTGGTCTCCCCAGGTCTCTGCCTCCCTTACCGCCCTCGCCTGCCCCGCCCTGTCTTCCTTGCGTCAAGGGGCGGCAGCGCGCCGCTCCTCACTCCTCCTCGTTTCCCCCGACGACTGCTCCCCTGCAGACCCTTCACATGGACGTGTGGGGCCCAGCCCGCGTCAGTGGACAGGGCCGCGAGCGCTACTTTCTGCTGGTTGTTGACGACTACACGCGGTACACCACAGTCTTCCCCTTGCACAGCAAGGGTGAGGTCTCTGCTGTCTTGATCTCTTGGATCCGCACAGTCCGTCTCCAGCTGCGCAAGCGGTTCGGCCAGGACCTTCCTGTCCTGCATCTGCACTCTGACAGAGGTGGTGAGTTCTCCTCCGACCTCTTGCGGGACTTTTGTCGTGGGGAGGGCATCACCCAGTCGTTCACGCTTCCGGACTCCCCTCAGCAAAATGGGATTGCTGAGCGCCGCATTGGCTTAGTCATGGAGGTCGCTCGTACCTCCATGATCCATGCGGCCGCTCCCCATTTTCTGTGGTCGTTTGCGGTCCGGTACGCTGCGCATCAGCTCAACCTTTGGCCCCGTGTCTCCTTGCCGGAGACCTTGCCCACACTGCGTTGGACGGGGACAGTTGGCGATGCGTCGGTGTTCCGGGTCTGGGGTTCTCGTGCCTTTGTTCGCGATACGTCCGCGGACAAGCTCTCCGCCCGCGCCATTCCCTGCATCTTCCTTGGCTTTGTCCCTGACGCGTCTGGCTGGCAGTTTTACCACCCCACCTCGCGCCGTGTCCTCCCTTCTCATGACGTCACGTTCGACGAGTCGGTTCCCTTCTACCGTCTCTTCCCCTACCGCTATGCCCCTCCCCCGCCCCCGCCGCTCTTCCTTGCTCCCAGTCCACATCCGGTAGACCCCCTCCAGCCCCAGGGTCCTGCTCCCTCGGGAGTGTCTCAGGTCGACCCTCTCCCTGGTCCTGCACCTGTTCAAGTAGCTGTCGTCTCAGGTGCTGCTCCAGGTACTGCGTCTGGGGGTGCTGCGTCTGGGGGTGCGAAGCCGGGGGGTGCGGGGTCTGAGGGTGCTGGGTCTGGGGGTGCTGAGCCTGAGGGTGTTGAGCCTGGGGGTGCTGAGTCGGAGGGTGCGGAGCCTGGGGGTGCTGAGTCGGAGGGTGCGGAGTCTGGGGGTGCTGAGCCTCGGGGTGCTGCTTCGTCTGGAGGTCCTGCTGGTGCTTCACCGCGACTGTCCTTGCAGCAGCTGCGTGAGTGGCTTGTTCAGCGCGCACACAGTCGGAGTGGAGCTCCCGGAGCTGGCGAGCCTGGAGACGCTGGAGCTGGAGGTGCTGCTGTTACTACTGGAGCTGGAGACCCTACGGAGCCTGGAGCAGCTGGCGCCGGAGGCGCTGGAGCTGGTGTAGCTGGAGTTGGAGGCCCTAGCGCAAGAGGCGCTGGAGCTGCAGGAGCTGGAGCTGTTGACCCTGGAGCTGGAGGTGCTAGAGGCACTGTACGGCCGCGCCCGTACTTCGTTCCCCTGCTTCAGCAGGTTCTTGGTGTCCCGTCTTCTACTGGTCTTCCTCCTCCCTTCCTGTGTCCACCGCCTGACCAGTCGTAGCCGCCGTTACAGCCAGCCTCACCACTGACTGTTCCCTCTCCTTACACTGAGCAGTCCGGAGGCCTTACAGAGCGTCGTGAGCCTGCGTCTCGTCCTGTCTCGCCTGTTCGCACTGCTCGTCGCGCTCCTCATCCGCGTCCTCCTCCAGTCCCAGGCACGCACACTATGGCACTCCGTCCTTCCTCTGTTCCACTGCGTGTTCCTCTGCCTGCTCCTCTTGAGTCCTCTCTTCCTGAGGTCCCTGACCCTTAGTCTGACCGCGCGCATGCTGCCAGTCCCACTGTCGCTCGTCTCCTTGCCGCTGCTGTCACTGACCCATCTTTTGAGTCTACTGCTGCTTCTGCTCTCGTTGCTGAGCTGCTTGACTTTGCTGCTGCCTGCCGCCTTGACTACGCCTCTACTCTAGTTGCTGACTTCTCGACCCTTCAAGCAGGCGGTCGCGGACATGGCGGCGATGGACCGGGCGGCAAGCAGATACGCTCGTGTCAACCGCGGTGGAAACAACGCGCCGATGTCGTTCTTACCCAAGCGGCCCCCCCCCGCCCACGGCCAATTGCCGTGGGTTTCGGGGCTCGTGCTTCCGTTGCGGCCAGCCGGGCCACGTGGCAAGTGCTTACCCTAGGAACGGGCATGGTGGCCAAGGACCCGCTCCGGTGGTGTAGGAGCGGGCCATGGCACTAGGCGCTTGCGCGCTAGGCACGGTGCACTCTTGAGTGCGAAAACCATGGGCAACCCTAGGGGTTTGCGATGGCAAGAGGCCAGCCCTAGTGAAGGGTAGAAATAGGCTTTGGGCCTAGGATAGGGAAGGGGAACAACAACCTCCTCGGTCCCATGAAGTTGGCCACTCGGTGGCGTGATGCATGCTAGGAAAGCATTGCTATGTGTGTTGGTTGAATAATAAATAACTCGTCGTAAGGAAGGCAGGGCGGAGCAGGCGAGGGTGGGAGGGGAGGCAGAGACCTGGGAAGACTAAAAACAAGGAGGCGGGAGTGCATGCCACGAAGGCGTGGCAGGGAGGGGTGACCAAGGCGGTGGTGCCACAGGAGAGTCTGGTGCGACAGGAGGCGACACGAGCAGGGGGGTGCTACCGGACCTGACGCGGACACCTGAGCAGAAGCAGCTACTTGAGGAGGCTAGGTAGCCAGTGTGTACAGACTCGATCCAGGCCGACGGGTGAACGTGGCCAGGTGACGGCCCGTCCGCGTACACGTGCAGATCGACACACGCTGACCCCCAGGAGTGGTGGTAGTGACCATCGCATCCAGAACCAGTACCTCCAGCTCCACCACCGGGACTGCCCCAACGGACAGCCCACTCGCGAAGCTACAGCGGTGAGAGCGACTCCTGCCGACTAGCACCACTAACTCCAGTACCTCCAGTAGTACCTCCAGTGTTAGCACCGCCAGTACCCCCAGTAGCACCTGTGCCTCCAGTACCAGTACCTCCAGCACGGCTAACTCCAGGAACACTAGCACTAGTACCTCCAGGGCCAGCACCTCCAGTACCTCCAGCAGCATGTGCGCCTCCAGTACTAGGAACTCCAACACGGCCAACTCCAGGAACGCCAGTGCCAGCACCTCCAGGGCCTGCATCTCCAGAACCTACAGCTCCAGCACGTCCAGCGCCACCACCAGGACTGCCCCAACGGAGAGCCCACTCGCGAAGCCGCTCCCGCGAGAGGGACTCCTGGCGACGTGAGCCAGGACTACCCGCAGCAGCACCCACAGCAGCAGCACCTCCAGTACCTCCAGTAGCAACCGTGCCTCCAGCACCTGTACCTCCAGCACGGCCAACTCCATGAACACCACCACTAGCACCTCCAGGGCCAGCACCTCCAGAACCTGCAGCTCTAGCACGCCAAGCGCCACCACCAGGATTGCCCCAATGTACAGCCCACTCGCGAAGCCACTCCGGCGAGAGAGTCTCCTGCCGACGTGCACCAGCACCACCAGCACCTCCACCCGCAGAACCTCCAGCAGTAGCACCTCCAGCACCCCCTGCACCCGTAGGACTCGCAGCACCCCCAGAGCCAGCACCCCCAGAGTCCGCACCCCCAGTGTCACCACCTCCAGCAGCACCAGAGTCCACAGCGACGAGCCGCAGAAGCGGTGAAGACGGTCGAGGTTGAAAACCAGGAGGGACCGCCAAGCGGAGCGGCGAGGGGTCACGGTGTCGGTAGCAGTCTAGTCACCCCCCTCAGTTGGGCCAGAGGTGTCTGAGGAGACCTCCAAAGGCTCAACCAAGGGGGGTGGGTCTACCTGAGACACACCTGAGGGAGCGGGACCGGGAGGAGGGAGGGGGGCTACCGGGGGGAGGTCGAAGACCCGTGCGAGAGGCGGGAGGGGCACGGGTGAACTGCGGTGGGGGTGGAGACGGTAGAAGCAGACAGACTCGTCAAAAGTGACGTCCTGGGAGGAGAGAACACGATGATAACCCTGGTGGTAAAACTGCCAGCCCGGGGCGTCGGTAGGGAAACCAAGGAAGACGCAGCGAAGAGTGCGAGGAGAGAGCTTCCCCGCAAGGGGGGTCGCGAACAAGCGAAAGGGCACCCCAGACCCGAAACGGCGACGCATCACCAACCTCGCCCGTCCACCGCAGAGTGGGAGAGGACTCTGGGTGAGAGACACGGGGCTAGAGGTTGAGTTGCTCAGCAGCGTATCGGACTGCAAACGACCAAAAAAAATGGGGAGCAGCCGCATGGACGTTGGAGGTGCGAGCAACCTCCATCACCAAGCCAATGCGGCACTCTGCAATCCCATTTTGCTGTGGAGAGGCCGGAAGCATGAATGTCTGGCGGATGCCCTCAGCACCACAGAAGTCCTCGAGGAGGCCGGAGGAAAACTCACCACCTCGGTCAGAGTGCAGCCGCAGGACTGGGAGGTCCTCACGGAACCGAGTGCGAAGCTGGAGACGGACAGCGCGGATCTAGCGAATCAGGACATTGCGGACCTCCGCCTTGCTCTGCAAGGGGAAGACCGTGGTGTAGCGCGTGTAGTCGTCTACAACCAGCAACAAGTAGCACTCTCCGCCCTATCCAGGGACTCGGGCTGGACCCCACACGTCCATGTGGAGGGTCTGCAGAGGAGTTGTGGTCGAAGGAAACGAGGAGTGAGGAGCGGCACGCTGCCGCCCCTCGACGCAGGGAAGGCGCGGCGGTGCAAGCAACCTCGGGAGCGGGGGTAGGGACCTGGGAAGCCCAGAGACAAGGAGACGGGAGTGCATGCCACGAAGGCGTGGCAAGGAGGGGTGGCCAAGACGGTGGTGCCGGAGGAGAGTCTGGTGCGTAAGGAGACGACACGAGCTAGACGCAGCGACCTCAACCGACGCAGCTACCTGACCTGACTCAGCTACTAGTGCAGACTCAGTGGTTAGTGTGTACAGGCCAGACCCAGGCCTCCGAGTGAACGTGGCGAGGTGCTCACCAGTGCGCGCGTCCGTACAGATCGCCACTAGCTCGCCTCGATGCTGGAGGATAGAGGTAGCCACCAAGTTCTTAGCGAACGATGGGAGGTGAGACCTATGAGGAGGCCGGAAGGGGCCACTGGACAGGGGAGAACAGTAGCGCCGCGCACGACTACCGGGCCCCCGGAGGGGTCGGCCAGTGTGACAGGGACAGGGGCTGTGAGCGGTGTGACTGTGGTGCTGTCGCGGAAAAAGCAACGAGACGCGCCTGAGTCTAGAGTAAAAGTGTGCAAGGCCTCCTCAGGCTCTGCCCCTGCGCTAGCTGAGTCACACGCACCAAGACTAGTAGCCTCTACACCACCAGGTGCCTCTACACCCCCAGCACTAGTACCCCAAGCTCCGCCACCGGGGCTGCCCCACCAGACAGCCCACTCACGAAGTTGCTACGGGGAGAGAGTCTCCGGCGGACGCTGCTGCCGCTGCTGTCCACCCCCAGAACCTCCGCGTCTACTAGCGGCACTACCAGCAGGAGTAGACTCACAGGGACCTCCAGTAGTAGCACAGTAGGCTCCGCCACCGGGGCTGCCCCACCGGACAGCCCTCTTGCGAAGCTGCTACGATGAGAGCGGCTCCCGCCGACGAGTACGAGGACCGCCAGCACCAGCACCTCCAGCCCTAGCACGGCTAGCTCCGCCACCGGGGCTGCCCCACCAGATAGCTCACTCGCGAAGCTGCTGCGGCGAGAGAGACTCCTGCACACTCGACTGCCGCTGACGTAGGACAGTGGTAGTGGTCATGGCAGGCAGTGGCAGCTAGTAGCAGCAGCTGCATAGCAGCAGTAGCACAGGCAGCAGTAGCAGCGTAGCAGCACTCGGGGCAAGGCGGCACTAGCGCAGGGTAGGGCAGCGCGGGGCAGCGCACTCGGGTGGCAGCAGCAGGCGGTAGCACCAAGGGCGGCAGCAGCAGGCGGCAGCACCTAGGGCAGTAGCAGGCAGTAGCTCCTAGGCCAGCAGCACCTAGGGCTTTTTTTGTTGTTGTTGTTGTTTTTTTTTTAGGGCAGCGCGCTGGGCAGCAGGGCGCGTTAGCGTGCTGGGCAGCAGGGCCCGCTGGCGCGCTAGGCAGCGGGGCGTGCTGGCGCGCTGGGCAGCGGGGCGCGCTGGCGCGCTGGGCAGCGGGGCGCGCTGGCGCGTCGGACAGCGGGGCGCGTTGGCGCGCTGGGCAGCGGGGCGCGCTGACGCGCTAGGCAGCGGGGCGCGCTGGCGCGTTGGGCAGCGTGGCGCGCTGGCGCGCTGGGCAGCGGGGCGCGCTGGGGCGCTGGGCAGCAGGGCGCGCTGGCGCGTCAGGCAGCGGGGCGCGCTGGCGCGTTAGGCAGTGGGGCGCGTTGGCGCGCTGGGCAGCGGGGCGCGCTGGCGTGTTGGGCAGCAGGGCGCGCTGGCGCTGTGGGCAGCAGGGTGCGCGTGCAGAGCGCGCGGGCAGGCACGGTGGCGCAGCTGCAGACAGAGCGCGCGCGGGCAGGGCGGCGCTCAGGCAGGGTTGCAGTGCGCTCAGTAGCAGGGAAGCTGGGCGCGCGCGGGCAGGGCAGTAAGGCGCACACTGGCACTAGGCAGCAGGGCAGGAAAAAAAAAAAAGTCCGGGCAGGGCGGAACGTTCGGTGGGCCCTAAGGAACGTACCTACTCTAATACCATGTTTGAATATGGAAACAGGAATGACTAGAATGAGGGGTACAAACATACAAGTAGGAAACCTTAACGGGTTGTACCCCCTAGTGAGTACCCCAATATAGCCTACAGTGAGATATTACATTTGACAGTGGCAAGGAGGGGTGACCAAGATGGTGGTGCCAGAGGAGAGTCTGGTGCGTGAGGAGATGACACGAACAAGACGCAGCTACCTCAACCGACGCAGCTACCTGACCTGACTCTTCCACCTGTGCGAACTCAGTGGTCAGTGTGTACAGACCAGACCCGGGCCTCCGAGTGAACGTGGCGAGGTGCTCGCCAGTGCGTGAGTCCGTACAGATTGCCACGAGCTCTCCCCCAGGCTGGGTAACAGTGACAAATTGGTCCTGTATGACAGTTGTAGCCACCAAGTTCCTAGCGAACGAGGGGAGGTGGAAACCTGTGAGGGAATCGGAGGGGGCTGCGGGACACGGGAGAACAATGGAGCTACGTGCAACAACTGGGTCACCAGAGGGGTCGGCCAGAGTGACAGGGACAGGGGCTGTGAGCGGTGTGACTGTGGTGCAGTCGCGGAAGAAGCAGCGAGATGCGCCTGAGTCGAGTAGGAAAGTGTGCAAGGCCTCCTCAGACTCTGCACCTATGCTAGCTGAGTCACAAGCACCTAGACTAGTAGCCTCTACACCACCAGGTGCCTCTCCACCCCCAGCACTAGTACCCCAAGCTCCGCCACCGGGGCTGCCCCACCGGACAGCCCACTCACAATGCTGCTGCGGCGAGAGTGTCTCCGGCGAACGCTGCTGCCACTGCTATCCACCCCCAGAACCTCCGCGTCCACAAACAGCACTACCAGTAGGAGTAGACTCACAGGTACCTCCAGTAGTAGCACCACAGGCTCTGCCACCGGGGCTGCCCCACCGGACAGCCCACTCGCGAAGCTGCTGCAACAAGAGCGTCTCCTGCCGAGGAGTACGAGCATCGCGAGCACCAGCACCTCTAGCTCTAGCACGGCTAGCTCCGCCACCAAGGCTGCCCCACCAGATAGCCCACTCGCGTAGCTGCTGCAGCGAGAGAGACTCCTGCACACTCGGCTGCCGCTGACGTAGGACAATGGTAGTTGCCATGGCAGGCAGTGGCAGTAGTAGTAGGAGTGGTGGTGCCAGTAGGACGAAAGCGGGCTAAGGGTGCTCGACGGGCTACTGTGTGAGAATCCTAGTGTGACTTAGGCTTAGGAGCCATAGCTAGGTTAGAGTGTCAAGAGGATTGTGCAAGGGAGAATCGAGAAAGGGATGGTTTCACTATAGGAAGTTGGGATACAAATAGCAAACCCTAAATTGGGTTGTACTCACTACAGAGTACCCCACTGCAGGCTAAACAGCAAATACATTCTGACACACCCCCATAGTCAAAGTGGGGTATAATCAGCAGAGCAATCAGTCATAGAGCAGGTTCACAAGTACAAGCAAAGCTAGAGGCATTCACAAAGGGCAAGTGAGGAGGAGGAGGCTGGACTGTGAGAGGAGAGGAGATAGGAGGCGACGGCTGATGCTGCAGACACACGGGCAACAGGAGCGGCGCGCACTGTGGCTACCGGGGCCGTATCCCCGGACTACAGGAGTAACTGGCTCTGCGGCTAACTCTGAGCGGCAGGAGCAACGGACCCACAGGCGACAGGCGCAGCACGCTCTCTGAGCTACCAGAAGCAGAGCCCCGGACTATAGGTGCTGCGGACGATAAGACGGCAGCCTCCGCTCAACCTCCCCCAACTGTCCCACCCCCCTTACACACACCCCTTGCTGCACCCCTAGCTCCACTCCCACGTCACCCCCCTAGCACCACTCCCTCGGCTCCCACACACCCACCCCCCTCAGCGGCGGCTGCAGTAGTGGGAGACGGAGGAGGAGGAGGAGCAGGGGACGGTTCACACACCCGCCACCCCCATACCCGCCACCCCGCAGTTGCACCCACACCCGACACCCCCACACCCTCCCCCCACTGCTGCACCTGCAGCAGGGGATGGAGGAGAAGGGGGGGAGGGGGGGGGGGGGGGGGGCGGGGGGGGGCTGGTGCTGTAGATCCCCTCCCCCCCACTGCTGCACCCGCAGCAGGGGGAGGTAGGAGAAGGGAGGGGGCGGGGGGTGGGGGGGGGGTGGGGCGGGGGGGGGGGCTGGTGCTGCAGATCCCCTCCCCCCCACTGCTGCACCCGCAGCAGGGGGAGGTAGGAGAAGGGAGGGGGGGGGGGGGCTGGTGCTGCAGATCCCCTCCCCCCCACTGCCGCACCCGCAGCAGATCCCCTCCCCCCCACTGCGACAGCAGGACGCGCCACACCCGCCACCCCCATACCCTCCCCCCCACTGCTGCACCCGCAGCAGAGAGAGGGGGGAGAAAGGGGGGGGAGGGGGGGGGGGGCGGGAAGGGGGGGGGGGCTGTGCATGGCGCGTGCAGAGGGCAGCAGGGCGCACGGGGCGCACAGGGCAGTAGGGCAGCAGGGCAGCAGGGCGCACAGGGCTGCAGGGCGCGCGGGGCGCGCAGGGCTGCAGTGCGCGCAGGGCAGCAGGACAGCAGGGCGCGCAGGGCTGCAGGGCGCACGGGGCGCAGCAGGGCTGCAGGGCGCGCGGGGTGCGCAGGGCAGCAGCAAGGGCTGTAGCAGCAACAGCAAGGGCTGTAACGGCAGCAGCAGGGCAGCAGGGCGCACAGGGCTGCAGGGCAGCAGGGCGCACAGGGCTGCAGGGCAGCAGGGCGCGCGGGGCGCGCAGGGCTGCAGGGCGCGCGGGGCGCACAGGGCTGCAGGGCGCGCGGGGCGCACAGGGCAGCAGGGCAGCAGGGCGCACAGGGCTGCAGGGCAGCAGGGCGCACAGGGCTGCAGGGCAGCAGGGCAGCAGGGCGCGCAGGGCGAGCAGGGCTGCAGGGCGCGCGGGGCGCACAGGGCAGCAGGGCAGCAGGGCGCGCGGGGCGCAGCAGGGCTGCAGGGCGCGCGGGGCGCGCAGGGCAGCAACAAGGGCTGTAGCGGCAACAGCAAGGGCTGTAGCGGCAGCAGCAGGGCAGCAGGGCGCACAGGGCTGCAGGGCAGCAGGGCGCACAGGGCTGCAGGGCAGCAGGGCGCGCGGGGCGCAGCAGGGCTGCAGGGCGCGCGGGGCGCGCAGGGCAGCAGCAAGGGCTGTAGCGGCAACAGCAAGGGCTGTAGCGGCAGCAGCAGGGCAGCAGGGCGCACAGGGCTGCAGGGCAGCAGGGCGCACAGGGCTGCAGGGCAGCAGGGCGCGCGGGGCGCAGCAGGGCTGCAGGGCGCGCAGGGCGCGCAGGGCAGCAGTAAGGGCTGTAGCGGCAGCAGCAAGGGCTGTAGCGGCAGCAGCAGGGCAGCAGGGCGCACAGGGCTGCAGGGCAGCAGGGCGCACAGGGCTGCAGGGCAGCAGGGCGCGCGGGGCGCGCAGGGCGCGCAGGGCAGCAGGACAGCAGGGCGCGCAGGGCGCGCAGGGCTGCAGGGCAGCACAGGGCTGCAGATCCCCTCCCCCCCACCGCTGCACCCACAGCAGGGGGATGGAGGAGAAGTGGGGGGGGGGGGCTGGGGAAGGGGGGGGGGGGGCTGGGGAAGGGGGGGGGGGGGGGGCTGGGGAAGGGGGGGGGGGGGGGGGGCTGATGCTGCAACTCCCCTCCCCCCACTGCTGCTGCAGATCCCCTCCCCCCCACTGCTGCACCCGCAGCAGGGGGATGGAGGAGAAGTGGGGGGTGGGGGGAGGGGGGGGCTGGTGCTGCAGATCCCCTCCTGCCTCCCCCTGAACCTCCAAGCTCCCCCCCCCTCCCAACACAGGGTGCGGCAGGGAGAGAGAGAGGAGAAAAGGGCGGAGGGGGGGGGGGGCTGATGCTGCAAATCCCCTCCCCCCACTGCTGCTGCAGATCCCCTCCCCCCCACTGCTGCACCCGCAGCAGGGGTGGAGGAGAAAGGGGGGGGGGGCGGGGGGGGCTGGTGCTGCAGATCCCCTCCTACCTCCCTCTGAACCTCCAAGCTCCCCCCCCCCTCCCAACACAGGGTGTGGCAGGGAGAGAGAGAGGAGAAAAGGGTGGGGGGGGGGGGGCTGATGCTGCAAATCCCCTCCCCCCACTGCTGCTGCAGATCCCCTCCCCCCACTGCTGCACCCGCAGTAGGGGTGGAGGAGAAAGGGGGGGGCTGCTGCTGCAGATCCCCTCCCCCCCACTGCTGCACCCGCAGCAGGGGTGGAGGAGAAAGGGGGGGGCGGGGGGGGGCTGGTGCTGCAGATTCCCTCCTGCCTCCCTCTGAACCTCCAAGCTCCCCCCCCTCTCCCAACACAAGGTGCGGCAGGGAGAGATAGAGGAGGAGGCGCGGCGGCAGCTGCTGCTGCTGAGGCACATCCGCCACCCCCTCACACCCTCTCCCCCCCGTCCCCATGGAGGGGGAGGGGGGGGAGGGGGGCGGGGGCGGAGCTGTGCGTGCGACTGCAGGGCACGCGGGCAGGAAGTCATCACCCCTCTTGCCATAGCTAGGGGCGACGAGGCCAGTGGGGCCGAGGGGCGCGGCTAGGTACGGGGCCGGGCGCTGGGCTAGGGACGGGGCCAGGTGCTGGGCAGGTACGGGGCCGGGCGCTGGGCAGGTACGGGGCCGGGTGTTGGGCTCGGAATGGGGCCGGGCGCGGGGCTAGGTACGGGGCCGGGCGCGAGCTAGGTACTTAGCCGGGCGCGGGCTAGGTACGGGGCCGGGCGCGGGCTAGGTACTGGGCCGGGCGCGGGCTAGGTACGGGGCCGGGCGCGGGCTAGGTACTGGGCCGGGCGCTGGGCTAGGGACGAGGCCGGGCGACGGGCTAGGTACGGGCCGGTCGCGGGCTAAGTGCGGGCCGGGCGCGGGCTAGGTACGGGCCAGGCGCTGGGCGAAGGACGGGGCCAGGCGCGGGCTTGGTACGGGCCGGGCGCGGGCTAGGGACGGGGCCAGGCGCGGGCGAGGTACGGGCCGGGGCCTAGGCTAGCAGGGCAGTAGGTGGTGGGCCCATTGAGATTAGGTCCTAGAAAATTGTTGCTCTTAATACCATGTGAGAATCCTAGCGTGACTTAGGCTTAGGAGCCATAGCTAGGTTAGAGTGTCGAGAGGATTGTGCAAGGGAGAATCGAGAAAGGGATGGTTTCACTATAGGAAGTTGGGATACAAATAGCAAACCCTAAATTGGGTTGTACTCACTACAGAGTACCCCACTGCAGGCTAAACAGCAAATACATTCTGACATACTGGAGGGGCGCACTCTAGAGACGCGCCACGGGTAGAAAAATGGGCAGCAGCAGAGGCGCGCCACGGGCAGAAAACGGACATGTCCTAAGCTGCAGGGCGCACTGGCTGCAGGGTGCGTGAGCTGCAGGACGGCGCGCGGGCTACAGGGCAGGGCGGCACGAGGGATGCAGGGCAGGGCGACGCGCGGGCTGCAGGTCAGGGCGGCGCGCGAGCTGCAAGGCAGGGCGGCGCGCGGGCTGCAGGGCAGGGCGGCGCGTGGGCTGCAGGGCAGGGCAGCAAGTGGGCAAAGCGCAGGGCAGGGCAGAGCGCGTGGGCTAGCGCGTGCAGGGCAGCGTGAGGGACGCTGTTCGGGCAGGGCAGGTTACGACCGTGCAGGGCAGTTCGAGCAGTGCGAAAGATTAACGGTGGGCCCTAACGGAGCGGTCCTACGGAGGGACCTGCTCTGAATACCATGTCAGAAATAACGGGCAAGAAAGAGTGACTAGAAAGGATGGATGAGTACAAGTAGGGCTAGGTCTAACCCTAAAGTGATGTACTCAGTAGAGGCTACCCCACTACAGCCTACAACATAGAAACATAGTTTGACAGAGTGGAGGAGTTTGGGGGGGGGGGGCTAGAAATGTTTTGTTCCAGGGCTTTGACCTAAAATCTGCCCTTACACACTAGGCCTAAGCCCAAAACCAGCCCTCTAAGGAATGAGGGCCAGATTTTTTCCAACCCATCAATTTCAGTTTCAGCAACCCAGCCCTGGAATTCAAGGGCTCTGGCAACGAGGGTTTGGATATTTCGTCGAGGCTTTGGTAACGAAACGAAAGGCTCCACGCCACCTCTAGCAGCTCACATGGCAAAAGCCTTCACCACACGACCAGGTCGCAGCTTCGCTTTCTCTTTACACGTGGCTTCTCCGCGATCCCTGCGGCTTTTTACCCCTCGCCGCCATGAACGCTAAGCCGTCTCCTCCTAGCGCGATTCTTCTAAAAGCATGCAGCTCCAGGAATGCGACAACACTTGCATCATATTGTTTGGAGCTGAGTGGGCAGCAGCGCGAGGGGCTGCCGTTTATGATACCTCTCGCACCTTCTTCACCAGATCGCCGCCCTAAATCTCCTGAAGCCGAACGCCCGGTGGGTTCGCGCGGCTACATACAACGGGAGCCTTCTACGACGTCCTTAAGAAGCTCGCAGCGACGTTGGATCATGTCGACCACTTCTAGGATGTTCCCATGTGTCACACAAACACGCGGCTTTCCCCCCATCTGACGCAGATCCCGAATAATGCTGCCGCTCGCTACAAACTGACTTGCGCATCCGGCTTTCTTCGAAACTGCTTCAACCTCTGAATTGGTCGTCAGAGGGCCGCCTTCAGATTTCCCCGACGGATCTGGCTGGTGGTGTGACTTGTAACGTAGCCATCCAGTGGGGTATTGCGGCTCATCCCTTCGCATGCAAGGCCCTGTGGGACAATGCCAGGTCCTTTCAGACTTTGGAATTTAGCCGCGTTAACCCAGCGGGCGTTCGGTTTCAGGAGCTTAGGGCGGCCAACTGGTATAGAAGTTGCAGGAGTTATCATGTGGATAGCCCCATCGCGGGTGTAGTCTCCCATCCACCGGGTTGATATCTATTTCCCTTCCACCAAGCTGCCACGCCAGTGGTACGGAAACCGCAACGGATTCGCCACCTGGAGCAGGGATGAGAGGCCTTATAGCTTCAAGAGCGACCCTATCAGCCGTATTACCATACGACCCATTTGGTACGTTAACGCATACGCCCGCGGCGGTAGTAGTCGTTTTCCTTGTGATGGATCAGGGACGGTTAGGGGCGACTGGCCCTGCTCGTGGAAGCCTGGAGAGGTACGGCCAGATTGAGAGGAGGAATAGTCCTCTTGAGAGGTATGAGAGGAGAAATAGTCCTCTTGAGAGTTATGGTCCGATTGAGAGGGGGAATACGTATGGCCAAGAGGAGCCACGATGGAACGCTCCGGTCCTATCGCGAGCTACTATTGCGAGCAACGTCTCTACTCAGGACACACGGGGAATTCCTCATCCGATGAGTCAAGATTCACGTGCGATTGCGGCGAGGCATATCGGTGCCTTCCCTCCCGGGCCAGATCTCGGAACGTTGAGGCGCAGGCCTTCCAAAGGGCAGAGGGAGTCCAGCGGGAGGCGGAAGCGGAAGAGATCGCGCAGAGATCCGCTGGCGAGCGAGGGGGAGATCAAGCCGGCTGCTGCTAGCGATGATGACGAGGCTCTTGCTGCTCGCTTGATTTCCGCGAGGCTTCTTCCCGCCCCGTCTGCTGCTTTCACAGGTGACTGCTTTTCGTTGTCTTGTTCTACTCGTGTTGATTGCTTTTTTTTCAATCTCTGGCTTTTAGGCCAACAGAGACGGCAAAGTTGGTAGAGCGTGCATGTTTAGATGATCCGCCTGTTGCTTCTCAGCCTGCCTTCTTATCTCTAATCGTCTCTGTATCTCCGTCTCATCATGCTGTCACAACGATTCGTCACTGCAGGAGCGCTACAAGCCATCATCCATCAAGCACACCGTCATACAACCTCAGGACCTCCTTTGGACCCCCTCCAACCCCCTCCAACGCCGCTCTCCTCTCTCCCTCCCTCCATGATTCCCAGCTCCTCTCACACACCAGCTGCTCCACTCTCCTCTTCCTCCCGGTTGCCTGTGCCTGATGCGGCCTCTCTGATTTTTTTCCCACGTTTCGCACTAAGCACCAGCCATGTGGACCCTTTTATCCAGGGTGTTTCTGTTCAGTCGTCCAGCTATTTGAATCGACTGCCTGGGAGCCTTCCAGAACAATCTTCTGTCCAAACGGACGTCTTTTCCAGGAATCGTCCTGTGCAATCGTCTGGACATGTGGACCTTTCTACCGGAGACCTTCCTGTGCCAGCTTCCAGTCACATTGACCCCTTTACCAGGAGACTCTCTTTGCAGTTATCCAGTGTTACTGACGCTTTTACCAGGAATCTCTCTGCGCAATCTTCTGCTCACGCAGACCTTTTTGCCAGGAACCTTCCTGTGCAATCTTCCAGCCACGTGGACCCTTTTACCAGAAACCTTCCTGTGCAAACATTCAGCCCTATGGACCCCTTTTCTAGGGACCTTCCTGTGCAGTATTCTAGCCTGATGGACCCTATCAACAGGAACATTCCTGTGCAAACTTCTGGCCACATGGACCTTTTTACCAGGAACCCCCCTGTGGAATCCAGTCGCAGGGACCTGTTTCTGGGAAACGTACAATCTTTGAGCCATACTGACCCCCTTACTGGGAGTCTCCCCATGCAGCCAACCAGCCACCTGGTGTCATCAGGCATCTCAGAATTCACCCCGTCCGCCCATGTGACGCCACCCACTTGCGTGGATCCAGCTTGTTCGTTTTTTTCTCCGGAGGATGAACTCCGGAAGCTACAGGCAGCAGGACCCAGAGTGCCGTCCACGTACGAGTGCAAGGAGTGTGGAAGGACGTTCTCCCTGCCTCAGTCTCTGGGCGGACACATGTCCAGACATAGACGAGGTATGCTGGCCGCTGCTTCAGCTCCAGCACGTTGCTTGCCCTGTTAGAGTGGCAGTAATGGTTGCGTTTTTTTCGGTTTGTTTGTTCAGATTTTACTGTTATTGGTTCTGCTTTGCAGAAGAGAGGCTGAAGCTAATGCACAAGAAGAAGGTGGAGGCGGATACTCAAGAGGTTGTGGAAAGGTTGTGTGATCTGAAGAAAGCATCACCGGAGAATTCTGGCATTGCCGAGAGAGGTGCAGACGCACCTGGCTTGGAAGCGAAGCAGAGTGCCGTTTCAACAGAGAAGCCAGCTGATATTCCTTGGACGGGCGATCAGCAGCAGCAGCAGCTGCCTGGTGAAGCAGGCATGTCATCTCAACAGAAGCAGCAGCTGCTGTTAGATCAGCAGGTGACTCACCATCGGCTCACCATGCTGCCGGACCATGTGCTGGTGCCTCCTGTGTCACCCCTGGTGGACCCTCTCCCACAGCAACATGAGAGGAAAGGGTGTTTAGGACCAGCCCTGGCTCTGTTGCCTCCTGCACTGCCCCGTTTGGATTATGTGAGTCGGCAGCATGAGCTTGAGAGTGAAAATTATCCTGATCCTGTTTCACAGCAGCAGCAGCATGTCGAGAATGATGTCAGCGGCGTTCCTGGACCAAGTGGGGTCGCAAGGTTTTGGCCTCCAATTGTACAGCTTCAGAACGACAATCATGGGACTACAGACACCACTCCAACACGCTCGCGCGTCTTGGGGTTTGACTTGAATTTTGCTCCTTCAGATAATGAGGAGCCGTAGTATGGGGACAGGGCCCAAAATTGGTTTTGGCCCACCCTGACTTATCAGGGTTTAAGGCCAGCTCTATCCTGACTCATAGGGTAGAAATTTTCATACCCTGCCAAAAACAGCCTGAAAAAATGATTGTAATTTTTATGATCCCCTGAGTTATGGTTTTTAGTAGTCTTGAGCTAACGGGTTGTGTCTCAGATGGTTAAATGTGAGATTAGGTCTTGAAGGATCGTAGGTTCGAATCTTTGAACCATCTCAATACTTCGCCGCATTGAATGAAGAAACCTCGCTACTGAGGATTTGATGTCAGTGTAGAATGTACACTGACACCGCTTGGATTACCAGAATCTCTATCAGTGAATACCGAAACTTAGCCTTTTTGCTATAGGGTAAAAAGTTTGATACCCTGTTTTGAAAAGGGTAACTGGGAAAAAGCGGCCGCCCATCAGGGCAAACAGGGTCTTTTACCCTGATAATTTGGGCCCTGTATGGGGAGTCCACAGACGAGGGGGCGAGGGCTGTAAGCGGTGGATGTGTTTGCATGTTTTTTCTCCCCTCATGAGGGGCGGTTAGTGCTTAAATAGTATGTAAATAACTAATGTGTTCTTTGCCTTGGGTGAAGCTGTATAAGGAGGATTCGATTTCAGAGTACTTTACATAATGACGAGTTTAGAACTGCAACTGTTTTTTCAGCTCGAACAACTCTGAAAAAAACCAACTCACCGCACCTTTGCACACACCACCACGGGTCCCAGCTGGCAGCCACACTCCCACCCCATGCCCATAACCTGACGCCCCGAATGTTGGCATCTGGTGATTCAGCGACATCGCGACGCGATGTTGCCACTTTCTGACCAGATCAAGCCATCTTGCCACATCTGCGACGCAGATGGTCTGTTCGATCATTGACGAAACACATATGGGTGAGAAAATAAATGCGGTGCGCCTCGATCAACATGCAACGCAACGGAGCAAGCGAGCGGTGTCACCCGACCCGACCCGATCGATCACATCTTCGCTTCGCTTCGCACATTCACATCACACACCATTCGCTTCGCACATTCACATCACACACCATTCGCTTCGCTTCGCACCACTTTTTCCAAATCGCCCCCATTGAATCCCATCAGCTTTCCACCATGCTTGCAGCACGACACATGTTGCTGCGGTTTCTTTGTATCCTATCTACTACGTACGCTTGCTCCTTCACGGGTTCTACTCACCCCTGCCACTGCCGTTCTCCTTAGTATCTGACAGACGGAATTCCAAACGTTTCTCTTGAACCAACCAGCAACAGAAAAAATCACGCCGAACGTTCCTCCTCTTATTGGTCGCGGAGATCCAGTTTTCCACCCTGCGACCTGTCTACGAGTCTTAGGTCGCAACTTGCGACTCGCGAGGCGGCGCAACCTCACGCTACCGTTACGTGTAGGCGATTTCCTGCGTACGTATTTGTCATTTGATTTTTCCACGCCTGCTTCCATTGACCATTAGAGGTTCAATAGGTTTTCGAATGCACCGTACCGCGGAGCCGAATAGCCAAATAGCCGAATGCACCGTATCGTTAGAGAAACACGGACACATGACTCCCAACAGCAATCGTGGATAGCTACCCAGTTGATAATTAGTAGCCAGTGAACCTCACGAGCTCCGCCATTGGGAGCTCACAGGCTCGACCTCGTGGTACCGTGCTCGACCTACTGACACGCCGGACGCACTAGCCCAAAATGGACCGTTTGTAGCCCCAGATTCGGCGACTAGCGGGGTTGAAGCTATCATGGCCACGAGCCAACCAGCGCAGAGAGCTGCTGCTGCAGCATCAGCCGCAGCGCCTCCAGCAGCAGCAGCGGCAGCAGCAACATTTGCAGCAGCGCCGGAGCAGCTGTCAACGGACGCCGCAGACGATTTTCTGGACTCAGCCCGCGGATCTTGGACTCCCGAGGTGCGTTCCCCGCAACAAAATATAACTTCCGAGTTTGGTTCTGAGATTTCTAACGTACACATTTTTCCCCTTGTTCGATTAGTTACTGCCTGCGGAACTTGGACAGTCTGGGTGCGCATTCCCTGCACGGAACAGCAGCACCAACTTAGCATCTGGCACCAGGCAGGATAGGATGGGCCGATCCTAAGTAAACTCTTCCACTGATCAACAGGCAATCTTCAAGGCACCGCTTCAGTTCCCCTCCCTCCCCCTCCCCTTCCTCTTTCTCCCCTTCCCCCTGTTCCCCCCACTCCTTCCTCGTTACCCACAACAACAGGAGGACGCCATTTTGCTGAGGATGGTGCGGAAGCTAGGCGGGCGGCACTGGAACAAGGTCGCGGAGAAGGTTCCGGGAAGGAGCGCCAAGAGCTGCCGGCTGCGGTGGTGCAACCAGCTGGACCCGGCCGTGAAGCGCGGTGCTTTTAGCGCAGAGGAGGATGTGATTCTCGCGCAGGCACACACGCGGCACGGGAATAAGTGGGCGCGGATCGCGAGGTACCTCCCTGGGCGGACGGACAATGCGATTAAGAACCACTGGAACTCCACTCTTAGACGGAAACGGCTGGGTGGTGGGAGTGGCGGTGCTGCTGCTGAGGCGTGCAAGGAAGAGGACAATGAGATAAAGAACCACTGGAACTCCACCCTGAGGCGGAAAGGACTGGGTGGTGGGACTGGTGGTGGTGGTGCTGCTGCTGCTGCTAATGGGTACAATGCAGCAGCGGAAGCAGCAGAAACGGAGGGATTAAGTCTTCGTCCCCATTGTAATCAGACTCGACAACACACGGAAGCAGACGCTGCGTTTTCCACAGCCGAACTCCCTTCGCATCCCCACATCCTGCAAGCAGGAGCGACACTTGAGTCGAGTCAGAAATCAACTTCTCCCCACACCTTACCAGGAGGCAAGATAGAGCCTGGCGACCAACATCAGGTCCTTCCAGGTGCCATTGGGCCAGGGTGGTGGGAATCAGATCAGGAGAAAAGAGAAGCTAAGTCGATGTTTGAAGCGCCTCAAGGGTCGTGGGGAGCAGAGCAGGGGAGAAGGGAAGCTAAGAGGAGGAAGGAGAGGAGCCATGGGTCTCAGCAGCAGGGGAACAAGGTTGCATATGATCCTACATGTGGAGTGATTCGAAGCGCTGAGGATGAGGGTGATTGTGAGGAATGGTGGAAACCAAAGAAAGAGGCTCAGCAGCAGCAGCAGCAGCAGCAGCAGCAGCAGTGGCAGCAGCAACAGCAACAGCAACAGCAACAGCAACAGCAACAGCAACAGCAACAGCAACAGCAACAGCAACAGCAACAGAAACAGAAACAGCAGCAATCACTGGCATCGTTACTAGCCGGCTCGAGCACACCACAGATGTGGGACTCGTTTGAACGCGCACTAGGGTTAGGCGACGGTGCTGGATGTCATGAAGAGGCTGCCAATAACGCGTATAGGTTGCCCAGCAGCTTTGAGGAGCTGGGGACTGGCTCAAGTGCGATGCAAGAGATGCTCAGAGGGAGGTTGGAAGCTGGAGAGGCGGAGGAACAGGAGGAGCGGATGAGAGGCGGACGGGAGGAGGGGCAAGATGGAGGATGGGAGGGCGAAGGTAAGAGCGCGTGGACTGGAAAGAAGACGAGCAGGAGGAGGAGGAGGAGGAACGAGGATGCTGCAAAGGAATCGTCATCATCAGCTATCATGACTCTCGCGCTCCTCCTCTCTCGCATCCTCACGAAATCCGAATGCCCTCTCGACAGTGCTTCCACTCCAAGTCTTCCCCTGGTTGTCCCTCCTTCCACCACCGCTGCTGCTGCTGCTGCTGCTGCCGTCAACTCTAACGCCACTGCTACCTGTTCATCTGCTCCTTCTCCTGTCCTCTGCTCGTCTCCAACCCCTTACACTATGCCTCCCATTGCCACTCCACACGCCAATCCACAGACCTCTCCAGACACCTCTTCACACCCCTCTGCACATGATTCTCCACCCGCCTCTGCGCATGCCCCACCCCAACCTCCTCCTCCTGATCTGGCATCCCTTCTCGCCCTCCTCCATCCCTTCATCCCTTCCCAGTCCTCGCCCCCCTCTGCTCCTCCCCTTGCTCCGCCACCTGCCTTCCGAGAACCTTCCTCTGAGTTGCTTAGCAGACAGGAAGGCTTGTATCCAGAGCATAGGGAACATGGGGATTACCATTATGATTACCATTATGATTACCATTGGCATCAGCAGCCAGACGAAGAGCAAGCGGAGCAGCTGGAAGTGCAGCCGCCGCCGCAGCAAGTGCAGCAACAAGTGCAGATGCAAGTGCAGCACAAGCAGCATGAGCAGCAAGTGCAGCAAGAGCAGCGCAGGCACAGCCGGCGCTATTCGATCACTGAGCTCAAGGCTGACCTTGGCCTGTCCCCAACCGACCTCACACACTCCCCAACCGACTTCACACACTCCCCAACCGACTTCACACACTCCCCAACCGACCTCAGACACTCCCCAACCGGCCTTAGACACTCCCCAACCGACCTCCGCCTCTCTCCCACCGAACTTCACCACTCTCCATCGGACCTTACCCTTCCACCTACCAGCATTGACCTTCTACCCACCACGCTCGACCTTCCACTCGCTGATATGCCCATTGAAGTTCCTGCGATAGACTTCATGTGCCAACTAGTGAGCGATGCAGACCAGTGTACTGCGGTTGCGATGGGTGTAGAGGAATTTGGTCTTGAGGCAGCACAAAACCAGTGTGATGTAGGTCGGTTGGGTGGAGAGGGGTTGAAAGTGGTGCAGCTGGTGGGAAGTGCAGGTGGGGAGGTTTCGGCAAATAGTGCGGATATGGCAGACAGTGAGCATGGGGAGGAGTGTGATTGTGAGGAGTGTGTTTGTAACGAGGAGAATGAGATAGAGTTTTCAGAGGAGGGTGAAAAGCGTGACCCTGATACACGGGTAGTTGGGTGTGACACTGGCGGGTGTGACAATGGCGGGTGTGACAATGGCGGGTGTGACAATGGCGGGTGTGACACTGGCGGGTGTGACAATGGCGGGTATGACACTGGCGGGTGTGACACTGGCGGGTGTGACAATGGCGGGTGTGACACTGGTGGGTGTGACAATGGCGGGTGTGACAATGGTGGGTGTGACAATGGCGGGTGTGACAATGGCGGGTGTGACAATGGCGGGTGTGACAATGGCGGGTGTGGCAATGGTGGGTGTGACAATGACCCAGACTGGGCAGAAGAGATGGAGGGCGTGGATCTGCTGCCAGACAAGCTGTCAGAGGAAATCAACGGTGATGATGATGATGAGCAGTTGGTTCCAACGGCACATGTTTCAGAGACCTTTTTCCTGCCAAGCAGCAAAGGGGAGCAGCTTCGCTCTGATACCAGTGACCTGCTGCAGCAAGTGGACTGCCTGCTGGCTCTGCTGCGAGCTGCCAAGGGCTCCCCTTCTAGCTGGCTGCCCCTTCTAGCCGCATGCCCCTTCTAGCCGCCTACCCGTTTTAGCCATCTATGAGCCAAAAGTCACTGTGATGATTGCTCTGCTGCAGCACGTGGTCTTCCTGCTGGCTCTGCTGAGAGCTGCCAAGGGCTCCCCTTCTAGCCGCATGCCGCCACGAACACCAGTCTTTCTCGAAGGTACAGATCGGGACAAGGACCCAGGTTTTTGAATCAGACAGTTGCTATTTGTAACAGTAAGGATACCACAACATGGCAATATTCTCTTGTTACTACCACACAGGTGTCACAGGTGTAGCACACAGGTGATACCAACTGCCACGTGGTATGTATATGTACTCAATGAAGCACCATTTTGTCATCTTGTGCAGTGTTATCTTCTCATACCCGTTATAAGCTGCCTTGCTGTGCCAAGTCACTACCCGGGCTGCTGTTGGCCGAGTCGACTATTTGCAGACACTTGTCAATAACGCCGCCTGGAATCAGATTCACGTTCCACAGCTTCACTAGAAAGAGCATGAAGCACCTTTGTGGGAGTGGGGAGGGGAGAGAGGCAGGAAGGGGAGAGGGAGGAAGGGGAGAGGGAGGTGGGGGGGAGGAGGGGGGAAGGGCGAGAAGAAAGGTGTCAGCCGTGCAGGCAGTTAGGGAGTTTCTAAATATTATGAAGGGTATCAAAACAAGCAGCAGCTTTAGGGACGGATGGGGCGTGGAAGTAGGTAAAGCGAGGGAAGGGGAGTGGAAGTGAAACTTGGCATTGGCAGCAGCATGCATGAAGGAGACGAAACGAAAACCACAACTTGGGAGTGCAGTGAAGGGTGTGTGGCACTCACATACGGGTGCAAGGGGAGGAGGAGAGGAAGTCCTTGTGTGTGATGGTGAATGCCTCGCATGTCCATGGCACATGCCTATCCGCTATCACCCTGTTGCGAAAAGACCCACGCATAGGGACAAAGAGGGTTCATCACATGCGGGTGCAAGGGGAGGAGGAGAGGAAGGTCTTGTGTGTGATGCCGAATGCCTCACATGTCCACGGCACATGCCTGTCCGCTATCACCCTGATGCAAGAAGACACGCACACAGACACATAATTAATGATCACATGCACTTAGTCACATGGCTGTTGAGGTCAGGAACGGGTGAGATGGGCATGAGCCAACCATCAACCGAACCGAAGTACAGAGTGAGATGTAGAGACAAGAACATGAGAGAACCAGAACGAGAGATGAGATGTACACAGACTGGGGACGTGGACAATAGGTGACCCAATGTCTCATTCTGTGTCCACATTGTGAAGTGACAAGCCTAAGTGTGACTCAGCCAGAGGGAGATGCAAGAATAGAGAGAACTAACAGTGCCGAACAAGAAAAGGCAGCCCTCACCCCCACACAGTGATTGCTCACGTGTGCAGGCGCACAAACGCCATCCAGCGATGCATGATGATCCGGCGACCAATGCTCACCCCTCCACACTAATCCACCTGTGCCGGTGACTCTTGAGTCGACTCAAAAGCATGGTACCTCAGCACTCCCACACACCAACCCCTTCACCTCCAGATGCCACGCCCTCGCCCCCACACACCAACTGCTCACTCACCTGTGGCGGCGCACAAACGCCATCCAGCGGTGCATGATGCCCTTCTCCTCGCCCAGCACGTCCTCAAACTCGCCCAGCAGCTTGCGGTCCGCATACGAGGCGGCAGCTTCATCCCACTCGTCCTCGCTGTCTGCATCCTGCGCCATCTCCTGCGCCGTGATTGGCTGGCAGCGGGGTACGGCATAGTGGGGGGTGTGGCACAAAGAGGGTTGCGGCACGGTGTGTTGGGTTGGGGGCAGGGGGAGGGGTGGGGGGGAGGCGGCGGCTTCATCCCACTCGTCCTCGCTGTCTGCATCCTCCACCATCACCTGCGCCGTGATTGGCTGGATTGGGGAGATACGGGAAACATGTAAGCAACAGGGAAAGGCACGCAGGACTAGAAGTGGCAATAGGTTAGTCTCAAGAGCCGCCGTCTAAGAGAACGCAAGCAAGCAGCTGATGTTGCGAGCGGGAGTGGGTTTCGGAAGGAGCATAGCGCGGTCGGGGGGACGTTTGAGTGGAAGAGAGTAGTTTCCGACCGACGGTGCTGCTTGTTTGAAGTAGTGTTATGAGACGTCTCAAAACGCTACTTCAAACACGTTGAGTGGAAGAGAGGAGAGGAGTTGCCGCCCGACAGTGCTGCTACGCGTGGTGTCTGACAAGTCGACTCAGGAGCCCTTACGCACCTGCCATCGCTGCGAGTGGTAGAAGGTTCTCTGCAGGAGCCCTGACGACCTGCATTCAGCGAGTGGGGAGGGGTGGTGAGTGGGAAGGGGTGGTGAGAAGGAAGGACGTGAACACATATATGCAGCCTGTGGAGCTAGGTTCACTACATGTCTTGTCTGTGGTGAGCTGTCGAAGTGGAGCCGTGGTGAGACGTCTCAAAATACAACTTTTATCAAATGGAGCTAGGTTCACTACATGTCTTGTCCCAGACAAGCCGGGTGATTATGCTAAGAAATGGCACAGCATGGGCCACCCACCGGCCTTCAAACCACCCACCCGGCTTGCACCCACCCACCCGGCTTGCACCCACCCACAAATGCATGCACCCACCCACCATTTCCTGCAGACCTCCTCTCTTGCCTCCTCTTCAGCCCGCTCAAATCGACGCACTGACAACAAGTAAGGTTGGGGTGGAGTGATGAGTTGGGGGGGAATGAAGAAACCGAGAGTAAGAGTGAGTGTGGTGAGAGACGATTTGACATAGATTGGGTGAGACAGAGAGGAGGGTGGGGCAGGAAGTATTTTTGAAACGTCTCGAAAACACTCTTCTTTCACGTGACTGTGGTGAGAGACGATTTAACACGGAATGGGTGAGACAGGGAGGAGGGTGGAGCAGGAAGTAGGGGGAGGATGATGGGAGGAAGAGGGGCGGTGGATTTGTAACCGAGGGTGAGTGAGTGCTGTGGAGTGGGAGAGACAGAGAGGAGGGTGGGGCAGGAAGGAGGAGGTGGTGTCAGAGGGATGCAAGAAACACAAAGGTTGGTTTCTTTTTCATCACACGCAGCAGTTCAGCCACGTGATATTAGTGTGCTTTTCAGACGTCTCAAAAGCACACTTTTATCACGTTTCATCACGAGCAGCAGTTCAGCCCGTTGTGACTACGTTGCATCTCCCTCGTCGTTTTCCTCCCCTCGCATTCTTCCCTCACATTCTCCCCTCCTCCCTTCCTTTTCTTCCTTACACCTTCTCTACCAATACCAATGTGCAACCCACCTCTGTCTCTTGAAGCCTTCGCTTCTGTCCGCATCTCCTCAGCAATCCTTTGAGCCACCTCCAATGACATTTCTTCTCTCTTCTTCTCCTCCACTGCCTCTGCTTTCCCCTCTGCCTTCTCCTTCCCCTTTCTCTTCTCCTTCTCCTCTCTCTTCCCCTTCCCCTCTCCCCTCTCCTCCTCCTTTGCTCCCTCCTCCTCTGTCCCCTTCTCTTTTAACACCCCCCCACCCCCGAAATCTACTCTACCTTTTCCTTTTTCTCCCCCTGCTTCTCCTGCTCCTGCTCCTTCTGCTGCTGCTACTGCGCCCGCTGCTGCTGCTGCTCCAGTTGCAGCAACACAAACATCACCTGCAGCAGCCCAACCATCCTTTTCACCACCCACACAAGCGCCACTGGCATCATCACCATTGCGATTATCTCTGGCAGTGATGGCATCATTATCATCAGTCTCATCGTTACCAGCACCCCATACACCATTGCCACTATCCCTGGCACCACCACCACACGGGAAAACCTCCCCACGTCCCTCCCTTGCTCGCATGATGCAAGGCGTTTCCTCCCCGCCCACACGCTGCTGCTGCCGCTGCTTTCCTCTGCCTCCTGCTCGCTTGTTCCGATGCCTGATGGTGAGGGCGAGTGGTTCAAAAAGGGGATAAGAGTGGTAACTGAGAGTAGTAACAAAGAGTGGTAACTGAGAGTAGTAACAAAGAGTGGTAACTCAGAGTTTGAGAACGATTTGAGTGCGGAATCGGAGCAACCACACCAGCTGCACCAAGAGTTCAAAGGTGAACGACCCTCCAACCCTTCCCAACCTTCCCACCCCTCCCGAACCTCCCAACCCTCTCGGCCCTCCCCACCCTCTCGACCCTCCCTCACCCCTCCCAAACCCTCCCAGCCCCCGTCCCACCCCTGCCACCCTCCATGCTACTGCAAACACAGCATCCTCTCGAACGGTCCTTCGTATCAATAGCATCCTCTCGAACGGTCCTTCGTATCAATAGCATTCTATCTCTTTCTCACCAGAAGAATGGTGGGCCTTTGGCTTGCTGCCGATGGACTGATGCCGATGCCGTGACTGCTGGGCGCTCCAGATCCTGCAGACGAAAACGGATCCACAATTTTATTGCGTTGGCACAAAAATCTCGTGCTCGTGCTCGTGTTGCTCGTGCTCAAATGTGCATCTATCTGCTTGGGCCAGCGCATGTGGTTACCAGCTGAGGTTTGCAGGTGACGTGGACGACTGGCAATGGCTGCTGGAGCTGAGAGGATCAAGGGGAAGGGAGGGAGGGGAAATGGGGAAGGAGGTGGGCATTCAGTTTGAGCATGATCCTTAAGTAGTTGACTAGAAAAAGAGGAAATGGGGAGGGAGAGGGGAAAGTAGGGGAGTGAGACGGGGAATTCATAAAGACGACTTCTGAGGCGCCTTCTAAAGCATGATGGGTGAATCGTGGAATGAGGGCGATGGGATGGGAGGGATTTTGAGTTGACTCGAAAATTACTATGAGGGCGATGGGAGGGAAGCCGGCTTGAGAGGGAACAAGAGCTCACATGGAAAGTGTAGTCAAAGCGGCTGTGAGAAGCTTCCAGGTGATTCCTGAGACCCTGATGGCCAAGGGAGGAGTAAGAAGCAGAGAGAACGAGAAGCAGATATTAATGGGCATAATTCACAGATGAGATGGGCAAGAAGGTTAATGATTGCATTACCACAGCTGCGGCTGAAGAATTCTTCCAGGTGAAGATGGCATGGGAGAGTCTGAAGACGAGATGGCATGGCATGTTCCAGCTAAAGGCAGCAACAGAGGCCCACAACAGACAGTCCAAATGAAAAAAAGAACCACACCGTCATCAGTTCAGCACAATCGAACATGCCATGCACAGGTAGCACCACACCGCACGCACCGTACCTTACCAGACCATGCCACCAGCAAATACAGAGTCACAGAAATTCTAAGGCTCACCCCTTTGTTGTTTTAAACCATACAGAAGAGATCGAGGCTCGAAAAAAACATCAATAAAATTCACTATTTCTTAAGTGAGTGAGTCCTTCCTTGAGAAACATAACGTATGGAGGACACATATGGTACGTCCTAACATACGGTAGAGGCGGAGACACACCTTGGTGGTGCCACATGCAGTGCGGCAGATGGGGCAGCGGGAGCGACGCACGGCTTGCGACTTGCGCTGGCTGCCGTGGCCGAACCAGAAATGGAAGAGCACAGAACCATCTCCACATAGCTGGGGGGAGTGGGAGGGGGTGGGTGGAGTGGGAGGGGGTGGGTGGGGGGGGGGAGGAACACCCCTCGCTGCTGACAGTGTTGGCAATGCTGGCAGAGTTGCATGCTTTAACGAATTGCTGCCACAGCACATGCTGCCACAGCACATGGTGCCACAGCACATGCTGCCATAGCACATGGTGCCACAGCACATGGTGCCACAGCACATGGTGCCACAGCACATGCTGCCACAGCACATGCTGCCACAGCACATGGTGCCACAGCACATGGTGCCACAGCACATGCTGCCACAGCACATGCTGCCACAGCACATGCTGCCACAGCACATGCCGCCACAGCACATGCTGCCACAGCACATGGTGCCACAGCACATGGTGCCACAGCACAACTCAATCTCACCTGAGCGGGCAGCAGCACTCTGCCTTGCAGGAACACCCCTCGCTGCTGGCAGTGTTGGCAGGGGGACGACAGTGCGAGCATGGCGCATGCAAAGCACAGTGCTGCCACTGCCCACCCACACGTCAACCCACCTGAGCGGGCAGCAGCACTCTGCCCTGCAGGAAAACCCCTCGCTGCTGGCAGGGCTGGCAGGGGGACGGCCGCACATCCACAAACAGGCGCTCGCTCATCTCCTGCCACACAGTATTCACCAGAGGGATTTCTTACACCCAAATGTCAATAGGAACCCTCGGGTAGGGATGAGCATGGAAACGACGAACCGAACAGGATTTTGTTTTGGCTAAAAATGTTCGGGGCGAACGTGTTCGGTGTTCGCCCCGCTACTGCTGCCGAGCCGCGTCGAACACGAACGCGTTCGTGTTCGTTTCGGGGCAAAAACGAACACGAATGTGTTCGACGCGACTGTCCCGCGATCTACAATTTACGTTGCGGGACATTCTGTTTGAGCTCAAATTTGAGCTCAAACTTAGTCGCGCTATTCAGCAGCAGCCATTACTACCACGCCCCCCACACATCACGCCGTTATCACCTCATTAGGACTTAGCGTGATTAAGTAGTTGCCTTAGGTTAGTCTGTCTAGACTTGGGTATGCGAGATTTAGGTTTTCGGGAAAAGATTAGACAGGGATACCGCAGAATCTCGTAAGTTGAGGGTTGACGGTAAGCATTCGCAAATTTCGTATGCATGGGATTGAGAGGAATAGCGTTCGCATATTTCGTGAGTTGGGGGGTTGTGGGGGGTTGGCGAGCAATCGCAAATTTCGTAGATATAGAACGGGGAGAGCGTTTCGCCTTACATGGGGGGAAATTCAGGTGGCGAGCTGGATAAAAAAAACTATGGATCCGTAACTAGATCTCGCAAAATGCTGATCCGGCCCAATTTCGAGCGTAACAAAGGATGCCCAGGGGCGAACATGAACGTGTTCGCCCCCAACACGTTCGTGTTCGCCCCCAACACGTTCGTGTTCGCCTTACCATGCAAGATGTTCGCCCTCACAGGCGAACATCGAACACCCTTTTTTGTAAAAGGTGTTCGGCGAACCGAACACTGTTCGGTTCGCCGAACGGCAGTGTTCGAGCTGGGGCGAACGCGAACACGATCGTGTTCGCCCCTTGCTCATCCCTACCCTCGGGTATCGATCTTCATAATACCCATAATAACAAGGGCTAGGGGAATATGCGATGTGATTAGAGCGCACAAACCCCTGCCCCATCCTCTCTGCCCCACCCTTGCTGTCTCACCTGTCCTGCCTGGTCGGCGTGTGGCAGAGGCTGGAGGAAGAGAGCGGGTCGCTGCGACGAGCTGTGCGCTGAGCGTGCTGGTTGATCCTGATGGGGTCATGAGAATGTGACGCATGGAGGGAGGGATATGTGAAGCATCAAGTGATGTGTGATGCATGGGATGATGTATGAAGCATGGGATTGAGTGTGACGCATCCCGGGAAGTGTGGCACATGGGATGATGTTTGAAACCACTAAGAACTCACCACAACCATTCCCAGACGTAAGTTGATGCAGCGTTGCCGCCAGAACCAAGCTCCAATGACTTGGTGGTTCGGCAACTGGCTCGACTGGGCAGATTCGGCAGAGGCAGGTTCGGCAGCAACAGGCTCGGTCGACAAATGGCCCCAGAAGACGATTCTAGGCTCGGATGCACCATGACCAAACATGGCTGAGAAGGCAGGCTCGTCGACAAATGGCGACATGCCATTGGCTACCGAGGGAGCTTTGGAGACATGTGGCACAAAGCCATTGGCCAGAGGACGCTGGGAATGTGAATGTGGTTGTGGTTGAGATTGATGGGATGATAGTCCGTTCACACTTGGGCTGTGCACGCCGCGTCCAGGAGCTGCAATGGGGAAGAAAAAACAGCATCAGGGGAAAACGATTCTTGATTTTTTACTGGAATAAAAAACAGACTCATTGATGGGGAAGAAAAACGGCATAAGGAGAAAACGATTTTTGAGACGCCTTGAAGGTTGTTGAGGAGCGGTGATGGGAAAGAGAAACAGCATGATGGGAAAACGGCCAGGCAGAAGGTGGGTTGGGAAGCAGAGGCAAGGTTGGGAGAGAGTGGGCTGGTTGCTGGCGAGGAGAGGAATGGAGACACAGTGGGCAGACGGATGTCAGAGAGACCCCACACGGATGGGCAGAAGGAGGTCTATTCTTTAGGCGCCTATAAATTTGACCTCTATCGGAAGAAGCAGAAGCACAGATGGCAATCGGCCGCTGCCGTTTATTATTCAGAAGCCTCAATATAGACGGAGAGGAACGAATGAATGAATGGAGAACAATGGGTGGGTGGATGGATAGAGAGATGCAGCACACTCACGGATGACAAGCAGAAGAACAGACGACGGCCCACCACTGGCGTCCATTGGCAGCACCATGCGCCTTGGCAGAGAGGATATGTCGCTCTCTGCTGACCCCTGCTCATGCGCACTGCCATGCTCGTGGTGATGCTGCTGCTGCTGATCGTGGTGGTGTTGGGAATGATTCGTTGCTGCGGCTGCGGGATCGACAGCTTCCATCCTATGCAATTCCCCTGTAGTCCCGTTGTGCGCGGCACCACTGTTGCTGGTACCAGCAGCAGCCACAGCAGCAGGAGCAGCAGCAGGAGGAGGAGGATGAGGAGGAAGAGCAGCAGCATTGCCATCAGTGCCAGTGCTGCCAGCACCCCAGGTTTCGAGCACAGGAGCGCACAGCACGGCAGAAGAAGCCCTCACAGAGTAGTGGTCCCATGTGCCAGCTGCACCATTTGCACTGATCCCATTCGCAACAGCACCATTTGCACTGACAGCATTTGTTGCAATAGCGCCAGCACCACTGGCACCCGCACCATTTGCACTAGCACCTGCTGCTGGGGTGGCAGCAGCAGCAGCAGGAGGAGGAGTGCGTGTGAGTGGAATTGCAAGCACCATGAGGTGAGACAGCAGGGGATGGAGGGACTGGGACAACAGAGGAGGAGGAGATGGTGGGGGAAAGTGGGAGAGAGATGGGGGGCAGTGGGGGGAGGAGGGGAGGGAGAAGGCGGAGGAGGAGGAGGAGCAGGAGGCCATTCGAAGAGTGATGGCACAGGAGCATGGGGGGAGGTCGGATGGGTGAGCGGATCGGGTGGTGGATGGTGGAACAGATGAGGGTTCGCAAGGCCTGCAGAGCGAGAGGAGGGAGATTAGAGGGATGGAGGGATGTGAACGAGTGAACAAAAGTCCTGGGCTAGAGAAAACAGAGGTTCGGAAAAGCAGGCAAGAGAAAAGCTAAGCTAAGAATCAACGCGGCGGATCTTACAAGCTGAAAGGAGAAATGCCCTGAGAAGGAACGTGACTAAGCTGCCCTTAGAAAAAAAAAAAAAAAAAAAAAAGATTCAGAAGCTGCCAAATTATAGGACGTCGCAACAGACGTTTCAGAAGCTGCCAAGCTAAACCAGGGAGCTTGAAACAACAAGCTGAGAAGGTGTCAAAACACCTCACCCTAACCACCACCACCACATCCCCCCCACTATCCAATCCAACCCCACCCTAACCAATGCTGTGTGTTTTTATAACCCATGCGCCCACTATCCCTCCTCACCCTCCTGCTGTGTGCTTCTCTAGCCACCTCGAAGCCCAGCCCACTATGATCACCGCACTGTACCTCCCTGGATCCCTCCTCACCCTTCCACTGCATGGCCCAGCTGTTGCTGCAGCTGTCGCCGCTCCTCCCTCTCCTGCTGCGCTGCCGCTTCTCGCCGATACCTCAGGGTGCGTGGCAGGAACACACGCTGCAAGAGTGTGGAATGAAAGGGTCAGTTGAAATTGGGCGGGACTGCTCAATTTCTACAGAGTCGACTTAGCAGGCATCTGCTGCCTCTCGGCGGTACCTCAGGGTGCGTGGCAGGAACACACGCTGCAAGCGTGGGAATGAAAAGGGTCAGTTGAAATTGGGCGTCACTGCTATGATACTTCAGAGTCGATCGATTTACCATTGTCCATCCGAACATCCGACGCTCACCGTTCCGTGGTTTTGCAGACCCGCGTAGAGCTGCATGGTTTTCATGTAGGCAGGTAGATCTGCCACGCCATTCCCCCACTACCACTCTCCACCGTACCGTTGTCCATCTAACCGGCGCTTACCGTGCCGTGGCTTTGAAGAGCCGTGTACAGCTGCATGGTTTTCATGTAAGCGGGCAGATCTGCGACACCAGTGTCGCCTGCGACGCCGTTCTCGCCTGCGACGTCATTCTCGCCTGCGCAGCCATTCTCGCGGTGAGGCGACTCAGAAGTAGGCTTGCCGAATGCAGGTACGTCGCCATTTTCCCCATCGTTGCCGCTCGCCATTGACGCGACTTAGGAAGCTAAGTACAGGTAACAGACACAATCTGGTCGACGAAACTTGAGGCGCCTAAGATAGAGCCGTTGCTCGCTTCGCTACTGGCGCGACGGAGGAAGCTAAGTACAAAGAACAGACACAATCAGGTCGATGAATCCTGAGGTATCAGTTTGACGACCTTGAGGCTCTCATATGAAGCTGCGGCTCGGCATTGACGTGACGGAAAGGCAAAGTACAGAGAATAGAGACTCCCAAGTGGACGGAATATGAGGCGCCTCGAATTAAGCTGCAGAGACTAAGGAGAAGAAATAGACGGAATCGACGACACGAAGGAAAGTAGACGTACGGAGGCAACGAACAGCGAGGGCTATGCATTTATCCGTAGAAGTAGCTGAGAACTTGTCAGGATCAAGCTGCAGCTCAGAGTTCGGCAAAACCAAGGGAATGGATTCCTGGCGACTTACATCGTTATAAACATTTCCAGTGAAGGGTTTCTTCGATGCCATAAATATGGAATGTGCGATCATATTATCAGTTATATTTCTCATATTTTGCACGTTTCTAACAAAAGAATCATTTTCACAAGCAGCAGACGTCATCGAAATTAAAGATCGCACAGCTCTATATTCCTCGCAATCTGCTACCCAGACCCAGTTGCAAATCTGAAATACTGGATGCATTTGCGCTTACGTCTCCTTCCCTCACAGACGTACCCTCCTTATCATAATCCCGGTTACCACCAATCAGGGAACTCTCCAACCTCTGCCTCCTCAATCGGAGCTCATCTTCCTGTGCTTGACCCCCTAAAAGCTGCTCCTGTAGCAGCATCAGCTGACGAAGCTGTTCCAGCTGTGCCAATTCCTCGTCGGCCCCTCTCCCCCCTTGATCTTGCAATAGCTGCTGTGCGTGAGACTCACCCCCCTGCTGCTGTGGCAATGCAGCTTCAAAAGCAGATCCAGGCTGTGCCAAGGAAGGAAAGGAGTGGTGCTGAATCGCTGGAATGAAACCACGAGTTGAAATGCCACCGGGCCAAAAACCACGTGCAGGAACGGCTGGAGCAGGAGTAACTGCAGCAGGAGCCATGCCATCAGCAGGTGCAGGAAACCCAGAGGCGAACTGAGGGAAACGCAAAGCAGCCTGAGGAGCAGTCGCAGAAGGCATAGTAAGGTCACTAGGAACAGCCACTGCCTTTCCCATGCCTGCCTGTGCTTGTTGACCTGCCAACACCAGCAGCCGACTCAACCACTCCTGCTGCTGCCGCTCATACACCCTCTGCTGCTGCTGTTGATCCTGATGCAACATCTCCTGCTGCCTATGCCCCTGCTCTTGCTGCCTCTGCCCCTGGAGCTGCTGCGGCTGCTTCTCCAGCGTCTGCTGCTCCTCCTGCTGCTGCCCCTGCAACCGTGGTGGCCTATGTGGTCGCAGCCATGCCTTACTCCCTGCTGAACCCTCACCTCCTCTCCAAACTCTACTTCCACCACCCCCTCCGCCAGTCTCCAGCATCGCTGCCAGCTCAGCCAGGCCAACATGAGGACCATGAGCAGCAGGAACAGGGATGGGCTGATGCAGAGCCACTGGCAGCCCAGATTTCACTGCCACGTCGCCCTGCTGCTGCTGCTGGTGTGACTGAAACTGCTTCTGGTGCTGCTGCTGCCTCTGCTGCTGAAGCACCTCCTGCTGCGCCTTTAACTCCTCCTGCATGATCAATCGCTCCTGCTGCTGCTCCTCTGCTGCCACTACCACAGGAGCAGACACAGCACGTCCAGGTGCATCGTCAGGTGAGACCTCAGGTGTAACAGCAGGCTTAAAATTAGAACCAGGTGGAACAGCCACTGCCTTGATAGGGGCTACATATGGAACAAATGGGGACCATTCTCTACCAGAGGCAAAAAACATCTGCTCTGGAGCAGCAGCGACTAGCGGGAGGGAGGGAGGAATAGAGGCAGGATGAGCAGGAGTGAGTGAAGACGCAGAGGTAACTGCATGAGGCGTTCCAGCAGGGTCAGCAGCAGGGGCTGTTTCAGGGGGGGAAAAGTGGGAAAGAAGAGACTGGAGGAGCTCGGGGGAGAGGGTGGAGAGGAAAGGGTCTGGGGCGGGAAGAGGGAGGAGTGGATGGATGTGTTGCTGGGTGTTGAAATTTGGCATGGTGGGAGGTGCTGCTGGTGCTGAAGGTGCTGCTGGTGCTGAAGGTGCTGCTGGTGGTGCAAGTGATGGTGGTGGTGGTGGTGATGGTCTAGGTACTGGTGCCAGTGCTGCAGGAAAGGGTGAGGGCAGGGCTGCTTGTAATGCGGAGTGTAGCAGAGCTGATTTAGGATCGCGGGAGAAAAGCTGTGGATGCTGCTGCTGCTGCTGGAGAAGATTCTGAAGCAGGAACAGCTGCTGTTGCTGTTGCTGTTGCTGCTGTTGCTGTTCCTGTTGCCGCACAAGCTGCTGCTGTTGCTGTTCCTGATGCCACACAAGCTGCTGCTGGTGCAGCATATTCTGCAATGCAGTGCTCACGTCAATCTCCATCTGCTCTTCTCCTTCACTCCCCACAACACCACCACCAACACCACCACCAAGTCCTGCCACAACACCACCACCAAAACCACCACCAATTCCTGCCACAACACCACGCCCCGGCGCAAACCCATGCAATCCAGCACCCAAAGTCACAGCAGCACCAGCAGACACACCCCGGTCAATGCTAGTGGAAGACCCGCACGGCACACAGGCTAAAGCCTGAATGCCTGACGTTGACCCGCACTGCATGTCAGCCCAAGCGCTTCTTCCCGTGGCGGCTGTGCTGGTTGCTGTGGTTGCTGTGTTGCCTGCTGTGCTGTATGTTGCAGCTGTGCGAACCAGTTGCTGCTGCTGCTGCTGCTGCTGTAGAGTAAGTTGAGGCAGGAAAGCAAGTGATGACTGCGCAAGCATATCCTGCTGTTGCTGCTGTTGCTCCAGATAATGCTGGTGGTTTGCTTCTGCTTGCTGCAGCTGTTGCAGCTGCTGCAGCAGCTGTTGCTCGTGGTTTGGCTGTTCTTGCTGCCATTGCTGCTGATGCTGCTGCTGTGGAATTTTCTCCTGAAGTTGATGCTGGTAGTCTGCTTCGGCTTGTTGCAGTTGTTCCAGCTGCTGTAACAGCATCTGTCGCTGATGGTTCCGCTGTTCTTGCTGCCATTGCTGCTGCACCTGCTGTTGCAGCAGCAGCCGCTGTTGCTCTGGTTGCTCCTGTGATTGCTGTTGCTGTTGCTGTGACTGCACATGCTGCTGCACGTGTTGCTGCTGCTCCTGCTGATGCTGCAGTAGTTGCGTTAATCTACTCTGGGCTTTCTCCTCTGTCCTCTTTACGAAATCCTCAACTTTGCGCTCTGTTTGGCAGGGCATAATGCACGCAAAGGAGAAGGAAAGAGAGAAAGAAAATCATAAAAATAAGTTGAAAAAAGAAACAAGGATTCGTACAAGCAGGGGGCTCTTTGGGACCAAACGGAAGAGCCTTAGGTATATAAGCAGGACAAAAGCCATCATCATGACTCACCTCGCCTGTGCAGATTCATGTGGCCTCCAAGTGCGCGGAACGAACCGAATTCCTTGCCGCAGAATCGGCACTCATGACTCGCCTTCACGTCTGTGCCCGCTCCAGATTTCCCTGCGTTTTGTGATTCCCCTTTACCAGGCACAACAGTTGGTCCAGACTGTGATTTGGATGGCTGCTGCTGCTGATGATGATGTGGCATCATGAGATGCTCCTCTTCCGTACGCTGTGCTTGCTGCAAGGTTGTCCCTTTGTCTTTCTGCATCACACCTGTTGCTGATTCCAACCCCCCCTGTCCTTGTTCTCTTGCTTGTCCTGCTCCTGCTCGTTCTGCTCCTGCTTTCTCTCCTGCTTTCTCGGCTCCTGCTCCCTCTCCGCCTGAACTAAAACGTGCACCCTCAACTGCATCCCCACCCCGGCCCACCCCAAGAGCTCGTCTCAAAGTGGCTCCAAGCGTTGGCCAATCAGCTGCAGCCGCCCTCACCTCGTCCTCGCTTGGAAGAATACGTCGCTTCTTGGGGTTACCACCACCTCTCCTGTTTCCGCTGCCACTTAGCAAAGAGCATCTCTGAAAAGGAAAGACTTCACGTCCAGATTTTACCACCAGATTCCCCACTTCCCCTCCCTCAGCCTGCTCAATGAACGCAATAACCCTTCCCCTTTCATCCCCACCCTCTCCTGCCAAGTTGATTTGACTTTTCTCTGCAGCCCTGTTCCAAGCCATTCCTGCACCTCTTCCACTGCCGCTGGCCTTAAAGCCCAACATTTCCCTCTCCCCCGTTTCTGGACGCTCCTCATATTCCACGTGTGACTGTAGTGAAGGGTTCTCACGCGCCCTCCTGCTGCGGCTGCTGCTCAAGCTTCGAGCCAGGTTACTCTCGGCAGTACAGTGCAAAGAGGCGTCTGGCGCTACAGCCATAGTGGGGGGTACTTGTAACGGGGATGAACGGTGCGCTAGACTGAAAGGCTCGCGGAAAACAGCAGTCGGAGCAGAGAAAGGAACGCATTCGTGTAACGACGGAGGAGCAGAGGAGCGATCCAGAGATGCTTGGGGTGCTCTGGAAGGGGCACTCGCAGCAGCAGCAGGATCACCAAAATTGGCAGGTCTAGCTGAATCTGCCATTGGAATTGCAGGTGAATGAACGTTTCGGATCCCTTTTTAGCGGAGAAAGCTCGTGTAATACAGCAAGAATCACATGGGTTGATTGGCAGCTGAAGAGTTCTGGAGGATGCGAGAGTCCCCTGCAAACTGGAACAGGCATCCAAGTAGTCTGCTACCTCATCTTGTTCTGCTCTTGCCAAGAGCAGAATTAAGTGGTTCGGCCTGCAGCCGTGACGATCGCATGCCGAAGTAGATGAGCAGCCTGAGATCGCTACCTGAAAGCCCACCCGCGCCATTGTGCCGGAGCGAAGGCCACCCACGCGGTTGCGCTGCGAGCCAACGGTTCTCCCGCGCACTTCAGGCTCCTGCTGACGCATGCCTGCTTTCAACTTCCTCCGAAGTTGCCTGCTGCTCTCGAGATTTCTGCTGACGCTTGGGCCGTGTGGCGCTGTACGCTTGACCCTTCGTCCGATCAATGGCTGCCTGAATTGGGTGAATCGCAAGCAACTGCCACCCAGCTGGCCCTTCCCCCAAAATGATCTGATCATGTGAGAAAGAAGGTGGTTTTCACACGCAAGCCATCTTCGAAATCTGGTGAACGCCGAGGTAGACGGGATCTTACAGGCAGCTTCCAGACAGCCGGCTAAAGGCCACAACACGCACCCTGATGGCGCACCTTGGAAGTTACGGCGTTTACATTGTATACTACGTCACTGGCCATGCAGCAACTTGTACACGTGTCAGGCGTCAATGCAGAGGTCAGCACAATGTCGCGCGGTGCTGATCGCAGCCTTTTCACCATCCTCCCGAAATGATATTGCGACAAAAGTGGAAATGTAAAAAACTAAATCTGGAAACAAGGGACTCGCAAACTCACTCCTAACAGTTACGCGACTGACAGTAAGTCTATGCAGATGACCTGGCACCTAGAAAGTCACTCCCACATGCCACGCTTTGGACCCGGACGCGTGGTGAATGCAGATTCAATGCACAACAGCTCATGCAGTCGACGACGAACAACGGCACAAATCTAGTTCCCAACCGAGATGATAGAGTGGGTCATCTCCCTTGGTGACTATACTCGATTATATAATACCTGAAGTGTAAACCACATATTAATAGTCAGTCCGAGAAGAATCACACTGTTTACCAGAAACGCCGCTAAACAGTAACATACTTGCATATATGACCAAGCACAATGCCTTTTCATTAGCCTCTTTCTGTTGTGTAAGTGAAACTTCTTTAACCTTTTCCACCATGTGAGACATAATTCGCTGGGTTTACTGTCTATCCATGTACTTCATTAGCATGCAAAATCTTTCTGTTACTATACAACCAAGATTATATGTGAGATTTGTAGAAATTATTTTTTTCTATTGCAATAAAGCACAATGCCTTTTCATTAATCGTGGATACATTACCTTTCAGTGTTACTGTACAATCATAATATGCAATACAAGTGATATCCTAATATAGGAAATTTTGTTTAGCAAGTTTCTCAAATCAGTGTTTGATAAATTTCGTGCCTCAATCTCCTCCATAGCCTGCAGTGGAAGGCACCCAAACCCAAGACTTTTGTTATTATATTCTCTGAAACTCTATAACGCAGAAACTTCATAAACTCTAAGTCATCTAGCCAGTCCGACCATATTAGTAGTCAGTCCGAGAAGAATCACACTGTTTACCAGAAACGCCGCCGTTTTTTTCCAGCATCTGTAAACCTAGCAGCATAGATGCCGTTCGGGCAGATCGTCATCGGCCCGCCAGGGTCGGGGAAGACCACGTACTGCAATGGCATGCAGCAGTTTATGCAGCTTCTAGGAAGGTTCGGTCGGGCTCATTCCGTGTCTTCCGTCGTCGGACTGCTGCCCGTCGTTTGCCACCACGTCGCACACCGCTCTTATTGTTACGTCAGAACAGCTTGCTCAACTTGAAAACGTCTCGCACGAAATTCGATCTCCTTCCAGCCATCACAATAACCCGTGATCCTGTCCCGTTACAATTCTCCATCCGCTATAATCATATGCCGTTATACTTCCGTGCCGTTACAATCCCCATGCCATAATAATGCCGTATCAAATCATCATCCCAGGAAGGTGGCAGTGGTCAACATGGATCCAGCCAATGATCGCCTCCCGTGAGTCACAGTCCATCATATGTACCCCGTGCCGTCCCATGCTGTTCCATGCCATGCCATCCCTCACCGAACCATGATAACCCCCTCAGCTATCCCCCCTCGCCCTGCACCCCTGCTCCCCTGACCGCGCAGGTACGGGTGTGCAGTGAACGTGGAGGAGGTCCTTCGCCTGGAGGACGTGATGGGGCAGCACGGACTCTTTGTGAAGCGCCTTACACACACAACCTGCAGCTTATCGCCTCCCCCACCTCTGCTCTGCCCCTCGGGTCGTGCAGGTACGAGTGCGCAGTGAACGTGGAGGAGCTGGTTCGCCTGGAGGACGTGATGGGGCAGCACGGACTGGGGCCCAACGGAGGTGAGCTGAGAGGCGGAGAGGAGAGGGCTGGCAGTTGAAAGGGAGGACGTGTCGGGGCAGCACGGACTGGGACCCAACGGTGGTGAGGTGAGAGGCGGAGAGGAGGAAAGGAGTCTGCTGGCGGTGGGGAGAAGGGGGGAGAGGGTGGGCGCATTCCTTTCTTTTATTTGTGGGGTGGGTACATTTGTGTTCTTACTCAAGGACGTGATGGGGCAGCACGGGCTGAAACCCAACGGAGGCGAGTGAGATGAGAGGAGGAGAGGGGACTGGCAGAGGAGAGGGCCGGCGGTGGGGCTGGTGGGTATGTTGTTTGTCTGTATTTGTTTACTCGAGGATGTGATGGGGCAGCACTTGCTGGGACCCCAATGGTGGTGAGCTGATGAGATGAGAGGGCTTGCAGAGAGGAGGGCTGGCAGTAGGGCAGCAGTATTCATACGAGGTTGTGCAAATATTTACATATATATATATATATATATATCTGCTGTATGTGTATATATATTGGTGTGTCTACATGCAGGTCTCGTGTACTGCATGGACTACATCGATAAGAACTTCGACTGGCTGCAGAGCAAGCTGAAGCCCCTTGAAAAGGGTCAGTCGATGCTTAAGCCCCCCTTTGCTCCATTCATGCCTCAAATGCCTCCTTCGAGCTGAATGGCTGTTCGCGCATGTTCGCTTGCTTGTTTGTTTGCTTTAACGGCAGCATTTGCTAGTGCTTCTGCTTTTCACCCTATCATGAGATGCTGTCTTCTCTTACATGCACTCTGTTTCTACTCACAATCGCTTTTCTTTCCCTTCTCACCCACCCTCTGCCAACCAACCCACCCATCCCCGTTACAAGCAGACCACTATTTCCTCTTCGACTTCCCCGGGCAAGTGGAGCTCTTCACTCTGCACTCCAGCGCTCAGAGCATCATCAAGCGCCTCACCGACAAGATGCACTACAGAGTGAGTTTGTGGTGGATGGGTGGGGTGTCAGCCACGCAGGCAGGCAGGCAGCTGTTGAGTTGAGTGGACTGTAGAACAAAAATCTAGGAGGAGCAGATCTAGGGCGTCCTCTTAGGGCGTGGAACATTTTTACGACCACGCTGATTTGTCGACCATATGGTTGGATCTGGCGAAAGCGAAGGGTGTAACAGCGATGCGAAGGTTGCGAAAATTCTAAGCTATTCTGCTCGCCAGCACGTGGGGCACCCATTAAAAACCACCCCCCACTAAGCAGAAACATCTGTTCCCAGTTTAAGCAATCGAAACGGGTGTGGGACATTGGGGGGAGCGGGAACGAGTAGAGTGTTAGGCAACCACAATCGGAGGTAAATACTGGAAGCCAAACAGTATCCTCTTTTTAAGCGATAGCGTGTGAGTAGAGGCTCTAAAATATTTACGAGAATACGAGTGAATTTCGGTCAAGTCAGGGTGACTACTACACATGCCAGTCAATGGGGTTTCCTTAAATTCTTCGCAATCGCCAGAAACAACCATCTTTCCGACCATTTGGTGTGTTCGTTAAAATGTTCCACGCCCTTGGACAATGCCGACGGGCAAAACTGCCAGTCCAAAAGTGAACAGAGAGGTCCACAGCCCCAACCGGGCTGGCCAAAAGGCATTGTGCCAGCCGGGAATCGAACCCGGGTCTGCACCGGGCACGTGGCAGGGTGCTATTCTACCACTAGACCACTGGCACTATCAGATGTCAGTGGCTCATCACACACTGACAACAGTGAGTGCGGTGGATGGGGTTTCGGATCTGTTCATTCATGCCTAGAAGTCAGCCCCTCACTCTGCTCGGCTCTACACAGCGCTCAGAGCATCATCAAGCGCCTAACAGACAAGTCATAAGATACACTACTGAGTGAGTCTGGTGGATGGGTATCGGAGAGCCTAGCAGATGGGGGATTCAGGTCCGCCAACCTCCCCACCCACCACGCACACCAGCTAGCGGCTGTGCATCTGGCGGATGCGCATCTGTGCAGCGTGGCACACAAGCACGTGGCGGCACTGCTGCTGTCGCCCCAAATGCCTTCCTGTCCGTTTCTCCCCTTGTACAATGTGGCTACCTGTTCGTATATGCCCCCCTCCCTTCCCACGCCCCCTTCATGCACACCAGCTAGCGGCAGTGCATCTGGTGGATGCGCAACTGTGCAGCGAGGCACATTGCTCCTCTATGTCTATCCCCATCCTCCCGCACACCTGCCACTGCTCCCCTCTCTCTTCCCTTCATGCACACCAGCTAGCGGCAGTGCATCTGGTGGATGCGCATCTGTGCAGCGAGGCACACAAGTACGTGGCGGCGCTGCTGCTGTCGCTGCAGGTAAAGGGTGACCTAAGGCTTCGCGTCCAGTAAGGGGTCTCCGCAGGCGCTTCCCTGAATGAAGCTCTGTCGATTCGGTTTTTTTTTTTTTTTTTTTTTTTTTTTTTTTTTCAGCTTCAGCTTCAGCTTCAGCTTCTCCTTGTCAGTTTCGGGTTATTATCTTCAGCAACTCGTTCTTGGGTTTGGTCTGCTCTGTTTGCTATATGGGCAGGCGATGTTACATTTCGAGCTGCCACACGTCAACGTGCTCTCAAAGATAGACCTCGTGGAGGCATACGGGCCCCTGAGTGAGTGGATCTCTTCCGCTCCCCCTCTCGTTCTGTGACGAGTTGTGAGTCGACTCAAAACTCGAACATTTCGAGCTTAAACAAAGGCCTCGTGGAGGCATACGGCCCCCTGAGTGAGTGGATCTCCTCGACCTCTTCTGCTCCCCAGCTCTTTCGGTGCCCCGTAGCCTTTAATCTGGGTTGCTTTGCTACACGGATGTGCAGGAACTCTTGTTCTTGCAGCAGAGCAGGCGTCTGGGGCGACTATTCGACTTTCCCCGCCCCCTCTTGCCCACTCCCACTAATCCCCCTCTCCACACCCTTCCTCCCTCAGCATTCAACCTTGACTTCTACACGGACGTGCAGGACCACTCCTACCTGCAGCCGAGCATCAAATCTTTCCCCGCCTCTGCCTCTTCCCCTCTTCCCCGCCCTCAGCATTCAACCTCGACTTTTACACGGACGTGCAGGACCTCTCGTACCTGCAGGAGCATCTCGAGAGCGATCCTCGCAACAAGCGATACTCGTGAGTGCACATTCCATTCGCCACGCACATTGCTCCACTCTCATTCCATTCCGCTGTCCCGTGTTGTCAGGCCAGCTGATATAGCCTGGACACTGTTCTTCTGTTTGGTTTGAATCTGTCACTTCTCCCTGGTCCCTTTCCCGCTTCTCCCCCAAAACCCTACACCCTTCCACCACTCCCCCCCTCCCCCGCTCCCTTCTTCCCCTTCCCCTGTCCCCCTCGCCCCCTCGCTCCCAACGCACATGCCAGCAAGCTAACATCAGCAGTGTGTGAAGTGGTGGACGATTTCGGGCTCGTCTCGTTTGAAACACTTAACATTCAGGTGGGCTGACCATGGGGCGAGAATGGGGTGAACATGGGTTGAGCATGGGACGAGCATGGCCCTCTCTCCCCCCGCACATGCCAGCAAGCTGATGTCAGCAGTGTGTGAAGTGGTGGATGGTTTCGGGCTCGTCTCTTTTGAAACCCTCAACATTCAGGTGGTCTGACTATGTTCCTCCACCCCACTCACTCACTCACTCGCTCACATGACCCACATTGCTCACTCCACGCACCCTATGCTCCCCAACGCCCCACTCGCCCCACTCGCCCCACTCGCCCTAATCTCTCCTGGCGGCATTTCACTGCTTGCTGCTGCTGATGCCCCTGCTTGCCTGTCAGGACAAGGAGAGCGTATCGAATCTGATCCGCACAATCGACCGGGCGAACGGCTATGTGTTTGCGGGGATAGAGGCGAGCGCTGCTGAATACTCCAAGATTGCCACGCGCTCCATGCAGTGGGAGGAGGAGAGATATCCCCCTCACTCACACACACACACACTCACACTCACTCACACGCACACACTCTTACCTCTCGCACTCACTCTTTCTCTCCCTTCTCCTCTTGCGCACGTTTTTTGCCTTTTACGCTTCTCCCCACCCACCCTCGTCTCCCCACTTGCATCCTTCATTCGTGAATCACGATGGCCATTTATACTCTCGTTTGTTCCAATGTACTGTACTCTTGCAAAAGCCTCCCAGTTTTGGTTTTCCTTTTTTTTTATTTGGTGTCTTAGTCTTCTGATTCCCCCCCTTTTGAATTACACTGTCTCTTTTGCTCTAGTTGGTTCACCCCTTCCTCTATCTGCCTAACCACATCTTGCTTCCTTTCAAAATACCGGTACTCTTCTAGCTTCCCTTCCAACTTACATTTCAAGTTTCCTTAACCTGCACCTCTTCAAACAATCCTTTTTGCGTGCGACCTCGTTTGTGTGACAATGACCATCTTGTCCCCATGGTGATCGGCGCTGGTGTTTATTTGGCCTCATGAATTACCTTTCCACAATAGGGGATGTTCAGGAGAAGTACTTTAGGGATGATGAGTCTGGGAAGCGAGAAGAGGGATGACACTGGCCGATTATTTTACGATGAAAATGGTCATTTAATTTAGTCTCAGGGCTGTAGGAACACGCCCTCATCAACAGCATTTTTTTTTTATGAATTTGACAGGGCTGCGTATTTATAATCGTGGCAAACCAGCACACTGTAATGAGTGTACATAATAGCGAGGTAAAGTTTCCATGAGAAATCACTTCATCTGATTATCCCAAGGTAAAACTGCAGCATTTACCCCTAAAGCAGTACAAAATAATACCGAGGTCGCTTCTACGCGGGGAAAAAATACAAACTCGTGAAGTTGAGACTAATCATTACTGGGTTTGATGGCGACTCGTATGACCACACATGAGATGGCGACCCGTAGGGCGACTCGACTGGACGACATCGCCTCAATGAGTAATTGCCGATCAGATCCCGCTGATCCCTTTGAAGCTCAGCAAGAGCAGCGATTGGACGACGAGGAGGAAGCCATTCGCCTCCTTACGCGATTGGAACGGAGTCTAGACGCGGCTGCTGACGTGGCAGCCGTTGAAACAGCGGTCGCCGCTTTGCTGGCACCCAACGTACGCGCTGGAGCGTCGGCTGTAGCATCGGCTGTAGTGGATCGTGCGAGCAACGCTTTTTCAAAGTCGACGAAGAACGCGTCGGCTGTAGCGGATCGTGCGAGCAGCGCGATTGACGGAATCAGATATGAAGCGTTCTCCACGGGCGGGAGAGACGCCGCTGTGACAGAAGCGAAGGCACCGATATTGTCTCCTCTTCGCGTGCTACTATCGGACCACCTCGCGGCGCTCTCGCAGCTGCTCCTGTTCCGTCCGTACGACAATAGTCCCCCCCGCATCCTATTCTGCGTCCTCCTCTCCGTTTTTCTATCTCACTCGTTTTCTCCGCCGTCTCGCCGCTCTTGCATCCGCTTCTGCTCTGACCGTACAACAATAGTCCCCCTCCTTTCCTCTCCCTCTCACTGAATCCGCATCACTTTTCCATTCCCCCCCGCTTCCCCCCCCCCTCCCCTTCCCCCTCCCCCTCCCCTTCCCCCTTTCCTCCCCTGTCCCCTTCCCCTTCCAGGAGCGGCGCCAGTGCTTCCCCCTTCCGCCCACCGCGCCCTGCTCGACCCGCTCTTCCTCTCCGCCCCCCTCCCCTCCGCGCTAGACGCCCTCCTCCCCCTCCTCTCCGCCTCCCCCTCCGCCTACACTGCTTCCGCGGACGAGGAGTTGCTTTGGGGGGAAGATGGGGGGAGAGGGATGGGGGGACATGGGGCAGAGGGAAGTGAGGGGAAGGATGTTGGCGATGGTGGTGGTGGCGCTGCTGCTGCTGGTGATGTGTTGGGTGGAGGGGTGTGTGGTAGAGTGGCGCAGGGGAGGAGGAGCACCATTGCACGCAAGGAGGCTGAGAGGTAAAGCCAGCAATGGGCCGCTTGAGTGTGATTCACTTCAGTCCAACCCAATCCCCCTTCCTCCCTCCTCCTCAACCTTGAGGGAGAAAACACTCCCCCTCCTCCGCGTTTTCTCCCTCAAGGTTCCTCCCTGTACGACCAAGCTTTCCAAGACGCTCCTCCCTCCCTCCCTCATTCGCCCGCCTTTGCATCCATGCTTCTTCTTCGCCAGCAGATTCATTTGAGATCTCCAAGAATGGGCCCCTCTTCCCTGCCTCTTTTCCCCCCACCCACCCATGCATCCAGGCTGCTCCTCCTTGCAATCTTCGGTTCGCCTGACGGCCCAACAGCCGAACCAGTCAAGCCAGGCGCAGAGTGCACGCCTGCAGTTTCTACTCCTGACACGTGTCCAAATGTGACTGGAGCAGGGAGCATGGCTGGAGCTGCTGGGTGCAGAGAGACCCTTGTAACGTCAGGGGGCTTGTACAGATTCTTGGTCCACCTGGAATCAAGTCGCTGCACGTTAGCAGCGTCAGCCACGTCAGCATCATCATCCACGTCAGCAGCATCAGCCACGTCAGCAGCAATGTGGAGAGGAGAGTACAGCATGGAAAGAGTGGTGTCCCAGCTGGCGTCGGTGACCGATAGGGCGTCGTCACACGCGCCTTCTGCCCTGCATGCTCCGTGAGACTCTGCTCCTTCATAACCCACTTACCCACTTCGCTGCGTGCTTGTGCGTGTGGCACCTCAAAATTGCTCCCCTTCCCCTCCCACCCACTTTCCCACTGCCCTCCGTGCGTGTGCTTCCCCACCGCCCATCTCCCCGTCACGTTTTGTAACGTCTTAAAACTAGGGCATCCCCACCATTCAAGTGCCAGCCAGTCCGGAGATTTCTCCAAATCGACACAAGCACCCCCCGCCCCTTCTTGTTCTAAAATGCCAAAAGAAGTCGCCGCCACTTAATTGTTTTATACGCGCTGGAGCCCATTCCATTCCAATCCCCCCACTTCCCCCCTTGCCCAACCAGTCACTTCATCTCGTCTCTCATCCGCCATACTCTCACCACCGCTGCCACCATCGCTGCCTCTCGCTCCTCCTCACCACCTCCCCCTACACCTCCCTCCCTCTTAACAAGTGTTTCCTGTACCACTAGCAGCAGCGGTAGCATCAGCAGTACCACCACTAACATCACCACCACTCACAAGCACACCAGCAATATCAGCAGCAGCAGCAGCAGCAGCGGCAACAGCAGCAGCAGCGGCAGTGGCAGTGGCGTTTCCCCAGAGGCGTTTGTAGGGCAGCTGGTGGCAAGGCTGTGCCGCAGAGGGCATGCAGGTGAGTGGTGGGGTGAGGTTTGGTGGGGTGAGTGGCGGTGGGGGCAAGCCAATGTGTGGTGGCAGTTAGTAACTAACAAGGATGTGGGGCCTCCCCTCCTCCCCCCTTTCTGCCACCCTTTTCTTTTCCCTCTTCCATGCTCTCTCCGCTTCTCCTCCTCCTTTGCCCTCCCGTCCTCTCCTGCTCCTTGTCACTCTCCTGCCCTCCCGTCCTCTCCTGCTCCTCCCTATTCTCCTCCCTCTCTGCTTGCCGCTCGCCCCTCTCTTCCCAGCGACCGTGGCATCCGAGCTCGTCCACACAATCATCCGACAGCTGGCACACGCCACGTCAGCACCAGCACACAACAGCACCACTTCCAGCAGCAGCAGCAGCAACAGCACCGCCTCTACCACGTGCCACAGCAGTTCCTCCTTACCGCATCCCTCCTCTATCCACTCCACCATCATCACCTCCCTCGCTGCTGCTGACGCCTTCCCACTTCACCAGCTAGCAGAGGCTCTTCTCTCCCACCTCGCTGCCCTCTCTGCTGCTCTTCCCACCACTGCTCCCACCGCCAGCAGCAGCGGCAGTGGCAGCGGTGGCAGCACCACCAGCAGCAGTAGCAGCAGGAGCGGCAGTGTGCCAGAGACTGTGTTGCAGGTGCTGTTTCAGGGGTTGCTGGCTCAGCGACACCCCCAAGCAGTGTGAGTGGATGCATGAGGCACACATAGAATCCAACCCCTGGTTTGCCGCTTTCTTGTTCTCCTGCATGGTTGTTGTGATGCTTTCTTGCTTTGCTGTTGCTGTTTCGCTGCCTCTCTCTCTGCTTTCCCGTGTTTGCTTCTTTGCCTGCGTTCTATCGCTAAAGCCAATGGCTCAGTCAGTCTCCTGTGTGTGGGTGGGTGGGTGGGTGGGTCGGAGGTGTCTTGCGTCTCTGTTTGAGAGCAGGCTGAATCTGGTTTTTTGAGAATCCTTGAAAATCAGATTCTCGTTGAGAGCTGGCTTATCATTTCGTGCCAATGTTTCTGCTGAACCGAATCTGTTCTACCTCACCTCACCGTCAAGTCTCATTCTCTTTGTCTTCTACTATTCCCCCTCCCGTCCCTACTCCTCTCCGCAACCAATCATGGCAGGTACCTATTTACTTGTCACCTCCTCACTCGCTCCCTCCTTCCCCTCCCTTGCCTGCCTTGGATTATCGCCCTCCTTTCGTCCTCCTCCTCCTGTCACCCCCCTGCTGACGGCTCCTTGGCAATCGAGCCAATGGGGCTGTGCCACGTGGCACTTGAGCACGTGCTGCGCATGTGGAGCTCAGCAGCTCTCGTCCAATCAGCATCCATGGAAAAGCAGATCTGTGAGTCAGCAAGAAGAAGAAAGGACTTGATTCGCTCTAGTAAAGATCGATGTGCTGTGCTCATCCCTTGACTGACTGGTCACTGGAGATGACGGGGAGGGACGAGGTCAATTTGTTGCACCTCAGAGGAACGGGAGAAGTATGAAAGCATTTCCAATGGTCATTTCCTTTCCCCTTGATTTGTTGTGCTCCCTGCCTCTTCTCGACCCTGTCCTTCTGGCAGATGTGACAGCAGCAGCAGGCTTCCTCCTCTCCCTCCCCCGCCACCACACACAAGCACTGTCCTCATCTGTGCCTCGCTCCCATCCTTTCTCCATCACCTTTTCCCCTTGGTCATGCCCCTTGCCTCTTTTCTTTCTGTCTGGCAGATGTGACAGCAGCAGCAGGCTTCCTCCTCTCCCTCCCTCGCCACCACAACCCTCAAGCACTGTCCTCATCCGTGCATCACTCCCATCCCCCCATTCGCCTGCACCCATCGCTGCTCACGATGCTTCTCAAGGGGGTCTCCAGTAAGTTGTCATACTGTGAGCATGCACATACACATGCACATACACATACACATGTACATACATATACACATGCACATGCACATGCACATGCACATACACATACACATGCACATACACATGCACATGCACATGCACATGCACATGCACATACACATACACATACACATGCACATACACATGCACATGCACATGCACATGCACATGCACATGCACATGCACATACACATGCACATGCACATGCACATGCACATGCACATGCACATGCACATCCACATGCACATGCACATGCACATGCACATGCACATGCACATGCACATACACATGCACATGCACATGCACATGCACATACACATGCACATGCACATGCACATGCACATACACATGCACATGCACATACACATGCACATACATATACACATGCACATGCACATGCACATACACATACACATGCACATACACATGCACATGCACATGCACATGCACACATACACATGCACATGCACATACACATGCACATGCACATACACATGCACATACATATACACATGCACATGCACATGCACATGCACATACACATACACATGCACATGCACATACACATGCACATGCACATACACATGCACATGCACATACACATACACATACACATGCACATACACATGCACATACACATGCACATACACATACACATACACATACACATGCACATGCACTCGCATGTCTTTTGTTGTGATAGTGCAAGTGCATTGAGTACGTTTTTTTAGCCTCCTCAAAAGATGCAAGTGCATTGCATTGTGCACATTTGAGAATTCTCAACTTCTCAGTGGCTGCGCACCCCATCAGCCCACCCCTCCTTCCCCCACTTCCTCTCCTCCCCCCTTTTTTTGCTGCCTGTTCCTGCTTCTGACGTGCTGATGGGTCAGCGCCTTGCCTTTGTTTTCTCAGTGGCTGCCCACCTTGACTGACTGGCCCCCCATACCCCCCCCCCTTGCTGCCTGTTTTGTTCCTGGTCCTCACATGCAGTGCGATCGGAAAGTCCCCTCCCGCTGGTGCGTCTGATGGGGCAAAGGCTCGCCTTTCTCTTCTCTGTGGCTGTGCACCCTGACCGCCCCTGCATCCCCTCCCCCTCTCCCCCCCCCAACCCCCTTTGCAAACCCCCAAAACCACCCTTGTTGCCTGTTTTGTTCCTGCTTCTGACGTGCAGTGCGATTGGAAAGTCCCCTCCCGCTGGTGCGCCTGATGGGTCAGCGCCTTGCCTTCGCCTTCTCTGTGGCTGTCCACCCTGACCGCCCCCCCATGCTGTTTGGGGAGTTTGCATATGAGCGAGGGATAGTCTCTGGGGGGGAGGAGGGGAAGCGAGGAGGCAGAGGGGGGAGTGGGGTGAGTGAGGGGAGTGCAGCTGCTGTTGAGTCGACTCACGAGGCGGCTATTGCTGCTGCTCTTAATTTTGCAACGGGATGGGACGTTGGGGGGGTGACGGGGCAGGTGTGTAGGGAGGAGAAGAGGGGAGGGGAAGGGGCGAAGGGGGCCGGTGGGGATGGTGGGGAAGATGAGAATCAGGACGTGGAGAAGCGAGGAGGGGAGGGGGAGTTGGGCAAGGAGGAACGGGAGGAGGATGATGAGAGTGAGGGAGGGAGTGAGGAAGGGAGCGAGGAGGAGAGTGAGGAAGAGTGGAGTGAGGAGGACTGGGATGAGGTGGAAGAGGAGAGCGAGGAGGAATCAGACGAGGAAGAGGAGGATGCAGGGGGCATGGGAATGGGCGTGGCCATGGGCATGGGAGTAGGAGTGGGCATGAGTGGGGAGGGGGGTGGAATGGCGGCTCCCATGCAGCTGCGCTACTGTGCAGCAGACCTGAGGAAGGCCGATGATGTCAGTGCGGTGAGTGTCTCAGCTCAGCTTCAGTCGGTTATGCATTTGGCTACCTCTAGTCAAGAAACGTTTCTGGTCCTTCTCTTCCTCGTCTTCATGGCTCGGTAAAAAAAACTCTAGTCAAGAAACTTTTTTTTTTTTTTTTTTTTTTTGGCATTCTCATGCTTGGTCCTTCGTGAACAGATGGAGCGGGCGCTTCTCTCCCTTGAGCCAATGATCCGCTGCCAACCGGACGAGCTGGATGACGTGGCAGCTGAGCTGGCGCGCTCCCTTATCCACATGCAGTGCCAGTTCCTCTTGGTTGGGGAAGAACCGGAGGGGGAGGAGGGAGAGGAGGAGAGCGGGAGCGAGATGGGCGAGGAGGGGGGAAAAGGTGAGGTAGAGGAGTGTGAGGTAGAAGAGTGGGGCTCCTTCAGTAAAACGAAGAAGGGCAGCAGGGAAGAAGAAGGAGCCAAGCAACGGAAGGGAGGCAGCGTGCAAGGCGGGGAAGGAAAGGGAGGAGGGCAGAGAGCAGAGGGTGCAGAGGAGAGGAGGAGAGCATCGCTGGTGGCCCTGGTTGTCTTTTCCCCGGTGGCATCGCTCGAGGTGCTTCTGGGGGAGGTGTTTTCTGCCCACGTGGACCTGAGTCAGCGCCTGCTCATCCTGAACGTTCTAGAAGCAGCTGCTATCGAACTCGCCTCCCACCCCTCCTCATCCTCATCTTTCTCCTCTTCATCCTCTGCTGCTGTCACATTCACTTCGCCCCTCTCTTCTTCCTCCCTTTCCACTTCGCATTCGCACACTCCTCTGATAGTTGAGATTCACACTGGGCCGACACCTTGGGATCATCCCGCACACTCCCTCTCCCCCTCCCCTCCCGGTGCTGGTAAATGGGTTCAGCTGCCCGGGATTCTGCCCGGAGATCTCGGGCAGCCCGAGATGGCGAAGGCAATGTTAGCAGCAGCAGACGGAGGAGGGTTCGGCCTGACCGGGCTCACGGGCAGCTGGACGAAAAGTTTCGCACGGGACCTGCCCCGGCGCCCTGGCGACCGCATTCTCGGGCAGGAGAAACGAACCTCCGAAGCAATCGAATATGCAAGAGAGAAGCTGCCAGGAAGCAGCGGTCAGAACCAGCAGCACCAGCAGCTGCACAGTCAGCGTGATTCGTCCACGTGTACCCCTCCACGTGTGCGATTCGCTGACGTGGCGGCGGGGTTCATGCTGCCGCTGATGCGAGCGTACGACAGGCAGAGCCACGGGGTGGACTGGGTGGGGCGGGACTTTGTTGTTCTCGCTCACGTGCTGCTGCTGCTGGGGAAATGCCTGCGCCTCCTCGCCCCCTCTCCATCTCTCCTGCCTCTTGCAGCAGCTCTGCTGGAATTTATCAACGCCAGGTGAGTGCCTTTGAGGTTGGGCTTGCTTGGTGTGTGCCTGGTCAGTGTGTGGCGAGACTGTGCAACGTGGTGATGCGGGTGTGCAACAGGCAGGCAGAGCCACGGGGTGGACTGGGTGGGGCGGGACTACGTGGTGCTCGCCCGCGTGCTGCTGCTCTTGGGGAAGTGCCTCCGCCTGCTCGCCCCTTCACCCGCACTTCTCCCCCTTGCAGCAGCACTGTTAGAATTCATCAACGCTAGGTGAGTGGCGTGAAGGCTGGTATACAGGCAGAGCCACAGACTGGACTGGGTGGGGCGGGACTTTGTTGTTCTCGCCCGCGTTCTGCTGCTGCTGCTGCTGGGGAAATGCTGCTGGGGAAATGCCTCCGCCTCCTCGCCCCCTCGCCAGCTGTCCTGCTTCTTGCAGCAGCTCTGCTGGAATTTATCAACACCAGATGAGCTGGGGTGATTTGTGCTGTGTGCGGCTTGTCAGTGCAATGTGGTGGTGTTAGTGTGCAACAGGCAGGCAGGTAGAGCGTCACGTGTGGAGTGGACTGTTGGGGCGGAACTCTGTGGTTTTGCAGGGTGTTTTTTAGAATTCTCAATAACACCCTGCAACATTTTGGGCCGGAACTCTGTGGTTCTTTCTCCAGAGCCCTGCATGCAACGCTGTGCCATCTTCACTGCAGCCTCAAACATAGTGTTTAAATGCAACCTCTCTTTTCCATTATTCTCCCCTCTTTCCCCTTCTTCCTTCTCCCCCAATCCGTACCCGCCGCCCTTTTCCCCACCCCTGCAGTCCCATCGCCCTGCACCCAGAGCCCTACGTGCAGCGCTGTGCCATCTTTGCTGCCGCCTCGCTGCTCCTCTCGCTGCCCCCTGCTGCCGTCGCCGCCGAAGGGCTCCTCCTCTCCTCTGCTGCTTCTGTTGCTTCTGGAGGCACCGCAACCACTGGCTTTGGCACTGTTGCTGCTGCTGGTTCTGGGAGTGCAGGCGTGGGGCTGTCAGGGATGCTGCGAGTGATGGCTGCATGGTTGGGGAGACTGGCAGAGGAGAGTGGTGACGAGCAAACCAAAGCGGTGAGTGCTGAGACCAAAGCGGTGAGTGCTGAGACCAAAGTGGTGAGTGCTGAGACCAAAGCGGTGAGTGCTGAGACCAAAGCGGTGAGTGCTGAGACCAAAGCGGTGAGTGCTGAGACCAAACCAGTGAACTCTCTTTGTGCTTTCACCTATTTGGTCTTTGCTCATGCCCCCCGCTTCTTCTCTTACCTGGAAGAACACTCACTTTTCCCTGCTCCCAGCTTTTTCTCCTTTTGTTGTATGACCAGTGTCCTTCCTTCCGCTCCCCGTCCTTCCTGCTTGTCTCGCACCCGTCCAGATGGCCTTTGGGTGCCTGCAGTTGCCGTATATGATGATGTCGCCCGGGCGTGCCTTTCTGTTGACTCTAAAGTCACCACCCCCCTGTCTCTCCCACCTGTGACCTGTCCTTTCCCACCTTTGCCTACCTGTCCGTCCAGATGGCCTTTGGATGCCTGCAGCTGTACGACGATTTCGCCAGGGCGTGCCTGCAAGCAGTGCTTGGCAGCGGCAACCCCCCCACGTGAGGAAGTGGCTTAACAGGAGTCCACTCGAGTGTCCTTACAATATTGCGTGACTGCTCGTTGTGAATGCATGTGTTTTTTCTTCTTCCCCCCCTTCCCCTCTCTCCCGCCCCCCTAGTCAACTAGTCGACGAAAAAATATGAGTGTTGCTCACAATTGCATGGATTTGAGACGTCTCAAAACTAAATATGAGTGTTGCTCACAATTGCATGGATGCAAACAGTGCTTGCTGGCTCCTCCATTGGTTTGGCTGAAGAAGGGGCAGCATTCCTTCATCTCTCATCACATGCCATTGCTTGCCAGTAAACTGTGCGCCCCCCCTGTTGCTACTAGAATCAACTCTCACTTGGAGTTTGGCTGAAGAAGGGGCAGCATTCCTTCATCTCTCATCAGATGCCATTGCTTGCTTGCCAGTAAACTGTGATTCCCCCTTGTTGCTACTCGGATCAGCACTCACTTGGCAGTGCCCAGCAATAAACGAGATCACCCACTGTACAGCATTGAGAAGGTGTTTCGCAATTGGTAACTTGTTTAACAAATCACCACGGTACCTTTTTGCCCCGAGTTTTTTCATAAGGGGCAACAAGAGCTGATACCATGTCATCCCGGGAAGCCTGGTATTATTCCCAAAAGCCCTGGCCTGTAGCCCTTGCCTGGACACCCAGCTGGGAGCCCTGAAGTCTTGGAAAGCTACAGATAAGAGCAGTGGCACACACACACACATGCTGATTTCCTTCATTCCCAAGGTGATTTCCCTTGTGTGTAAGGTTGATTTACCACGGCTGATGAATCAGTGCGGTCAGAGACCAAACTTTGGACCTGCTGCTGCAGCAGTCCCTTCAAGGGTTCACATGCAACAGTAGCCTTTGTGGTCCCTTGAAAGAGTATTGTGGGTTATTGGACCCCCCACTTCTGAGCCAATAGAGAGGGCTTGTTCTTGTGCTGTCCGTTGCATCCTTTTCTTATCCTCACCCTCCTGCTGTCCTCACATCCTGCTTCTGCCCTCACACCTTTCTGCTGCTGCCCTCACACCTTCCTGCTACCCTCACACACACCCTGCTGCCCTCACATCCGTCTGCTGCTGTTTCTCGAAATCCCTGCTTCGCTGTCTCTGCGTGCCCTGCTCCCGCCCCTGCGGTTCCAGCGCCTTATGAGGCGCCCTCATAAGCCGCCTCTCACATTCTCCTGCTCTCACACCTCCTCCTGCTGCCCTCACATCCTCCTGCTGCTGTTTCTCGAATCCCCGGCGTCGCTGTCTCTGCGTGCGCTGCCCCCCCCACCTGCAACTCCAGAGCCTTGCGCACCACCAGCTGCATGCGGTTCTGGTTCACTGCGCTCATAACCTGTAGGAGGGGTGGTTGTAACGAGGATGGGCGTGTGCAGTAATAGGCTGTGCAGGTACTACAGAGTAGTAACACTAAAGATGGTTAAAATTTCTCATACTTTCAATGGCATCCAACCACCGGGCCAGTAGCCAGTCCAGAATTTAGATGTCTCACCTCACCTGCCCAACACTCGACAGTCCACAGTCTCACCTGCTGAATGGTGAGGCCGTATTTCTTTCTCAGGTGCCGCCTCCATGCAAGCTGGATGGTTCTCGCAGCGTGAGTGCGCCGGTTGTGACAGCACTCACTGGGGGGGGGAGGGGGCGGGAAGAGAAACGGGTGAGCGGAAGGGTGGGGGCAGACAGGAACTTAAAGAGAAGATGGGCAGAGAGGGGGTGGAAAAGGAGAGGGGGTGCAGAGGAGAGCAGAGGCGAGCAGAGAAGAGCAGAGCAGAGCAGACCGTAACACCTACTTGAGAGCCGCCTGGATCTTGCTGGTGGCGAGCATGCGGGCAAACTGCCGGCACACCACAGCCACATCGGTGGCTTCCAGCTCGTAGCCCTCCACGGGCCCGATGCACCGCACCGTGCGCTGCGCCGTTGGCAGCACGTCGATCGCCAAAGTGCCCAGTGCTGCTGCTGACGCTGAAGCACTCGCACCCATCGTGACAGCTGCATGGGGGATGGGGGGATGGGGAGCGAGGAGGCGCAGGAGAGAGGGGGAGGAACGGGGAATGGGGGAATGAGGGGTGAAGAGTGGGGAAATGGGGGAAAGGGAGCTGCTGCCAGCACACTACAGCCACATCAGTGGCTTCAAGCTCGTAGCCCTCAACGGGCCCAATGCATCGCACCGTGCGCTGCGCTGTCGGCAGAACGCCGATTGCTAGCGTGCCCAGCGCTGCTGCTGACGCCGATGCTGATGCTCCCATTGTCACCGCTGCATGGGGATGTGAGGGGGGAAACGGAGGATCAGATCGGGACAGATCAAATCAAATCAGCCTCAGGTCAGACTCACTTCAGGTAACGGATCGCCAGCTCTTATCACAGTCTGACAGCTTCTGAAGATACTCCACCAGCAGCTCCTCTCCTAAATAATCCCCCTTCCCCAGCAGCACACTGTCCACAAAGCCCACGTGCCCTGGACCACAACCCCAAGTGGGCACTACTAGTACTGACATCGGCCCAGGTAGCGGATGGTAGTGCCTGAGAGCCGCCGGCTCTTGTTGCCATCCGACAGCTTCTCAAGATACTCCACCAGCAGCTCCTCCCCGAGGAAGTCCCCCTTCCCCAGCAACACGCTGTCCACAAACCCAACCCACCCTTGACTTGACAACAACACAACCCCAGGAAGCCACTACTCACATCGTCCTAGGTAGCGAATCTGGGTGCCTGATCGCCGCCTCTTGTTGCCATCCGACAGCTTCTCGAGGTATTCGACTAAAAGCTCCTCTCCAAGAAAGTCCCCCTTCCCCAGCAGCACGCTGTCCACAAACCTCCTCCATGCTTACAAACCCCCCCTTTTCCACATGCCCAGGAAGGGACTACTCACATTGGTTTAGGTAGCGAATCTGGGTTCCCGACCGTCGGCTCTTGTTGCCGTCCGACAGCTTCTCAAGGTATTCGACCAGCAGCTCTTCTCCCAGGAAGTCCCCCTTCCCCAGCAGCACGCTGTCCACAAACCCAAGTCGGCCTTGACAACAACACAACCCCAGGAGCCCACTACTCACATCGGCCCAGGTAGCGAATCTGGGTGTCTGAGCGCCGGCTCTTGTCGCGGTCTGACAGCTTCTCAAGATACTCTGCAGCACACTGTCCACAAACCCTGCTCGCCCGCCGATGGATCACGGCACTACTAGTACTCACATCGGCCCAGGTAGCGAATCTGGGTGCCTGAGCGCCGGCTCTTGTTCCCATCCGACAGCTTCTCAAGATACTCCACCAGCAGCTCCTCTCCCAGGAAGTCCCCTTTCCCCAGCAGCACACTGTCCACAAACCTGGAGGGCACTACTGGTACTCACATCGTCCCAGGTAGCGAATCTGGGTTCCAGAGCATCGGCTCTTGTTGCCATCCGACAGCTTCTCGAGGTATTCCACCAGCAGCTCCTCGACCCAGAAAGTCCCCCTTCCCCAGCAGCATGCTGTCCACAAACCCGCATTGCTTCACAAGGCCCCATTATTCCACAAGGCCAGGAAGGAAGGAAGGAACTACTCACATCGGCCCAGGTAGCGAATCTGGGTGCCAGGTCGCCGGCTCTTATCCCGATCCGACAGCTTCTCAAAATACTCCACCAGCAGCTCCTCCCCTAAGAAATCCCCTTTCCCCAGCAGCACACTGTCCACAAACCTGGAGGGCACTACTGGTACTCACATCGGCCCAGGTAGCGAATCTGGGTTCCTGAGCGTCGGCTCTTGTTGCCATCCGACAGCTTCTCGAGGTATTCCACCAGCAGCTCCTCCCCCAGGAAGTCACCCTTCCCCAGCAGCACGCTGTCCACAAACCCCGCACGCCCGCCGATGGTGGTGTAGCTCTCGAGCTGGCCGCGCAGCACAAAGAAGAGGCGCGACACGGGGTACCCCTCCTTGAGGATGACGGTGCCCTCTATGTACAGCTGCTGCCGCAGCTTCTCACAAAACGCGTCCAGCACCTGCGGCTCCATGGCGAAAAACAAGGCCGACTGCGGGAGGGGGTGGTTGGGGGTGGGGTTGGGGTTTAGTGGTTGCAGTGTGTGAGTACCTCACTCGCGCACTGCAGCACTCACACACCACAGCACTCGCATACGAATCTCCCATCCACACTACCGCACTCACACACTGCAGCAGCTCAAGGCACAGGCTGCGACGCACCTCCGCCTCCTCCACTCCCCCCCCTCTCACTCCAGCACTCACACTCACACACTGAGCACTCCCACAATCATCCCATCACACAATGAGCACTCCCACAACCCCCCACTCACACACTGAGCACTCTCACAACAACCCCCCACTCACACATTGCAGCAGCTCGAGACACAGGCTGCGGCGCACATCCGTCTGAATGTCGTCTGACAGCTTATCCAACACCTCCGCCTCCTCCACTCCCCTCGTTGCCACCCAGTGCAGCCGCTGCTGCTTCTGCACTCGCCTGGCAGAGCAGGAGAAAAGAACAAGTAGGCACAGGGAGGGACAGCGGGAGAGGGCTATTGGGTTAAAATGACTTAGGTTCTGCACCCGGGGATTGAATTCCATGAAACACTACTAGAAGCACATGAAAAACGGACAAACAGGCTGTTGCGATAATCTAGTTTTGAGTCGACTCAAAACTCGACAGGCTGTTGCGATAATCTAGGTTGTATTTCAAGAGCGGACGGGAATGATATTTGTGAGAGGACTCACTTTTGGAGGCTGAGGGGCAGGTTGCGTCTCTCCATCCACGAGTCAATGTCATGTCGTTGCAACTGGTACTCGAAGGACCTGGTGAAGGGAAGAGGGAGAGAAGGGGGGAAGGCGGAAGGAGGGAGCACGGGGGAGGAGGGAAGCAGGTTGCATCTCTCCATCCACGAGTCAATGTCATGGCGCTAATTGTTTTTTCATACGTACATCCAAGAATCCAATGCAGATAAACGAATGAACACATGTAAGCTGGAGCTTCCCACCTTCTACTGAGTGCTTGTAGAAAGTTGGAGATGTTGCCAATAAGCAGCGCGAGCAGCACGAGCCCCAGCCCTATAACAAGGATGACAAAGAGCACCTCAGGATCCCACCTAGACGGCTCCAAGTTGCCTGCTAGTGTGCTCACTTGCTGTGAAAAGGGGGTTGGGGGGAGGAGAGAGGGGACCGGGGGGGAGGAGGGCGGGGGGTGCGATGGAACGACAGGGGAGTCTATCTATCTCTGAGGCGAATCAAAACTAGATGGCTTTTGAGGCGCCTCAAAAGGCACCTAAAAACTAGATGGTTGCAGTGCAGTAGATTGACTGTCTGCTGGGATGCTCAGTCGTTGCGAAGTGGGGCGGGGGAGGGCGATGGGAGGACAGGGCTGCTGCGTTTGGTAGGAGAGAAGGAAGCCTAACCTACAACGATGAGTAGTGAGTCCATCCATGGACAGAGGGAGGGAGGGAGAGAGGGAGGGGAGGTCAGAGGGAGATGGCGACACACCTGGAAGCCCCAGAAGGAGTAGATGTCCTTGGAGAGGAACATCCCTTCCACCATAAGGAGAGGTGACTGATGATGTGTAGACTCACACACTAGTTACCAGGTGAGTGAGGTGAAGTCACCCGGTGGATAAAGTAGGCACGCACCTGGAAGCCCCAGAAGAAGGAGTAGATGTCCTTGGAGAGGAACATCCCTTCCACCACAAGGAGAGGTGACTGATGATGTGTAGACTCACACACTAGTTACCAGGTGAGTGAGGTGAAGTCACCCGGTGGATAAAGTAGGCACGCACCTGGAAGCCCCAGAAGAAGGAGTAGATGTCCTTGGAGAGGAACATCCCTTCCACCACAAGGAGAGGTGACTGATGATGTGTAGACTCACACACTAGTTACCAGGTGAGTGAGGTGAAGTCACCCGGTGGATAAAGTAGGCACGCACCTGGAAGCCCCAGAAGGAGTAGATGTCCTTGGAGAGGAACGCCCCTTCTACCACGAGCGGGACTGCATTGGTGAAGATGCCATAATCGATTGGGGAAGGCAGGGCGTCACTGCTCGGATTGTCCAGCACCAGGCACGCGCTGGCAGGGCCTGCGGCCCAGGCGGCCTCTGCTGCTGTATTTTGGTAGGCGATGGCGTTTTGGTCGACACAGTACATGTACTCGGGCTGACAGGCATCGCCCTGAGTGGCACACTGGCCTGCCATACACGTTGTGAAGCGCTGCAGGGAGAGAGGAGAGGGGATGTATGTGGGAAGGAAGGACAGCCGGGGAGAAGCTGCGATTTGGTAGGCGATGGCGTTTTGGTCGACACAGTACATGTACTCGGGCTGACACCAGACACCTTAAGAGGCACAGTGCCCTGCCAGGGAGAGAGGGGAGGGAGGGGAAGGGTGCACGCGGGAGAGAGGGGAGGGGAGGGGAGGGGAAGGGTGCACGCGGGAGAGAGGGGAGGGGAGGGGAGGGGAAGGGTGCACGCGGGAGAGAGGGGAGGGGAAGGGTGCACGTGGGAGAGAAAAGAGGAAAGTGGGGGGGCGTGGGTGACGTGACGTGACATACAGCATAAAGGTCGATTGAACTGTATGAAGGATGAAGCAGGATGAAAGGAATGTGGGTTTAGAGGATTAGGGAGGGTGTTGTAGCGTGAAGTGGGGAAGGTTTGACAGCCAAGCGGCACTCACTCATCGAGGCAGCGAGGAAGTACCACATGCTGCCCACAATGTAAGACGCCATGAGGTAGAACACAAAGTTGATGAGGAAATTCGCCCACGCCGTCTCAAACACGAGCCCGGTGACGTGCGGTCCGTTGCCCGAGAGGATGGGGAAGAAGCGGATGGCGCGGGGGACGTTCTGAGCGAAGAGGGCTGCGAGGCAGAGCACTGTCATGGCGACTCCGGTGTTGGAGGGGACTGAACGGCCCATCATTGGCACTATCACCAGCATCACTATCTGGGAGGGGGGGGAGAGGGGTGGGAGGGGCGGAGGGTGGGTGGGGCAAGAGGGTAAACGCAATAAAGAGGCTGGAGGGAGTTTTTTTGAGTCGACTAAAAAATCGCCTCATCCCACGAGGGTGGGTGTGGCAAGAGGGTATATGCAATGAAGAGGCTGGGGGGAGCACAAAACAGAACACCAGGCAAGGAGAGAATGAGGAAGAAGCGGATGGCTCGGGGGACGTTCTGAGCGAAGAGGGCTGCGAGGCAGAGCACTGTCATGGCGACTCCGGTGTTGGAGAGGACTGATCGACCCATCATTGGCACTATCACCGGCATCACTATCTGCGACGGTCAGGGGTGTGGGGAAGGGCGGGGAGTGGAGGGAGAAGCGGGGAAGGGGGAGAAGACACGCAAGGAAAGGGGTGTGGGGGGAGAACAGACGGCCAGGCAACGAGAGGATGGGGAAGAAGCGGATGGCACAGAGTGCTGTGTGCAGAACAGGGAGTACCTAGATAGGTTTCACCTGGGGTGGGCCTTACCTGGGGGATGGGCAGGGCGGCCAGCACGTCAATGAGGAACCAGGAGCGCAGGTAGCGCCTGGCAATGACCCGCGCGTCAAACTCAAGGTCGCCCGGGCTCTGCAGGGGTGCTGAGAGCACAACAGGACCTGGGGTAGGCCTTACCTGGGGTAAATCTGACTCACCTGAGGGATAGGGAGAGCGGCCAGCACGTCAATGAGGAACCAGGAGCGCAGGTAGCGGCTGGCAATGACCCGTGCGTCAAACTCGAGGTCGCCTGGGCTCTGCAGGGAGCGGTCGGCCCACCAGCGGCGGAAGAAGCGGTTCTTGCGGTTGGTGGGGGGCGGCACGATGTAGGCCATGCGGAACTGGTGGGGATGAAGGGGAAAACGGGAGGTGTGGGGGAGGGGAGGGGACAGATTCGGGGGTAGAGGGGTGGGAAGGGGAGAGGAGGATGTTTGTAGGTACGAGCTTCGGGACGTTGGAGTTTGCTGTTGAAAGAGGAGAGCTGGGGGGGTGGAAGAGGGGGTGATCGCCCGGGCTCTGCAAGGAGCGGTCGGCCCACCAGCGGCGGAAGAAGCGATTCTTGCGGTTGGTGGGGGGCGGCACGATGATGGCGAAGTGAAGTGAAGGTGATGGCGATGGCTTTCATTTCAGGCGCCTCAAAAGTGACCAGTGGACGGGCACTGAACTGAACAGTGGTGGTGCGTAAGATTGTCACCTGAACGACGATTTGAATGACGTAGCAGAGGTCCACAAAGGAGCGCAGCACAGTGAAAGTGATGGCTGCCGTCCAGTCCAGAGTGAGGCACAGCATGGCCTGGCGGGGGGAGGACAGGGTGGGGAGGGATGGCTTGATGATGGCCTGATGATGCTTGGAGGTTGCTTTACTGAACCACAAAAAGCAGTGAAGGTGATGGCTGCCGTCCAGTCCAGAGTGAGGCACAGCATGGCCTGGCGGGGGGAGGACAGGGTGGGGAAGGATGGCTTGATGATGGCCTGATGATGCTTGGAGGTTGCTTTACTGAACCACAAAAAGCAGTGAAGGTGATGGCTGCCGTCCAGTCCAGAGTGAGGCACAGCATGGCCTGGCGGGGGGAGGACAGGGTGGGGAAGGATGGCTTGATGATGGCCTGATGATGCTTGGAGGCTGCTTTACTGAACCACAAAAAGCAGTGAAGGTGATGGCTGCCGTCCAGTCCAGAGTGAGGCACAGCATGGCCTGGCGGGGGGAGGACAGGGTGGGGAAGGATGGCTTGATGATGGCCTGATGATGCTTGGAGGTTGCTTTACTGAACCACAAAAAGCAGTGAAGGTGATGGCTGCCGCCCAGTCCAGAGTGAGGCACAGCATGGCCTGGCGGTGGCAGGTGGGCACAGGGTGGAGAAGGATGGTTTGAGTTGACTCAACGTAAGCAGTGAAGGAGGGGATATGCTGCCGTCCAGTCCATGGTCAGGCACAGGGTGGGGATTTGGTAAGGAATGCTCTAGTTGGGCAAAAGGATGTGGTGGATTACTTTCATTGAAGACAAGACAATAGAGTCTACTTTTGAGGCGCCTCAAAAGTGGATTTGGTAGGGAAAGGAATGCTCTAGTGGGGCAAAAGGATGTGGTGGATAACTTTCATTGATGAAGAGACAATAGAGACGGCATGCCACATGCATAGCGGCATGAGGCCCATGCCTGCAATCCTATCCCTCTCTCCCTCGTACCCTCCCTCCCTCCCTCTCTCCCTCCCTCCCTCCCTCCCTCGCTCCCTCGCTCCCTCGCTCCCTCTCACCGGCTGGGGCGCCACTTGATTCAGCGCCTGCAGGGTGAAGAGGAACCAGGGATCAATCGTAAATCCAAGAATGGATGCCACCATGAACACCTTGTTCCACCGCGCCATGAACTTGGAGTGTGGGTTCAGGATGCCCCATGGCTGCCACAGCATGCTGACGGGCTGAAAAAAGTCCTGCACGTCCTCCCACGCCTTGGTCCACCGTGACTTGCGCTTCTTGCGCTTTGGCGGCTGGGTGGGGTGAGATGGGGAGGGTGAGGGCGAGGGAGAGGGTGAGGAGGAGAGGGGGTGAGGGCTGCCACAGCATGCTGATGGGGTGAACAAATCTTGCACGTCCTGCCACGCCTTTGTCGACCGCGACTTTCTTTTCTTGCGCTTCGGCTGGGTGGGGTGCGATGGGGAGTGGATGCGTATGCATTGCTATGGAGTTGGCTGCAGTGAGATGGAAGTGAGACGAAGTTGGGATGCAACTTGGAGGTGTACGTGAAGCAGGTGATTCTGCAGAAGCGCACAATCATCCTGTGCCCCTCATAATAAAGACAGCAGGGGAGGGGAGGGGAGGGGAGGGGAGGGGAGGGGATACGAGCCTCACTCACCTGACACTGAGGGAGCAACTGAGTCTCACCTTTGACGTGTACGTGAAGCAGGCGATTCCACAGAAGCGCACAATCGTCCGCTGCCCCTGCTCCGCGTCATAATCATACCCATAATCATCATCATCATCGTCATCATCATCATCAAAATCATAATCACTATCATCATCATCATCCCCTCCTCCTCCCCTTCCGCCTCCCCTCCCCCCTCGCCTCGTAGGCCTCGCCATAGGCTCCGGAAACTCGTCTATAACCTGAGCCATGAGCTTCTTATTCCGCAGAGCATGCATTTCAGGCGGGCACGCGTTACACGTCGGATCCATGCACATCATCATCGATTTCTGCACTTTCTTAGTCGCAGTAGTGGTGGTGTTGCCTCCAGCGGTGGGGGTCATGGGCCCGCCTTGCCCCACGGACCCTGGCAGCTGCAATCCCGTGGGTTTTGAGAAGCCTGACGCGAATTGGACGGACATGCGCCGCTGCCGCGCGGCTGCTGCAGCGGCGCTGCCTGGAGTGAGCATCTGGCGCATCCCCCCCGCGCCAGGGATGCCTCCCCCGATGGAGTCGTGGCGCTGCCGGCGGAACCCCCCGGGGGAAGCGAATCTGTCCGCGGAGGCGTCTTGCGGGATACTATCGGAGCCTGTTATAGGGAGGACGACGCACAGCAGGCTCAAGAAATTATGAATGCACCATGCTTCTGCAAGGGAGTTAGTGGGTGAATGGGAACAAGCGGGACAACACAGAGGGAAGAGAAAGAAAGGAACTGGCTTGGCAAAACGAACATACCTGAAACGCTTGGTTGATTGGGCCGAGTGAAAATTGCAGAAGCAGTCGTCCGTGCACGGCGGGCGTTAGGTTTGGGCGCGAGCAAGTCAGGAGCTTCGGACGACAGCGCGCGGGAATGACGAGGCTTAGGAGGAGCTGGAGCTCCGCCTGTGGTCGAGACCGATGCCGGAGCGTCTGGAGTATCGAACTTCACCTTCCTCTCCCCCCCTCCCCCTCCGCTGCTGCTGCTAGCGCCGCTAATTCCGCCGCTAATTACGCCGCTGAGCCCGCCGCTGAACCCGATACCTGCTATGTCGCCAGCACCCCCTAATAAACTCCCGCTTCTCTCCCCTCCTCCCCCTACGCTTCCCCCCCGGCCGGCTTTCCAGGCGGAGCTTTCGGAGCGGGGAATTTCGCCAGAGCCTCCTAAGAGGCCCACGCCGCTTCCCATGGATCCCGATTCTGATTCCGAGTCTGAGTCATCGCCGTCGTCATTCCACGATAGGCCGCCTATCCGAGCCGGGAACTTAGGCTGGGGAAAATCCATCTTGCACCGAGCCTGACGACGTCAAGAACTGCAAACCTAGTGCTAGAGTAGCAGCCTAATGTACGGCTAACAGCATTGTACAGGCTAACAGGGGTTATTACTTTGACTCACGTAAATACGGCGACACCACCACTGGCTGCCTAGACGGAAGAATCCTATGGTTACTCAGGGGATTTGAAATATCGTATAAATACAACAAATTATACTCTTCCTGAAGTCCAAATGCCATACTGGCTTGTACATAGGGTCGCGCATGGTACTAAGACAGTTGAATTCCGCAAATTGCGGTTTCACAAGAAGCGGCTTTTGTCGATGAAACGGCTGCAGTTCGCTGGTTGCGGGGCTTGTTCCTAATCACGAAAATTCATAACTTTTCTGAACCCAGCGAGCAAGTCACGCATGATCACTGCATTGATTTCAAGCCACGAATGAAGGTCATTATACGGCCCTGAAGAGATCTCGCGTTGAGAATCCCATCATAAACGACCGTCCTGGAAAGCCGCAGCTCTCATTTGCCCAGGTCGCGGCTTCAAAAGTCGCTGATCGACAAGGATACGCTAGGTGAAGTGAAGCTGGGCGGAACTACCGATGTGATTGTGATATGTTGTGAATGAAGACTGCTAGTCACCAGGGTGCCTGCACTGACAGCCAGAATACCCCATAGTCCAGTTGAAAAGCGGTGAACGAGTTTATGTGATGTGAGGTAAAGATGGTGGAGAGCGGCGCTGCGTGGTGGCGAGTGGCAGGGGGTGGTGTTGATGAGATACGATGCTGGTGGTGAGGTGAAAGGTGATCCCAAGGGCCGAGCTGTATGGTCATGATGAAATCGGGAGGTTGGGACGACGAGACGACCACCAGGATCTCAAGGTCGAGGCGAAGTGGTAGGTGCGGTGACGCGCGACGGCTTTGGTGATGGCAATAAAGATAAAACCAATGCAGCAGGCATTCTTGATAACATCGAGAGAACAGCGTCGAAAGAACACTGTTCTGCTTACTTTTAAGGCTACAACTTGAAGCATATTTGCCTAGGCAGCATATTTATACCTTAATATTATACTACTGAGCTTCACTCCCAAATCAATAACGGCTTGAGGTATCTGTTCATATGCTTCACTTCAGAAATGATTCTGTCTGTGAGGTTCGGATGGATCACAGAATGGTCAGGAGACCATAACTCGGTTGAGCGTGCCATGTCACGGCTTCTGGTCACCTCATCAGTGGCTTTAAAGCGAAGCTCTGGTTCTTGATACACCAACGCAACCTAGAAATAAAACAGAACAAACAAAAAACACGGACAAGCAACAGGTATCAGAAAACATACACTGGACTCTTAATTGGAAGAGCATGGCCGCAAGCATGAGAATATGGCATCAAGGAGAAACGGCAGAAACAAGAATGTGGGCCATGAAGAATTCACATACCTGATGGCCTGAGAGCCACACATGCTGGCAGAGGTCCCAATCCGATAGCGCATCTATACCTCCATCAACCGCACTGAACCCCCCCACCTTGACAAACACGTCCCGCCTCGCCGCCATTGGCCCTGTCACCGTCCCAAGAACAAAGCTCATCCTCACCCCTGTCACCGGATCTCTCAACCTGTTCCAAAACTGATCCCCCGCGCTCCGCACCTCCCCCAGCTGCAGGCTTCCTGGAACGTTCCTCAGCCCCATCTTCCCCATCGAATGCCCTGCAATCCCCAGCCGGGGCCACGCCGAAAAAGGCACGACGAGATTCGCTGCCCAATCGCAGGAATCGGGTGGCAGATCGCCGCCCGCTAGGAGAATGAGGATGGAGCCTCGGGCAAGGAGGGAGAGGAGGTTGTAGGCTCGGGCGGCACCCATGCGGGATGGCGCGAGGATGTGTGTGAGGAACGAACCTGGGGAGGTTCGGCGGGTCGCTTGGATCCAATCCGCAGGGTTGTAGTACTTTTCGAATCCCGGCACTGTGCCTGGTATGCCTTTGCTGCTGCTGCTGCTGTTGCTGCTGCTGCTGCTGCTGCTGCTATTATCCCCACTGCCGCTCCCACCCGCACCCGCTGTTTTCCCACGGTGGACCATGGCAGAGGCGTGGTGCAGGGGAATGGATGGGCCATCCAGAAGCACTATGGCTTCAGAGGTGAGTCCTCCCAGCCGCCCACCTATGCTGCCAGCCCTCAGCCGCCCGTGTGTGCACTCGTACAGCTTCGAGACGAGATCTAGGGCGGCTGTGGTGGGCGGCGAAGTGTAGATGAGGAAGGAAATGTTCACTGCAGCTGCTGACGTGGCGGGTGATGACGTGGCAGATTCGGTGGATGAGCTGGCGCTGGATGAACCTGGAGATTTGGCTGATTGGGAGTGGGTATGAGCATCACCTGTAGCAGCATCTGTAGCAGCAGTAGAGGATTGCCCAGTTATAGATTCCCCAGATGTAGCCTCCAGTAGAGATGCCGACGAGAGTAAGGAGGAGAAGGGGGAGGAAAGGGAGGAAGAGAACGGAGAGGAGGCAGGAGATTTGAAGGCGTAGGAGTGAGGAAACGTGGGGAAGGCGGAGGGATGGGTGGGAAAGGAGAGGTCCCATAGGGGTTGTCGCCACAGAGCAGAGGGGGCTAAGGGCTCTGATAGGGGGCCTGAATCTCTCGTATGTTCTGAATCTTTAGCCCCACCATCTCCCCCTGCCACTGCTGCTGCTTCTACTTTTGAAGCCTCTCCCTTCCTTTCGTTGCTTTTCTCCATCCCCGCTCCTCCTTCTGTCTCTCTGCTGTCCATGCTTGTTCCGTTCTTTCCTCCACGCGCTTCTTCTGATATCCGATTGGCCAGCGTGCACGGAGACACGTCAGCACCCTCGGGGCTCACCCATGAGGCGCTGACGTGGCACAGCTCAGGAAGCTTCCCCTTGGCTTCCTTCACTGCAGCAGCAGCGTGGTCGGTGCGCAGTTTACGCGCCAGAACTGTGCCGTTCTGGGCGTTAACTAAGCTTTGCATGGATGAGATGCGCGAGGGGTGGTGGTCGGTAGAGAGGAATATGGAGGGGAAGTGGGATGCAGAAAAGAGGAGATCCGACCACAGTGATGCTTCTGCTGGACACATGGGAGGGGGTGTGGGGGAGGGGGATGGGGGGGAGAAAGCAGACGGGTTCAGTGGGTGTATGATGCGAGGGGTGGTGGTCGGTAGAGAGGAACATGTAGGGGAAGTGGGACGCGGAGAAGAGCAGATCCGCCCACAGTGATGCTTCTGCTGGACACATGGGAGGGGGTGTGGGGGAGGGGGATGGGGGAGAGAAAGCAGACGGGTTCAGTGGGTGTATGATGCGAGGGGTGGTGGTCAGTAGAGAGAAACATGGAGGGGAAGTGGGACACGGAGAAGAGCAGATCCGCCCACAGTGATGCTTCTGCTGGACATACGAGGGGAAGGGGAGAGGAGGGGGTGGAGGGGGTGGAGGGAGGGGGTGGGTGGGTGGTGGAGCAGGTTGGGCTGCTCTCTCAGGCGCTACACTTTCTCTCCGCTGCACGGCTGCTTGAGCACTGATAGAGCCATGTGCTAGAGTGAAAAAGGTGCAAGCAGACTCACCAGGCGCATCAAGGGAGGAGAGCAAGGCGTTTCTAGCAGCAGGCGAGGAGAGCAGGTTGGGCTGCTCCCTAAGTCGCTGCACTCTCTCCCCACTGCCCCGCTGCTTGAGCACTGATAGAGCCATGAGGCGGAGTGAGAATACAGCAAGCAGACTCACCGGGCGCATCAAGGGAGGAGAGGAAGGCATTTCTAGCAGCAGGCGAGAAGAGCAGGTTGGGTTGCTCCCTCAATTGCTGAAGTTTCTCTGCGCTGCCTGGCTGCTTGAGCACTGATAGAGCCATGAGGCGGAGGGCGAGTGTGGCGTGCGCTGCCATGTATGCTTGCATGGCTGATGGGGGGGAGGGGAGAGGAGGAGAGAAAAGAAGGGACAAGACACCGCCATTTTATCAAAATTGAAGAAAAACGATAGCAACAATAATAATAAAAATACTAACGATAATAATAATTTAAAAACAAAACCAAAAAAAACAAACAAACATGCAAGAATGTGCGGCAGGAGAATGTGGCATGAAGCTATTCCCACCGCTATTTACACTCGCCTTGTGTGTGCGCCTGTTGAGCCTCTTGGGTGTGCTGCAGAGAAGCAGCGCAGCGCGAGAAGCTGAGCCGCAGGTCAGCATGCACGGCCCGCTCTATCTCCTCGCGCAGAGACAGCACCCGCACCTGGGCGGTCAGGAAGAGGGGGGCAGCGAGGGGGAGCGGGGGGAGGGGGGATACTTGAGACGTCTCAAAAGTGTCTCAACAAGTCAGCGTGCACGGCCCGCTCTATCTCCTCGCGCAGAGACAGCAATCACACCTGTCCGGTGTGGAACAAGGGGCGGAGAGGGTGGGGTTTTCAACCATCCCACAATTTACTCCTGCAGAAAAATAAGCAAGCCCACACCACACTCATCGTCTCATGCTCTCATAGTCTCACACCCACCTGTGCTCGCGCCACCAGCTCCTCCTCCTTGGTCTGGCCTCTGCTGTGTTGAGTTTACTTTTGAGAATTCTCAAAAGTAAACTCAACATCGCGCCACCAGCTCCTCCTCGTCCTTGGTCTGGTCTCCGCTGTGCTGCCAGCGCAGCCAATTCCCTCAGCTCAACTCTGCCTGCCCCCGGCGATGGCTGGCGCCCCTGTCGACGTCCACACAGAGAAGCACCACACCACCCACCCCCGCATACTCCCACAGATGAATACGTCACACTTATGGTATCATTGTGTCACGCACACAGCCTCACATGCACCCACCTGTACTCGCGCCACCAGCTCCTCCTCCTTCGCATCCACATCCAGTCGCCTCCTCGCTGTCAGTGCAGCAATCTCCCTCAGCTCTGCCGGCAGCGATGGCAGGTGCCTGTCCTCGGCATATGCAAGCACCCACACGCACACAGCCTCGCATCCACCCACCTGCGCTCTCACTACCAGCTCCTCCTCCTTGGCATCCACATCCGGCCGCCGCCTCGCAGTCAGTGCAGCTATCTCCTTCAGCTCTGGCGGGGGTGATGGCAGGTGCCTGTCGTCCACATGGTAGGTCAAAGCACGCTGGTCCTGTACCAACTTGATCTCCTGGTTACCAGGAAGTGACCATGTGAAGGGAAAGAGGAGGTGGAACACAAACAGATCAGGGTGGCGATGGCAGGTGCCTGTCGTCCACATAGTAGGTCAGGGCACGCTGGTCCTGCACCAGCTTGATCTCCTGGTGGAACGGGGAAGGAGAGCAGAGAGTGAAGAGGAAGCAGGTCAGAGGTGGGCAGGCACGCAGGAAGGAAGGCCCGTGTCATCCACATAGTAGGTCAGGGCGCGTTGGTCCTGCACCAGCTTGATCTCCTGGTCACATGGGGAATTGGAAGAGAGCAGGAGAGGGTGAAGAAAGGGAAACAGACCAGGGCTGCGATTGCCTGTGCCTGTCATCCACATGGTAAGTCAGGGCGCGCTGGTCCTGCACCAACTTGATTTCCTGGTTACCACATGGTGCCGATGTTTGAGAATAACCATGTGAAAGGGAACAGAAGGTGGAGGGAAAACAAATCGAGATGGCAATGGTGATGGTGATGGCCATGGATGCAAACCATTCGGGGGAAGGGCAAAGTGGGAGGAGGACAAGGGGAACAGAAGTTCATGATCGGAATTCTCCTACATGTTGAAAACGAAGGTTGTTCCTCTCACATCCATGCTCAGCTCAAGAATGCTCAACATGACCATTTTTTCCAGTAGAAAGTTCTACCTTGAGAATGCTTTTCAGCTGAGCCATGCGTGTCCTTGCTTCCAGCATCACCGTCTGCCGCAGCTTCCCCAGCGCACGGCGCAGCTCCGTGTTCCGCGCCAGCAGCTCCTCTGCCTCCGCCTGAACGCCTGCCACGTCACCTCTCCACGTGGCGTTGCTGGCAGCGTCCACGTCAGCAGCCACGTCAGCCGCCACAGCAGCAGCAGCAACGTTGGCAGCGTCAGCAGATGCTGACATGGGCATGGAAGCACCAGCAGGAGCAGCGGCGGTAGCAGCGGTTGCAGCAGTGGTGGGTATGAAAGCAATCGGAGAGGAGAAACTGGTGGTTGCTACGGCACGGGAAGGCGGAGGAGGAGGTAAGACCTGAAGAGCAAAGAGGTTAGGAGAGAGTAATCCGATCAGATGATGGAAAGGAAAGGCAAACACTCATTCGTTGCAATTAATAATAACCAGTTCATTAGGCCAACTGGTCCAGTATTTCGAAAATGGTAATTGAAGAACAGTTGGCATAATGTTCCTGGAATTCAGAACATGTGGAAAGGATGCTTTGGAACAGTAAAGAGTGGGAATGAAGGAAAGAGGGGAATGCAGTAAGAGGAAAGCAGTACTCACAGCAGGAACGATGATTGCAGTTAAAATCCCTCCCAGGAGCAAGCCAATGAGAAACGACGCGACCCACCCAACAGTTGTTCTCCTGTGATTGGGGGGACGGTGGAGATCGAATGAGAGCGACAGCTGTACGAGAAGGCAGGACGACGAGGAGCTGAGATGGAATTCGGTACAGTACTATGGGGTTCGTAACACACGAACCCACTGAGTTGATGAAAGTACGGCTTCCACAGCCCACCTGTCCACCTCTCACAAGTGTTGTACGAACAGGCAGGACGATGGCGGTAAGGGCAGAGGGAATTTCCGGTGGAGCGGTGAAATGCGTAGAGATCGGAAAGAACGCCAACGTTGAGATGGAATGTGGTACGGTAACATGACGAGGCTCCTAATTTCCTGATTGGTTCTTAACGACGATCAACGGTCGCCGGAAGATCCTCGTCGTACCTTGACGGCGCGTCATCAGAGCCGTTGGACATCACTGAAAGAGCTGCCTTAATGAGGTGACTTTTGGGTTGAGTCAAAAGTCACGTCTGCTGGAAGATCCTCGTCGTACCTTGACGGCGCGTCATCAGAGCTGCTGGACCTCACTGGAAGTGCTGCCTTGGTTGCAACGGCAGTCGCTACATTTGCACCACTCGTTCGCGAAGCACCGCTTGTTGGAGCAGTACGAGTCGCACTGCCCCTCCCGTGACCGAAGCCACCGGACCGCATCGTCAAGTCCACTAATTATTGCGACTTTTTCGTCGGGAAATCAATGTATTTTGACAGGATTAGTAATTTTCTTCCTGCTAAAGAGGAATGCGAGGAACCGATTTACTAGGTCTTTCAGGGCTTCTTATGAGGCTGCAAAATCCACCCGCAGCCGGCGGCGAAACCAGCGGCCGCGAATTGCGAGCATGAAACTGAAACTGGTATTTATGGGGATTGCCGAGCAGATATGCGAAATTACAGAAGGCGAGAACGCATTCATAGAAACACTACAAACATAACAACTAGCTGCCTGAACTTTATACATTAATTACTGAACAATTCATTCGGGAAGTTTGTTCAGTACTGTACTATAGACAAGATGACGGACTGCATTAAGCTACCCTACAAATCCGCAGCATGTACTTCGAATCAAAAATTACTTATGTCAGCCCTTTCAACTCTGCAACGCCACGACAATGTATATGCCCTTGCAATGCACTGCAACTCTCAAACTTCTACCCAGTCCCTTCTCTACAGTACCCATCAGCTCAGTCCTCTGATAGACCTGTATGTTATGAGGTTATGTGCAGTCTATGTTGAGCTTTGTTCCTCTTTCCAGTGTATTACTTTTCTCTTTTGAGTTTAAATTATATTCCCTTCCCTTGCTATGAACATTACATTGCAGGTCTATCATAGAGTTGATGGGTAATAATGGTGACTGCCTGCCGCTTGCTAAAAAATGTACAAGATCTATCAATATTGATATATGATGTGTATGCATCTTCACATCCTATCAACAATATCCACTGCCAGATAAAATATACAATAAGAAGTGATACACCACCACACCACGCATCAGTATCGTTTTGCGCTTGGCACACAAGCGTTCACATCCCAGGCCTGGCCTCCTAGCGAATGCAAGGGGATATAATAGGACCTCCTGCACTGTCCTGAAGAGACTTCAATTTTGCTGCTGCTCTTTTCATGCTGCAGCCTTACCCTCTTGTGAGACCCCACATCCTGGTTCAGAAGCTCTAGGTACTTGTGCAGATTCTGGCTTCCCTATTGCAGCCATTTCGTTAGGCGAGTTTGTCAGAAAATCAAAGACTTCTTTGTTCCACTGCTGGTTACCACTCGCAGGACACGGCGCCTTGAATTCCGTCGCAAGCCACGCGTCCACGATCTCGTGCCCTTTATCTGGAGAAGTCTGAAATTGACCCATGCAGAGTACGTTACAGTTATTGATCGACCTCGCGTTCTTCGCTACGTCAGCGCTGTCGCACAGCACGGCGTAAACTGTCGGAATTTTATTCGCGAAGATTGTAACGCCGGTGCCGGTTCCGCACACAAGCAGCCCACGCGTGTCGCACGTAGGGGAATCTGTCGCGGAGCGGTCGGCTGCGACGCTTTTGGCGACGCGTTCGGCCGCCGTGTAGTACTTGTCTTCGCCGTAGTCTTCAACCTCTATGCCTTTCGAGCGAAGGTAAGTGATCATGGCGATTCTAAGAGTCGCACCGTATGAATCAGATGCCGCGTAGACACGAATCGCCGGCTTGGCGGACTCCATTTTTTTCGCAGTGAGGCGGTGCCAACTAGGTTCAATCAGAGGAGTAAAGGGAAACTTTGGGAATCGGGAAGTTTGAATTGTGGGAAAAGGAGGAAAATGAAATGGCTGCTGCTGCTGCTGCAAGAAGTGGATGTGGAAGGTGGATGGAATGCAGCTGAGCTCAAATATGACGCATTCCGTTCCATGAATGAACTCAAGTCGACTTCAAAGTTTCGCTCAGGAAGCACATTTTGCCCCTCTAGTTCGTAATCAGTTGGCATTTAGCCAAAGAAGACCACCGCAAACTGTTCACTCAGCCGTCAGAAGCTGCGGAACATGACACGTGGATAGGATTGTGAAGCTATTGGTCAACGACCAGGTCACGCAGCCAGCGCGACAAAAGTGCGCGTTTCCAGCCCCCCTGTCCCTAGAATTGTGCGGAGCGGGCATGTGGGAAGTGCCAGGATTGGTCAGCTGGTGTTGAGCCTGAGTTGGCCACGCATTCGCACTATAAGCCAACTCTTAACTGGTCTAAGAGCAAGAGCCATATGATCAAGCGCAACAAGCCTGTTACAACGATCTGAGTAAACCCAACGCCCTTATGAAGTCAGTCGGAGGTGCAACTTCAAACGTTAAAACTTCTAGTTTATGCGGGTGCACAAACCTGCTCACACAGAATAAAGAAAATTTAGGAATAAATATTGTATAACCTATAGATATAGTAAACATCCCCACCAATGACCCGTACATTGGTTCCTGCACTCACCCAAGTGTGGCTGCATGAAGCAGGGGGCGATCCAGCCCAACAATCCATTGAACCACAGACGAGCGGAGAGGTGAAGAGGAGGGCAACGATGCCAGGAGGCGAGATGAAACGTGGCGCATCGATCCACCGTACGTTTCATCGCCGATCAACGGATGGCCCAGGAGCCGCGCATGTACTCTGATCTGGCAACAGAGTAGGTCAACGAAAGCAGAGAAAGAGAGAACGATCATGGTAACACCACGCGATTGAGCGTAGCGAATGTCAAAAAATATACATACACCCGTAGGAATTACAGTTTGAAACTTTACACCCTGCATACGAGCCGTATGGCCGCACTCATGCAACTCAGACTCCTAAGGAAGCTACAACTTGGTAAATAGTATCCTCGTAACATAATTTCCCCTTTCCACTGATACACAGCTCACCTGACTGCTTCTGCTCATTCCTGACTGGACCACCGTCGCTCCCACGTGGCGCAACCCACCTGACACCTCCCACTCACCTGATACCTCCCACTCACCTGACACCTCCCACCCACCTGACACCTCCCACCCACCTAACACCCCCAACACACTCACCTAGCGCCCCCAAATTACCCAGCAAGCGCCTCACACCACCTTGTGCTTCCCACCCACCCACCTGTCCCCTCCCATGCACACACCTGGTGCGTCCTCCCGGTCTCCAGCCTCCACTCTACCAGAGAAGCTGCTCCCCCTGCCAGCGACTCCAACACACGGTACCTGGTCATCAGTCACACGCATGACAGGCAAGACAGGCATGGCAGGAATGGCAGGCATGACAAGAACGGCAGGCATGGCAGCAAATGTTCAGTTCAGTCCAGGACTTCGGAGCTTGAACTGACAAACAGAACTTCGGAGCTTGAACTGACAAACAGAACTTCGGAGCTTGAACTGACAAACAGAACTTCGGAGCTTGAACTGACATACCTTTTGAGCCTGTGAGAGGCAGCACTGCCATTATTGAGACCATTGGATCCATCTCAGAGCCGTTTCATTCCCACCTGCTCGCAGCTAGAGTGGGAAGGAATAAGACATCTCACCTGCTGGCGGCTCGTCTGCTGCGGCTCGAGCCTATGAGAGGCAGCACTGCCATGCGCTTGCGGTCCTTGGGGTCTCGACCAATAGGGGCATCCACGCGGTCGGCGAGAGGAGACGGTGTGCCTGCATGCATGCATGGGTGGGAGGGGACATGTTAGTCCCTCCAGACAGATGATTTTGTCCTTTGGGTGACAAACAACAAGGCGATCCTTCATACATGCGTTTACGAGGAAGAACACACAGGTCCCTTTTCTGCACTGTGCGCTTTGAAGCACACCCGGATGCATTTTCGGTTGACTCAAATACACTCGAGTAACCTTTGTGGTACACTGAGTTCTTACCAATGACAAGGGAGAGGTAGCTCCTGTGCACTGCGCACGCTCTGAAGTGATCACGCAGATGTCTTCTCCTCGGCTTAACATCCACAGGAGAAATTTGCGTGGTACACTGCGTTCTTAGTTCTTACCAATGACAAGGGAGAGGTAACTCCTGTGCACAGTGCGAGCCTTGAACTGCGCACTCAGGTGAGCCTGGCTGAAGGGGTCCTGGCGATGGGGAGTCAGGGGAGGGAGGCGAGGAGGTGAATAGAGGCAGGAAATGATGAGAGGTTGAGGGTGACGAACGGTTGTTTGTTTGTGAGGAGAGGTTGAGGGTGACGAACGGTTGTTTGTTTGTGAGGAGAGGTTGAGGGTGACGAACGGTTGTTTGTTTGTGAGGAGAGGTTGAGGGTGACGAACGGTTGTTTGTTCGTGTGGAGAGGTGGCTTCTGTGCACAGTGCGAGCCTTGAACTGCGCACTCAGGTAAGCCTGGCTGAACGGGTCCTAGCGCATGGGAAGTGAAGGGTGGTGAGATGAGGGGGCGAGGAGGTGACGGGTGAGAGGTGAGGGAGAATGAGAGTAAGATTGATGCAAGGGTGCTGCACCCAGCCTCCCTCCCCTCGCCTCACCTTGGCCACAACAAGCAGCCCCCTCTTTCCCTTGACCAGCCGATGCACTCTCCCAGCCTACAGCTCAGCATAAGTCTCCCCCCCCCTCCCTCCCCTCGCCCCACCCCCTGTCATCACACAGCCCAGCCCAAGCCAGCCCCCCATTTTCCTCGCCTCACCTTGGCCACGACAAGCAGCCCGCTCGTTCCCTTGTCCAACCGATGGACTATCCCAGCCCACAGCCCAGCCCCAGCCCCCCTGTCATCTCACAGCCCAGCCCAGCCAAATCCAGCCCTTCTCTTTCCCTCCGACCCGCACCTCCCTCCGCCTCACCTTGGCCACGACAAGCAACCCGCTAGTTCCCTTGTCCAACCGATGGACTATCCCTAGCCGCACATCTGGTGCCCCTGTTACGCTTGTACTGACTCTCTCCTCTGCTCCCTGCCTCTCCTTCCCCTCCTTCCCCTCCTCTCCCTCCTCCCCTTCTTCAATTTCCTCTTCGTCCTCACCCCCCTCCTCATTCTCTTCCTCATCCCAACCAGCGGCCAGAGAAGTCTGAGAGTCCCCTACCCTCTCCCCCACTCCTTTCATGGAGGGCAAATCGGACCCAGGGAATGAGGAGGAGGAGGAGGAGGAGGAGGAGGAGGAGGAGGAGGAGGAGGAGGAGGAGGAGGAGGAGGAGGAGGAGGAGGAGGAGGAGGAGGAAGAGGAGGAGGAGGAGGAGGAGGAGGAGGAGGAGGAGGAGGAGGAGGAGGAGGAGGAGGAGGAGGAGGAGGAGGAGGAGGAGGAGGAGGAGGAGGAGGAGGAGGAGGAGGAGGAGGAGGAGGAGGAGGAGAGCTGGTAATGGTGCAGTAATGCGTTCACGAGGGTGCGTTGCCAGTTGCCTGCAGCGGGATGAACCACCTGCTCTGGAGGGGAGGGGCGCATGAGAAGGGACAATGCGGGGCAATCAGTCAGGTAGCAGACAACGAGGAGGGGCCACCATGCAATGCTACGAAGAGGGAAAGGTAATAACAAATGAAAGGCATAAGAAGAATATATAAAAAGGGTACAGAGAAACCTACCATGTGGGGTGGCTTGTTGATTACTGCCACGTGCCTACCCTCATACACGATGTGCAGGGCAATGGGGGATGGCACACCTTGACGTGCATGGGGAGGGAGTAGAGAGGCGCGCATAAGACAAGGCCTACCATGTGGGGTGGCTTGTTGATCACGACCACGTGCCCATCCTCATGCACCACGTGCAGGGCAATGGGGATTACCACCACATGCATGGGGAGTAGAGAAGCGCCCATAAGACAAGACCTACCATGTGGGGCCTTGTTGATCACGACCACGTGCCTATCCTCATACACCACGTGCAGGGCAATGGGGGATGGCACAGCTGCACACGTACCATGTGAGGCGCCTTGTTGATCACGACCACGTGGTCATCCTCGTACACCACGTGCAGGGCAATGGGGGATGGCACAGCTGCACACGTACCATGTGAGGCGCCTTGTTGATCACGACCACGTGGTCATCCTCGTACACCACGTGCAGGGCAATGGGGGATGGCTCCAATGCGTGCTGTGACTGGGGAGTAGCGAATGGAAGGAAGAGAGACGCACGTACCATGTGCGGTTGCTTGTTGATCACTACCACGTGCTCATCCTCATGCACCACGTGCAGGGCAATGGCTGCTGGCTCCAATGCGTGCTGTGATTGCGGCGGGGCCAGACTGCCCTGCACCCGCTCGCCCTCCCTCACTGCGTACGATGGCTGGAGGAGGGGAGGAACGGGGAGCGGTAAGAGGAGGTGGGGGGTTTGGGAAGGAGGGAGGGAAAAGGGGAGCGACTGCGGATTACTAGCTTATTACGTAATTCCTGTTTGGTGCAAAGGTGGCTATGTTGCTTCATGTCTGGCTGCCTGCTTGCCTGTGTGCCTGTCTGCCTGTTTGGCAAAACCTGACAGCTTCAGGCTGGGCCAACTCGTCTTACCTTCTTCTGAACAGCTCCATTCACCAGCACTTTTCCTTGGCGAATGGCGTCCTGCCACCTGGCACGGCTGACGCGCTCCCCCTGTGCTGCCAGAAACGCATCTAGCCGGGATTTGGCCTGGCTCCGAGTCACCACGCCTTCTACAGCCTCCTCCGCTATTGTCACATTCTGAGGATTGGCTTGGTTAAGGTTGACTACAGTGCCTACGGATTCTCCTGCTATTGTCACATTTCGAGGCAGCGTCACCGGGTCCAACCCTTCGCCCGTTTGTGTCACGTCGCTGGCAGATTCTGTTGTGTATTGCTTGCTACCCTGCGACTGCGCATTTCTCACGCCTAGGGACCGAGCAGAGACGCAGCTTCTGATGCTACGTGTCGTATTCTGACTGGCGAACTCGCTCGTGCTGACGTGTCTGCTTAGAGGCGTGCGCGGAACGGTGAAGACGTTTCCATTGTTCGTATCTGAACGCTTGCTAGCGCCCGGAGAAATAATTAGTTGAGAAAATGAGTGAATTATGCCAGTCATGCCTAGGGAATGCTTCGAGCTCGTAGCAACATAGAACGAACTCATGGAGATTGCGGCTCGAACCAAACGGCTACTGATGTTTGAGTCTGTGTACGAATTCGAGATTCCGAAGCCTCTAGGATGAACGGCCAGAAGCGCACTGGGTGAAGTGGAGCGCCAATCAGGGGGCAACGGATATGGACTGAGATGCGGAAACGCGGCCATTAATGTGGGCATGCAATCGACGAACGGCTTCCGTGGATGCCGGAAAAATGAACGAGAATAGCATGCAAGCATACGGTGGTCACAGCAAGTGTGACGATGAGACCTGAGTAAATTACTGGTTGCCTTTCAACCAGGCGTGATGAGAGAAGTGTTGCTGCAAGTGACCGATTTCCTGGACGGAGAATTATTGTTTGGTATTATTTTCCACTCATACGCCTTCTACACTGAGTCGAGTAGCTCTGTATCCTGCAAATCTAGAAATGCTGCCTGCGTGGAGACTCCACGCGGAGCAGCGATAACGTGCCACGTGAAAGTACTCAAAGCCACCTTTTTCCAAGCAAAGCGGCACTACTCAGAAGAAGGTTCGGTTCGGTTATGCATGTTTCGATTACGGTTTAGAAGCTTACATCTGTTCCGACTGAGCCCAGCAGAACCGAACCGAACGGTACCCTGGAGAATCGAGATTGTTCTTGACAACTTCAAGGCTTTTATTTTTCTTCCTTCTCTTGCTGCACATTTTTAATAAATCCCTGACTTCCCTCCAGTCAGACCACCGTGGTTCTGTCTAATAGGGCGTTCAGGTGCCACGCATTCCCCTCACTGGCGAAACTGCTTGCTGGTGACATACTCTTCGGCTTTGTTTTCGAGGTGGAGTTCGGCCGGATACCTCTTAGCTGGTCTACGAAGTCTGAGGTAGTCCGCCGTGGTTAGCGACCTTTGAGGCGCCTCAAAAGGTTAGCGACTTCTCTGATAGTACCAGTTGCAATGGAGGTCCTTGCAGTCCCGCAAGTCCACGCACACATTAGTACGCTACCATCTAGAACCTCTCTCCGACCATCAGCAGAAGCGAGAGACGTCGCCATTAGCAGCAGCAGCAGCCTTCGACGAACCCCGCTTCGATTCACGGCAACTAGAAATCCGCGGGTCTCTTATCAACCTGGCCGTCAATCCCGCCGATCCCACCTTTACCGTCCCGACCTCCGCCGTGTCGCTGTCCACGTCAGCGCTAGCCAATCCGACGGCGATCACACGGGCAGTGAGAGCCATGACTCTGCAGCTGGTGTCGCGGAGGTACCAGCGCGCCACGCTACCAAAGACGAGATGGTCAAATTCATCTCAGGCAATGCGGAGGTGAGTTTTGAGTCGACTCAGAATTCGAACCATGACTGCTGGTGTCGCGGAGGTACCAGCACGTTACGCTACTAAGGACGAGCTGGTCAAATTCATCTCAGGCAATGCGGAGGTACGGTGGTTGAATAAGGACTCGGAGATTAAAATAAATCGATAAAACGTCTCAACTGATAGCAACACTTTTGCAGGCGAAAGAGAAGCAATGTTGGGCCTCGAACTCTGTCCTATCAGGCGTTTCTTATTAACCTGGTATTCTGTGATCCCATCCACGCATGATTCGTCAACCGCATCGACCCTCTGGTCCGTTCTGGCAGGTGTCTGTGATGGTGGTGGCGGCTACTGATCTGGTCAAAGAGGCTCAGGCACGGCACGGCATGGCCCCCACGGTGAGACGGACATCACTTCTTTGCTTCCTGCAGCCGCAGTTGTGATTTTTAGATTCAGTCAAGACACCAGCCCAGTCACAGTCGTGCCTTTCATCCTTTCCGTGAGTTCGGCAGGTGGGAACACTTACCAGGGAAGCACTGGCAATATCTGCGTGCTACGTCAAGGAGAGAGAGCTATATCCGCCTGCTACTCATATTCTTTCCTTCATGTCCGCCCCTATCACAGGCTGTAGCAGCGCTGGGGCGGCTTCTAATGGGGACGCTGCTGCTGGGGGCCATGAAGGGGCCAGACGAATCCGTGCAAGTCACAGTGAACGGTCGGGGGCCCATTGGGCAGATCACGGCTGTTTCAGCGCTGCATGGGGAGGTGAAAGGGTTTGCCGTGAACCCCCTGGCCGACCCGCCTCTCAACTCCAAGGGCAAGGTAGGCAACTCGAAGACTGCAGTGATATGAACAAGTGCATTTGTCTTTTTGAGACTTCTGATTTCTCAGTCCCCGTTCCATGCTTTAATGCATTTCCCTGTTTCTTCACTTTCCCCTTTCCATGGCCAGATGGACGTGGGGGGAGCAGTGGGAAAGGGAGTGCTTAGCGTCATTCGAACCCATCCCTCCTGGCAGTCTCCTTACACGTGAGTCTTAATAGTGAATAAAGACCATGGTGTTGGTTCATCATTTTCACCTTGATATGATGAGCCTAGGGACGTGATGAGTACTGGTGTCACGGTATGAGGCTCAATATGAAGGTATGAACCTTGATATGAAGGTATAAGCCCTTCTGGACTTGGTACAGCTACTGGCCACACGCTTTTGCACACCATGGACAGTGTAAGGTAAAATTACCATTCATCCCTTTCCGTCTCTCCACATTCCTCGACAAGCAGCAGCACTCTGTTATTGGAAACTGCAAAAGGCTTAGTAGGTTGTTACAATCAGCACTGTGCCCTGTTGTCAGGGCGTACTATTTGGTGGAGAGTGAGCGATCCAACCCAGCGTCTTCCCCAGTCCCTCTTTCCATCCATCTTTTTCACGCAATTCCACACTCAGCACCACTGTGCCCTCTGGTGTCAGGGGAGATCGCAGAGGACTTGGCAGACTACCTGGTCGAGAGTGAGAGACCCAACCCAGCTTCTTCTCCCATCCATCTCTCCACACAATGCTACCAACAGCGGCACTGTGCCTCTGGTGTCAGGGGAGATCGCAGAGGACTTGGCAAACTACCTAGCGGAGAGTGAGCAGATCAATTCCGCCATGGGGCTGGGAGTGGCTGTGGGCAAAGATGGAATCGTCAGGGCGGCAGGCGGTTTCCTTGTTCAAGTGAGTGGATCAGTTCTCAACCAGTCCTTTTGTCTCTTGTGTTAGGTCGTCAGTGTGGCCGGCGGGTTCCTGGTTCAAGTGGCTGACTTGCGGCCACCTCAATTTCCTTATTCCAGAGACTTGTGTGAAGTCTCTTTGCGCATTTCCTTCTTGAGTACGCTTCATGATCGGCCCAAAATATCATGCGAACTTCCTTCTTATGCCCCCGCCCTCCATCAACTTATCCTTTGTTTCTGATCATACATCCTCCCTCCAGGTCCTTCCTTTCTGCTCAGACGATACACTAGACAAGCTAGAGGCCAACATCCAATCACTGGGCGCCATGTCAGATGCAGTGCAGCGCATGGATGCAGGGGCCATTGCTCACCATCTCTTGCAGGGGCTGGATCCCGAACCTGTCATAGATCCGGTATGTCCGGACGTCGTGCTTGGTCTGGTGTGGTTCGAATATTTAGTCTGCCTGCAATGTTGGGATATCGCTGGTATACTGGATGCAGCGCAACATGTGGCTGTCAGCTTGCTGTTATTGCGAGCAATTGTTGAAAACCACACTCTATTAAACGTCCCCTCTCTTCCCATTCCATCCCTTCATATCGTACAGATTGTGCCTACGTTTGGCCCATGTGGTTTGGAAGACCTGAAGCCTCGCATGCTTAGAGCTGTGGAGTCACTAGGAGCCGAGGACGTGAAGAAACTCATTGAGGAAAGAGGTGAGTGGATGGAATAATTTGGTGTGTCATGCTGAGTTGAAATCTCAAGCTTCTCAAGTGTGGGATTGCTTTGGCCAATCCATTGAATGTTAAGTGCTTTTCTTTGTGGTGGTGCAGGGTCGGTGGAGGTTCGGTGCGAGTTCTGTGCAGAGAAGGTGGATTTTACCGAGGAAGATTTGCACGATCTTCTAGTGAAAGCAGGAAAGGAATGAATTTAAGGAAAATCTTAGGACTTGGTTCATGTACTTCTGGTTATATTTTTACTGCCTGTAAGAGTTGTGGTCCTATCATTAGTGAATCACTTGAGCTTCGGACATTCTTGCTAGCATATGGGTGGCGTTTCCCCCAAGGTCTAGGTCAGCCGAACGGTGCCGAACCTGTCTGTCTCTGGCCGTTGGGCATTTTGAGGGCCAGCCACGGAGCTGGGTAATAAAAGCTTGACTCGGCGGGGCGCAGGCGGGAAACTCGACACATGCTCCAATCGCTGCGCCAAATCACGCGGAGATCCCTGTGCTTTCTATGTCGAGCCTCCCTCCAAACCAGATATCTAGCCTCGACTTATGGTTAGGGAGACACAGACGCATCCTCACCAACCAGGCTTTCAGCTGCAGAAATAATTGTGATGGACGGGGGACAGAAATAACAGCAGGCGAGGAAACCCTGGTATTCCCTCGTGTGATCCTAGCTACTGTCTGTCAGTAGTTGAGCTTGTGTCTGAAGCAGGCCAACCCAGATTCACCAAATTCAGGCAAACGCGTTTCCTATCTCTCTGGCCGGTGAATTACTTTGCGATCTAAAGCTTGGATTTGTTTGTTTCTACTAGTTTAGTAGCTCGTCCAATAGTAGTATTTGTGTTGGACGTTTGTTAGAATATTGGAATCAGCAACAATGGCGAATCAAGAGGAGGTTTGGGAGAGGGATCCCGTTTTCAAAAAGCTACGAGCAAAAGCCGAGAACAAGGTTAGAATGAGTCGTCTTCGGTTATGTCATGTTGTCCCTTGTTATTTGGATTGTATCTTGGTGTGATCGCACTGGTCCACGCTCTGCTGTACTTTCTACATTGCTATGCGAATTTGTGCGAATCTGCTTTGTTGTCCCTCGCCGTTTTGTCTCAGATGTGCTTTGACTGCAATGCGAAGAACCCTACATGGGCATCGGTCACGTATGGGGTCTTTATATGCCTCGACTGCTCAGCGATGCATCGCAGCCTCGGCGTGCACGTCAGCTTTGTCAGGTCCGTTTCCACTGACCTGTCAGAATTCATACTTGGCTTTTTGCCTACTTGTTCTTACCCAGGATGCGTATCTGTTGCAAATATTGGGAATCATAAACTTGGGAAAGTTCTGAATGTGCTAGACTATGCGACCCGCTGTGTTAAAGCCTTCCGTTCCTCGTACGCAGCAACCGGTGCATTCGACGATCAACAAGGCCTTGGTGATGTCAATCGTTGTTGCTCTCATCAGGTCGACAACTCTTGACGGCTGGAGCGTAGAGCAATTGAAGATCATGGCCTTCGGAGGAAACGGCCGAGCGCGTGCTTTTTTCAAGCAGCACGGCTGGACGGACGGAGGCAAGATCGAACAAAAGTACACCTCAAGAGCCGCCGAGCTCTACCGGCAGCTTCTCGCGAAGGAAGTCGCGAAGAGCTTCGCCGGTGCACAGACATCCCTCCCGTCGCCAACATCGACTAGCCAAACAGCTGCGAATGGCGGTGCTGCTGCGGTAGCGCCTGCTGCTGAGGAGGCCCCGGCTCCTGCCGCTGCTGCTCCTGCTCCTGCTGCTGCAGCGTCGCGAGTGTCTCCGGTTACAAGGAAGACGACGAGCGTAACTGCGAAGAAAACGACCAGCAAATCGTCCGGCCTCGGCGTTAAGAAGCTCACGACGAAGGTCAGTATGCGTGGGCTAGCATGGATAGTTCGGTGTGGAACATGATCGTCGAAAGTCACGAGTTCTGGCGGTAGCAAACAAGGTAGAGTGCACCGACAGAACATGGCCACGACCGAGAGTGCAACTGCAGAATGAAGAAATACGATCTTCCACGGGATGATTACATGTGATTACCGAGCCATGAATACGTTAATGACTTCACGATCACTGTTTACACACTCCCTGACGTCACCTGTGCATGACCACAAACCAATCCCAGTCGGTTTCTCGATCGTTCCTTCATCCCTCCCCCGTCCCCGCACCTCCAGCCGAACGACAGCCTGTACGAGCAGAAGCCAGTGGAGGCAGCGGTGAAGGTGGCCGTGGTGGAGCACAAGGCGTCGCGCTTCACGTACAACGAGGCGTCCTCCTCCTCGCAGCCTGGCGCCGGGTCCGGCAGAGGCGGCCACGTAGCGGCGCCCGCGGCGTCTGGAGACTTTTTCAACGACTTTTCGGGAGGGATTAGGGCTGTTCCCAGTAACCGACCCAAGCCTCCACCTCAGGTACAGGCCCATGTCTCGTTTTGGGTACCTTCTGCTGTTGGAGTGTGGAAGTATTTGGGCTGGGATGCGTCGGAGTTGCTGGTGCTGCTTGCAACCGCGTGTAGGCCTGTTTGCATGGCATGGCATTCGTTTAGACTGTTTCACCCCAGTTGTTCGTCGTCTTCGGGATGCTCTCATTTTTGTATTGTGCGGCCTTCCTCGCTTGGGCCAATCCACCAATCCACGTGTTTCCCTCCTCTCTTCGTGTGTTGCAGCCGATTGAGGAGTCAGACGAGGCTCGCAGGAAGTTCGCAGGGGCGAAGGCGATCTCGTCGCAGCAGTTCTTTGACCGGGATAACAAGGAGCTGCAGGCGCAGAACCAAGAGCGGCTGCAGAAGTTCCAGGTGAGCAGCAGGAACATGGCCGAATGACATTTGTAGGAAGTAAGGAAAGAAATGAGAGTGAGAACCAGGATGCGCAGCAGTTCTTCCACTGGAACAGCATAGACGTGCAGGCGCAGAACCAAATGCGAGTGCAGAGGTTGGAGGTGGGCTGCGGGAACATGGCTTAAAGGCACAATTAGGACGTGGGGATAGAAACGAGGACGGGAGAACGGGAGGACGCAGCAGCTCTTTGATCCGGACAGCAAGGGCTTGCAGACAAAGAATCAAGTTCGGCTGCAGTAGTGTGAGTTTGGCCGGAACAAACATGAGCTGAGGTGGCTTGTGAAGTGGGAAGGGGGTTCAGCCCTGAATCTAGTTTACAGAACTAAGCAGGGCTTTTTTTCTGATGTTTCAGATAAAGGGGCTAAATGAGGCAGCAGGCGCGGAGAGGCTTAAGAGGGAAGGCCGTACCTGGCCTAGGACAAGAAGCACTTGGAAACCAGAACCGCCAGGGAAAAATAGTGGGAAACTTACGGCAGCTGTTTCATCCCGCTCCCACCCCCCTCCCCAATCCCCTTCCTGTGACGTTCATTTCCTCACCTTGCCATCCCTTCTTGCCCATTCCTGTGCCACCAGAACTCGTCGGCCATTTCGAGTGCAGCCTTCTTCGATCGGGACGAGGGCGGCAACCAGGGTGGCGGAGACGGCTCTCTGGACAGCGTTGCTGCGGACCTACTGGGAGGGCTCTCCGTGGGGGTGGGTGTGGCATGATCATCCATGATCCATTTCCAATGTGTGATTATTGTAGTCCAGAATGTGATGTTGTTTTCCTGAGGAGTAATGCTGCAGACCTACTTGGAGGGCTATCCGTGGGGGTGGGTGTGGCATGAAAAGCCATGTTCCGTTGACCATGCGTGTTGTAGTCCAGAATGCAGTGTGCTTTTTGGGGAGCATTGCTGTGGCTCTACTGGGAGGGCTCGTGCGGTTGGGTGTTGCATGTTAAGCCATTTTCTTGCGTGTCTATCACATAATCCACTTCTCATGTGTGCTGTATGCCTCTTAAAAACTATTGTTGCGGGCCTGGTACTGGTAAGGCTTTCCATGGGGGTGGATGTTGCATGATTAGTGGTGTTCCATTTGCTACCCATCAGCCGTTTCAACATGCGTGTCTTAACACAGCAACCCTCTTGCTTACTGCTCCCCCTTTGCTTCCCACCTTGCAGGCTGTGGCAGAGCAGACAGGGCAGGCGCTGTCATCATTTGCCTCCAGCATCCTTGCTGACTTGCAGGACCGGATTCGATAGGCAGGGGGGTGGGCGGGGGTGAGGAGGAGAGGAGGGGGCACAGGGACTTGCGAGTGTGTGTTGGAAGGGCAGGTGCTGTCATCGCTCCCCTCCAGGCTCCAGCATCCTTGCTGACAAGCAGGACCGGATTCGATGGACGGGAAGAGGCGGGTGGAGTAGGGGAGAGGTTGTATGCAGACACTGCTGATTTCGGATTCGTCAGGGTAACTCAGGTAACACAAGAAGTGTGCGTGTGTGCATGTGCGTAGGTTAATGTGCTGATACAGTGGCACAGTGCGCGATACTTGTCTCTGCTCATTCTCATGGACCTACACTGAACCACTCGCAATACACAGCGATAACATCCTCAAATACAGCAGAAGCAGGGACGATCAGAGTGGTAGATTAAGGAACAGGGTTTCAGTCAAGGCACCCAACTGTGTTCTGTAACATTGATAGCTTTGTTCAAACGCGGTCATTATTATTTTGCACCAGTGTTTGTGATCTACTAACAAGTTTATGCTCTGCAGCCTTCAGATGCAGCACCATGTTTTGGCAAATGCCCCTAGAGGACACCTCCACTAGCCTCTTCGGTAACACCTTCATAACTAAAACCGCACTAGCCTCTTCGGTAACACCTTCATAACTAAATCAGATCAAGATCTAGTTTCAATGGTCCAGCATCGTTACTGAGTAGGTGGTAGAGTCGTGTGGACCGCAGCTCAGGGCTTGAACAGAGGCGGGGAATGGAGAGGCTTCCAAGCGAGGGAAGCTTACTGTGAGTGGTGGTCCATGATCTAAGGAACGGAGAAGATTGAGGGCAGGGAGAGGGATAGGGCCACATGGATCATTAGATTGGACAAGTATGAAACATATGCAGAACGAACAGGGGGGGGGGATGGATGGAAAGGTCAAGGGATGACTAGGAGGATGGAAGGTGGAATTCGTTTATTTGAAACAGGGATACGCATGCTAGAGGCTGTTTAGAAAATGCCGATTATCGACTGGACTTACCGTAAGTTACGGAGGGGGGTAGATTGGATTAGGGCAGATCTGACGATTTTGGGGCGGCAGCAGCAGCGGCAGCAGTGGCATTAGCAGCAGCAGCAGTGGCAATAGCTGCAACTGCAGCAGCCATTGTAGCAGCATCAAGCATTGGTGGCTCAGCAGCAGGTGCAGCAGGGGGAGCAGAAGCAGCAGCCATGGTGGCAGGGGCAGTAGTTGCGGCAGCAGCGGTGGCAGTGGCGGCAGCAGCAGCAGCAGCCACAGCAGCAGCATCGGGCAATGTCACTTCGGGGCTGACAGGCTCGGCAGCAGGAGCAGCAGATTGAGTGGCCGGAGCAGAAGGGGTTACCGAAGGAGCAGGAGCAGCAGTGGCAGCTGTTGCAGCAGCAGCAGTGGCAGCAGCAGCAGTGGCAGTGGCGGCGGCAGCAGCAGCCAGAGTTGCAGCATCGGCTGCAGGGTCAGCAGCAGGAGCAGCGGAGGCAGTGGGAGCAGCAGGACCAGCAGCAGGGGCAGCAGCGGCAGAGACAGCAGCCGCAGTTGTGGCGGCAGCAGCTGCTGCAGCAGCAGCTGAAGAGACTGGTGCTGCTGGGGATGGTGAGGATGGGGGCTTGAGACCCACATATTGGGTGTATGGCGAAAGAGGTGACTGGGGGACGGGAAGAGTCATTGATTCTGATACAGCAGCGGCCACCGCAGCAGTGGCAGCAGCAGCAGCGGATGTAGCACCAGCTGCAACAACTGTAGCTGCTGCCCCTGCTGCTGCTGCAGCCGGGTCGACAACCAGAGCAGGCGCCGAAGCTACAGGTGAAGGCATGACGGCAGGCTCGGCAGCAGGCACCGCAGCAGACTCGGCAGCCTCAGCAACAGGCTCGGCAGCAGGCTCAGCAACAGGGATTGTAGCATCTTCAGCTGCTATGGCAGCAGGAGGTGAGGGGGTTGGTGAGGTTGGGGGCTTGAGGTCCGGGTAATGTTGGAAAGAGGGGAGCACATAGGAGGAAGGGAAGTCCTTGAGTGAGAGTGAGGAGTAGAGGAGAGCAGAAGGTGAGTAAGATAATAAAGATTGATGGAGGAAAGTGGATGAGGGTGGAGTGAGGTCATGTAGGAGTGAGGGCAGGGAGGAGAGGCAGGAGGTTGGAGTGAGAAGAGTAAGCGTGAGTGATAGCAGTCAATGCCCCACGCCTCTATCTGTGTGCGTGAGGATGTGAGCTCACCTGGCTGTAGGGCGAGAGGGGCCTGTCGGCATAGGGCAATTCTGAGACAGGTGGAACTGGTGCAACTGTTGCTGGTGCAGGTGCAACTGGTGCAGGTGCAGCTGGTGCTGCCACTGCTGGTGCTGGTGCTTCTGCTACTGCGGCGGCAGCAAGTGGCTCAGCAGCCGGTTCGGCAGCAGGCTCGGCAGGAGGCTCGGCAACAGTGGCAGCATTGGAGGTAGGGGGGGAAGGGCATGGCGAGGTAGGGGGCTTGAGGTCCAGATACTGCAAAGGCGGGGAGATTCGGGGGACGAAGGAGGGGAGAAGAGGAGACAGATAGGGAGGGAGGGAAGGGGACGAGGAGACAGATTGAAGTTGGGTCGAAAGTCAAGGAGAAAAGGGAAAGGATGCGGCTTGAGGTGGGGCGGGGAAGCTTGAGGTTCACATACTGCAAGGATGGGAAAAGGGATAATTATTTAGGCGCCTAAAAAAACCTTACCAGGGTGTAAGGGGAGAGAGGACGATTGGCGTATGGCAAGTCGGATACTGCTGACTCAGCCTCCGCCTTTGCTGACTCAGACTTGGTTGCAGTAGGTGCAGCAGCAGCAGGAGGAGCAGGGGCAGCAGGGGGGGCAGCAGCAGGGTCAGCGGCAGGGGGAGCAGCAGGAGCGGCAACAGCAGGTGAAGCAGCGGCAGCAGGGGGAGTGATAGCAGCAGGGGCGGAAGGGGCAGCAGCAGTAGCAGCAGCAGCGGCAGCAGCGGGCGAGGGCGAGGGAGAGGGAATGGGTGAAGGGACTGGTGCTGCTGGTGGTGCCGGCTTGGCAGGGGCAGCAGGAGAAGCAGCAGGGGCAGCAGGAGAAGCAGCAGGGGCAGCAGGAGAAGCAGCAGGGGCAGCAGGAGAAGCAGCAGGAGCAGCTGCAGCAGCAGCAGGAGTGGCGGCAGGAGCAACAGGAGCTGGAACAACAGTCGTGGCTGCTGCAGTGGCAGTGGTGGGCGCAGGACTCGTTTCCTTAGGCGGGCTCAGCACAGCGCTGCCACTCGTTGCTGCAGTGGCAGTGGCTTCGTCGGGAGGAGCAAGGGCAGGCAGGTCGGCACCAGTAGGAAGGTACTTGCGCAGCTGTGCCAGTGTCTGCTCCCTGTCCTGGGAGGGGGAAGAGAGGTAGGGAGGGGTGGGGAGAGATGGGGAGAGGTGGACAGAGGTGAGAGGAGAGAGGGCAGGCAGGTCGGCACCAGTAGGAAGGTACTTGCGGAGCTGTGCCAGTGTCTTCTCCCTGTCCTGTGGGTTGTAGAGAGGTTGGGACGGATGGGGAGAGGTGGGAAGAGCAGAGTCGGTAAAAGTAGAGCCTGCTGACAAGAACTAGCACGAGGAGGAGGGGGGGTGAGAGAGTTAGTAGGGGTGGAGTTGGGAGTGGCAATGGGAGTGGGTGGGAGTGGGTGGGAGCGCATCACCACCCGCCCCTGGCAATGAAGTGCAGGAGCGCCACTGACGCCGCCAGCTGAATCTAAGTTGGTAATTTACGCCATTTCAGCCCACGTACACGTAACGTACGCGTACATGTACGTTTACGTGTACGTACGCGTACGTACGTGTATGTACGTCGGGCAGGTCAAAAAAAAATTCTGGACGAAAATTTTATATGAAAACGGTTTCCGAAAACCTAAAAAAGAAACAAGCTTTCGATGACCTATGCTCTGTTAGCGTGTTAGTAAAATGGCGCGACGTTTTTCAAGGTAGTAATGTAAGAAACAGGAAGGTTGCTAGCTAGGGTTGCTATGGTGTGGCGACTACCCTACGTACTACGTCGACTAAGGAGGTAGAACTACGATAGCTACGGTAGAACTACGATGTCGACGAAGTCTGTCGAGAGAGGGAGGGAGGAATTTGTGGTTGCGAACGTGTACAAACTGTTCGCGATAGAACATTGCGAACTGTTTGACTCAGCTCGCGATTGCTTCGCTTGCAAGGTAAGCAAATGTCACCCGCTCGGCAGTTTCGTCACCGCCGAGCTTCACTGGTTTTGGCGAATCCCAACTTCGAGTCAAACCAATTCGCCGATTCAAATCTAAATTTACATCGAGCGACTTTCCTGCACCTTCCGTAAGACGCGCAAACGCGTGTCTGCACCTTCCGCGAGTCATAACTGGAAACTAACAATGCGATTTGACGGCAAAGAACTATTTTGCAGCTATAGCTAGTAAGTATAACAAAAGTCACCACGCTTAACCAACAATCACAGCTAGCTTATCAATCGATCTACTCAATCAACTCTCCAACAGATTATACTAGTACTATGGAGACCCCGATTCAGACCTCCGAGCATCCCGTGTGGCGATGCTTCATTGTTCCTGAGGGCGGAACGTCTGATTCTACGCTAGCAAAGAAATGCAAGCGATGTGGTAAGTCGTGGAAACTGAATGTGGCGCGAGCTCAGGCACACATTCTCGGAATTCCAGGGAGCGGAATCACGCCATGCGCCTCAGCTACACCTGAGGATAAGGAGAAAATCCGTTCCGCGATGGATGATAAGAGAAGGGACTTTGATTCTCGCGAGAAAGCGCAACAGAAAACGTCCGATGCATTCTCGCCATCGTCTACTACGAACACCAAGTCGGCGGGCATGGGGGCGAGTGGCTCCAACGTAGCGGAAAGTAGCAGCATGGCGCGCAAGAGACAGGCGATGCAACGTACGCTTATGGATACTCGCCCCAAACCCGTCGACGCGGAGAGTGCGCAACTAGCCATCGCAACGTTTTTCCACGTGTGTCGTATTGCACCGAATGTTGCGGAGCACGATGCTTTTAAGACGATGCTGAAAAAGGTTGCTGCTGCTGGTACAGGATTTACACCTCCTGGACAACGGCTAATAATGGGAAGATTGTTGGAGGAGTGCAAGGCGAACACCGACACTGCGTTGAAGGAGGTGAAGGATTCACGGAAGGATGTTGGGGTGTGCATCGCGTGTGACGGTTGGACCGACAGCGAAGGACGTCCGCAGCTGAACTTCTTAGCTGTCAATGCGATTGCATCCGTATTTCTTTTTGGGGTGGATTGCGGCACGGAGAAAAAGGGAGCAGAATTCATTGCTGGCCACTTGAAGACGGCAATGGTCATGGTGGGAACGGAGAACGTAGTCGGCCTGCTGATGGGCGGTGCGTCCGCGAATGTCAACGCTGCCAGCATCATCGCCCTCGACTACCCAAAAGTTCAGTGGATTCGTTGCGCTGCGCATTCTCTCAATCTAATGATGAAGGACATTGGCCAACTCGATTGGGCCAAGGATACCATCGACCGCACGCAGCAGCTAATTTCAACGCTGAAGAACGCGCACTGGATTACGGGGGTTCTTCGGAAGGAGAAGGCGCTACAAATCTTGAAACCTGCGAGCACTCGTTTTGGAACAAACTACATCGCCCTCGAACGCCTGCAAGCAGTGCGCAAAACTCTCGACAAGCTGGTGCTGAGTGAGGATTGGGAGGAGTACGTCAAGGGAAAGCCGAAAATGAAGGACGCATGGGATACTATTATCGACAAAGAGTTCTGGGCGCGCGTTGGGACGGTGCTCGATGTGCTTTGTCCGGTCTATAAGCTGTTGCGGAATGTTGACGGCAATCAGGAGGTGATGGGCAAGATCTATGACAAAATGTTTGTTTTGGAGGACGCGGTGAAGGAGGCGTGTAAGGAGCTGACCGAGGAGGAGAAGGAGGATGTGACCGACATCGTGCGGAATCGGTGGAACAACGACATCAACTGCGCGCTTCACGTGGTCGGACGGATTCTGTACCCGCCAAACCAATACGAGTCAATATTTGGAACGGACGTGGAGTGTACCAAGATCTTCAAGCAATTCATTCGCAATTACTACAAGGGTGAGTTCGTGAAATTGGGAGGGGTGATGGCGCCACTCGCAACCATCGTCGAAAAGGAGGACTTGACATACACCAAGGGGAAGGGAGACACTGGGGAGCAGAAAGCGCGTGATGAACATGAACTCATCAAAGCTGGGCTTTTGGATTCGGCGCATTGGTGGGAATTCAATGGCACGGACGTGCCCCACCTCTCCAAGCTTGCAAGGAGAGTTCTCAAGCAACGTGTCTCGGCCTCTCCTTGCGAGACGAACTGGGCCGTTTGGGAGTCAATCCATACAGCTCGTCGTAATCGCCTTGGAGCGAAACGCCTTGCCGACCTAGTGTACGTGAGCCACAACTATCACACAGTGAAAAAGTTGAATGAGGATCTTGCTAAGAAGCTGGTGGTGAGTGGGCTTCCTGTGATCCAACTTAAAGAGGAACCTACTGACAGCTATGGGCATCTCGATGACGACGACATCCCTGATGAGGCATATCTTGATGGCCAGGAAGCGGAAGAACCGAAGGAGTGAGGATGATATGATATTCTGCACGACGCGTGCATGATGGTACTTTTGTTATTTGGGAAATAACGAGGTTGTAATGGAATGTTTTTACTATATGATGGAAATCATGATTACGAGGGAGTACTGTAAAAAAAATATACATATTCGGGCAGCCCATAATTTTTTCCACCTGCCCGTACATTAGGCCTCCAACCCAACAGCCGCGTAAACGTACGTACCCGTACATGTACGTACGTAAACGTAAACGTACATGACCAACTTAGAGCTGAATGCCCCCCCTACGAGGACAGGACCCATTCACCCTACCCTACCTTAGGTCACGATTCTCAGTAGTATCCATCCCCCCACCATGGCGCATGCACGCATCACCCCACCTACCTTAGTGAAGAGCAGCTTGGTGGCTATGAACTGCACGAGCACCATGGAGGCGAGCAGGCCCTGCAAGTGAGTCTTTCCTTGTGTGGAGCTTGCCCCCTCACACCACCCCACCACCCCACCACCACCCCTCACCTTGGCGAAGAGCAGCTTAGTGGCTATGAACTGCACGAGCGCCACTGACGCCACCAGCGTTAGTAGTGCCTCCGCCTGAAGGGGTGAGGGGTTGAGAGGTTGAGGGGTGAGAGGGTAACGGGGTGAAGGGGCCAGGGAAGAGGGAACAGGGGGGGATGGGGGCAAAAGAGGTTCTGGTCTGCATTAGCGCACTGCAATGAAACATCGCCTGCAATGAAACATCGCCTGCAATGAAACATTGCTATCACTGCACAACAATGAAACAGCATTGCTGTCGTGGTGCCGAGCCGACAACGCGGTGAATGCGAACTCTGCCAGCACTGCGTTGCTGTGAGTCGACCCAAAAGTCACTTGAATGCGAACTCTGCCAGCATTGCCACGGATAGCCCAGCAGCAAAGATGGCCATACCACACTGCCATCTCCTCTCCCCACTTCCCCCCCTCCCCACCCTCTTGGCCCCCCTCTTCCGAAACTAGGCCATGACATGACAAGTACGAGTGAATGAATGCGCACCTCTACCAGCACGGCCACAGAGAGTCCAGCAGCAGCGAGAATGCCCAGTGCTGCACTGCACTACCATCCCCCCCGGACCCCACCACCCGCCTCCCGATAGACCAAACCAAACCATGCCCACCACGAGTTTACGCGCACCTCTGCCAGCACTGCCACGGATAGCCCAGCAGCAGCAAGGATGCCCAGTGCTGCACTGCCATCCCCCCATCCATCTCACCCCCCAATCAATCAAACCCTGTCACCCACGAGTGAACACGCACCTCCGCCAGCACTGCCACAGAGAGACCCGCAGCAGCGAGGATGCCGAGTGCTGCAGGAGCTGCTGATGCTGCTGCTGACGCTGTTTTTGATGCACCGCTCTGGATGAAGGTAAAGGGAAGAGACATGGGGAAAGTGGAAAAAGGAGCTGTGAAGCGGTGTAATTAAAAGATGTAAAAGAGGTGGTTGGTTAAATGAGTTCTTGTGAGAAGGAGCCTATGTTTCAAGCCAGAGGAAACTCTTACCTGCTAAAAACCGCTTGCACTGTAGAGTCGGACTCTTCAAGGTTCAAGGAGGAACGTTCTTTTTTTGGGTATACTTAAACGGGGAGGCTTGATGGAAAAACCTTGTCGTAACCTCACCCCTTCGGTGAGAAATATTATATTTTCCAGCTGTAGAAACAGGTTGATTCCTTGTTTGAACAGGTGGAAATAATTCTGTGTCAACTCATAAGAGTGATTATTATCAGCTCACCTCTACAGTGGTGAAGACCTCTTTCACTGTAGAAACGGAGTCCTCGAGGTTGATTCCGAGGTTGAACGAGGGGAGCGAAGGGAGCGAGGGTAGCGCAGGCGTGGGCAGGCGGAGGAACGGTTTCTTCCACGGCAGCCCCCCTTCCTGCACGAGCGTCGGGAAAGGGGGAAGAAGGGTGATAAGGGGGATGAGACAACGGGGAGATAGGGGAAAGTTGGAAAGGGGGGAAGAGGGGAAGGGGGGGAGGGTAGAAGGGGAAACTAGTTGATTGGATGAGGCGCAGGGCGCTTTTGTTCTCGGCACTGGGGCTGGTTGGGGAAGAGGGGAAAGAGGAAAAGAGTTGCAAGAGGAAACTAGCTGGGGGGGTGAGGAGGATGGCGATTTTGTTCAAGGCAAACTGATGCATGGAGCCACTGGAACTTTCCGAGATAATAATTCAACTGCTGCAAGGACACGCCAGCCAGTACTTGCCTGCCACGCGTCAGCTCCTCCAGCCACGACGAAGATATTCTTGAAGCCCGCTGACGTCAGCTGCTTGGCGACATCCACGGCGTCCTCCCCGGCCCTGGTTGGGATAACAAAGGGAAGCGCGAGAGTTGAGCAAATGGAAGATTAATTTAGGGTAGAAATTAACCTTCAATTTAGATTGGTGTAAATCGACGTTCCCAATTCTGGTAAGAAGAACGCAAACGTGACATCACATACTTATCAATAACGATGATAGTAGATCCTTCCGACACGGCTTTAGCGTCCTTAACCGCGTCGAGGAACCCCTCTTTACGATCACCCAATTCAATCACCACGTCGTCCTCCCCGTCCCCCTCGCCCTCCTCCGCTTTCCGCTTCACAGAGTCCTCGCGATACGCCACCGCCACCAGCCGCTTCGGCGAGCTTTTCAGCGTCGGGTTACCCGATCGGCTCTTCTCCTTGCCGTCGCGAATGTCCAGCAAAACAACCGCTTCGCCCTCTTCCTCCCACTCCTCCCCAGCCTCTTCCAGGGCCTTTTCCAGAGCCGCTTCTGGGGTCAAATCCCCCGCGTACTGCTTCCGCGTAAGAAACGAGAACGCCCCAGCGAGCAGCGCCGTTGCTCCCGCAGCGGCCGCGAAAGCGAGGGCCACTTCGGCGTCGAATACGGCGGCGGAAGCGGCGGCGGGGACGGCGCTGGTGAACAGGTCGGCGACTCCAGCCGCTGCGGAAGTGACGGCAGAAGTGGCGGCAGAGGCGGCGGCCGACGCGGCTTCAGTCACGGCGGCAGGTGCGGCGGCAGAGACGGCGTCGGATACGGTGGAGGCAACGACGCTAGCGGCCTCCCCAGCGGCGGATCCGGCGGCAGCAGCTCCGGCGGCCTCCCCAGCCGATGTGGCATTAATGGGCCCAGCGGCAGCGGAAGTGATTGTAACGACGGAGCGCTGCACGGCCTTGCCGGCGATTTGCTCGTAGCGGGAGAGCGCGTCAGAGTCGACGGCGAGCGCCGCAGGAGCGGTGAATGCGGAAATCGCGGATGCAGCAGCGGTGACAGCTGCAGCTACAGCTGCCGAAGCCGCTTTAAGGGTGAAGGAGGCTGGCTTGTTTTGCGAAGCATCCGGCTGCGACGATTCTAACGAATCATCCTGCGTCGAATCTGATTGGCGAGCGACGACACGCGACGTGAGCGCGGCATTTCGCTGAAGCTTCGCTGACGCGGCTGCCGCGTGGGCGATTAGCGGCAGCGGCACGAGCGACGCGAACTGATAAGCGCTCAGGTTCCTCTGGGAAAGAACGCACCCGGCAGACGAGACATTGAGATAGCGGGGTGAAACGCGGTGAGGCGAGGTGCGCGTTCGTCTGTGCAGGGGAGGAAGGCCTGCGACGATGCAGCCACCGCACGTCGTGGGAAGGATAAGCGCCATTCAAGCTAGCTATGCGGCCTGGCGAAGCGTTGGCGAGCTACGCAAGGGGAGCAAAACCAGATTATAACAGTAGGCACGTCGCGAGAAACAGTCGACGACAAACACGACGCGGCAATACCGAGGTCAGGAGTAACTAACGTAGTGAATAGGCGCCTATTGATCCTCATTGCTCAAGTCACAACCAGATACATGGTGAAGCTTGACATTCACCAAGCGGAACCATATTCAACCGCCTCGAACCTGTAAGAGGCAAGGAGAGGAGGGATGTGGAGGGGAAACAGGGAAGTACAACTCCCAAGAATGGTGAATCAACGATGCGCTTCGCCTTGCTGGCGGTTCTTGAGAAGCCTTCACCACGCAAAATGCTTCCGAGAAGACGTGGAAAGCCAACATGGCAAGCTGTGGCCTCGAAAGCGAACCAGGTTGTGGCGCAGATTTCACAGCATAAGCCAATGATATATTTCCTCCATAAACACATGTCACATCAGCCTGTGTATGACTTCAAGATGAGGTTCCGAGGAACAGTGCGGTGCGCACAAACCAGCACAGCAAATCGCTCAATCCTTCTGCGAGGAGCACCACAAAGCTTCAATCAGATATGACATAGAAACGGACTGTAGAGTTATTTACAGGCTATTTACAATGACAAATCCAGAAACAAAGCTCCTAGCATAGACCCCTCATGATCCATTCAAATTGCTGTCACACTCATTTTGATGCTGCATGGCCGACATCGAAACCCCCTCAGAGACGAAGTAGAATGATCCTGGAGGCGCCAACGCCAAGGTCGGTTCAGAACAATTCCTGTTTCCATGCTGCTGGTGCAACTCATCCAGCTGCAGGAGAGGTTCCACCAGGGGTGATGCATGAGGTACCAGGACACGGTCAGGTAGTACAGTGAAAAGATGGTGGAGTAGCTGCTGATCAACCAATGGCTCTTGCTGAGATTGAGTTGCTGCTTCACGAAAAGGCTGCTGAATCTGACTGTTCTTCACAGGAATTTCAGTAGGTTTTACTGTTGTTGTCGCTTTCAGGCAGAGAACCTCTGCAGAACTTTCAGCAATGCCGGAATTTTCCGATGATAACGATGCTTTATGCAGATCACATAAGCTTTCTGCGGCCTCTCGGACCACCGCCTCCGCCTTCCTCTTGTGCATTTCCTTTAGCCTCTCCTCTGCAATCAGAACCAAGACGGTAAGGCAGAAAAATACACAACAAATGCAGAGGATTACATATTCATGCAAAACTCTAAAGCAATGTTTGAGCTGAAGCAGCGGCCCACATACCTCTCTTATGTCTGGACATGTGTTCGCCCAAAGACTGAGGCAGGGTGGATGGCAATTTAGGACCTGCTCCCAGTAGCTTTCGAAGTTCATCCTCGGGAAAAAAATAGGTACGAGCTGGATCCACGCAAGCAGATGGCGTCACATCAATGCGTGGGATGGAGCCTGAGATGCCTGATAACTTCAGGTGGCTGGAGGATTGCAAGGGGAGACTCCCAGTACGGAGGTTAGTATGGCTCAAAGACTGTAGATTTCCCCAAAACAGGTCCCTGTGGCCGGATTGAGCAGGAAATTTTCCAATAAACGGGCCGGCTTCGCTGGTTGATTGCAGTAAATGAATCCTGGTATGCAGGTCCGTACGGCTAGATATGGGAGGAAGCTTCCTGGTAAAGGGGTCCATGTGACTGGAAAATTGTGGAGGGAGGTTCCTGGCAGAAAGGTCCACATGACCAGAGGATTGCACCGAAATATTCCTGGTTAGAGAATCCGTATGGCTGGAAGATTGCACAGGAAGGCTTCCAGGGAGATGTTTCAGATAGCTGGACGACCTATCAGGAAGACCCTGGAAAAAAAGGCCCACATGGCTGGTGTCTAGCGCCAGAAGGGGGAGGGAACTAAAAGAAGCCGTGTTAGGGTCAGGCATAGGCAGCTGGGATGAAGAGGAGAGAGCAGCAGTTGCTGTGGGATTTGAAGATAAAGGGAGAGCAGAGGGCCAAGTTGGAGAGGGGGAAGGGAGGTTGACGGGAGGCCGTAAGGCTGCAAGAAGGCGTGCTCGATGGATGATGCCTTGTAGCGCTCCTGCAGTGGTGAATCGTGGAGTTGGCATGAAGAGAGAGACACACAGAGATGCGTTAGAAATGGGAAGGCACAAGCAGCAATTTATGATCAACTGGCAGACAGGCAATTCAAGAATACAATAAAGAGATGTTACCATCTTTGCCTATCTTTTGAGCCCCATGACCACCAGAGACAGAAAGCATCATTCTCAAGCCGAGTAAAACAACACGTGTAGAAGCAGTCACCTGTGAAAGCGGCAGACGGGGAAGGAAGAAGCCTCTTGGCGATCAGGCGAGCAGCAAGAGCCTCATCATCATCGCTAGCAGCGGCCGCCTTAATCTCCCCCTCGCTCGGCAGTGGATCTCCGCGCGACCTCTTCCGCTTCCGGTTCCCGCTCCCGCTGGACGGCTTCCGCTGGCCTTCGAAAGGCTTCCGCGGCCTCAATGCTCCGAGCTCCGGCACAGGAGGGAAGGCGTGACTATGTCCCTCCGCAATCGCGGGTAATTCTTGATGAGGAATCCGCCATGCGGAATCTTGATGAGTCGAGATGTTGCTTGCGGTAGTACTTCCTCGCGCCGATAGGACGGGCTCGTTCCAGCGGGGCTCGTCTTGTCGGCCATACCTCTCGAGTGCACGATACCTCCTGTCATATAGACCATACCTCTCCAGCGTTTCACGAGCAGTGTTCCTCGCCCTTAGCAAGAGTCCCTGGTCCATCTTACGGAAATGCGGTGGTAAGGCTGCTTCGGCTGGCGTCTAGCTTGTTAACGTGCCGAAAATGCGGTGGTAATTCTGCTTGGAATGGGAGAGTTCTTGGATCGATTAGTATTCTCATCCCTGCTCAGCAAATGGCAAATCCTTCGCGGCTTTCGAAACACTAGTGTGGCAGCTTGGTGTGAAGGAAACAGATAACAGCCTTGTGGTTGAGAAGGACCACACGCGGATGGGGCCATCCCTAATGATTGCTCTTGCAGGATTTTGACCAGTTTACCGCCTAACAGCTAAACGGACGCTGAGTTCACGCGGCAAAATCTGAGAGCTTGGAAGAGCTGGCGAACGGTCCCGTTATCCCATAGGGCTCGGATGTGAACGGATGAGCAGGATAAGCCTGGATGGATGGAAAGCGAAGATTCAGATTCGTGGATAAAATCTGAAGCGGCTACCAGGAAAGATGGAGCGTAGAGGTTTGTAGCAGAATTCAGCGTCTCTGTCAAGGAGAGATTTGCGTGACACGTTGCGATTCGGAATGAGTGATAGGCATGTGATCGTGCAGTCTGGAGCCTCTAAAACTCGTCTAATCAGACTGTCGCTGTAGCCGAGCACGCCGACTGGGTGCTCGGCCTTCAGAGGTTTAGGGCGGCCATCTGACAAAGCTGGTGTGAGAGGTATCATTCACAGCATCCCTTCGCGCATGCTGTCCACTCCGCTCCATAGAACTCCAAACGGGAATATGGCGTTGTCTCAATTGCGGGGCTGCATGTGATGCTGGCAATCCCGGTAAGCAGAGACGGCTTAGCTGTCATGGCGGTTAGGGATGAAAAGCCGCCGAGATCGCTAATGAGGCACGTGTAAAGCAAAAGCAAAGCTCCCAGTTTTGGCTGGGCCATATGATTCCTCGCGTTGTGCGGCTTTTGCGGCTAAGTAGCGCGGCGCCCTCGGCCCTTCATTACACGTACCTGAGTCTCTGCAAGAATCCGCAGCTTCGCTTGGAGTGCTTCGCTGTTTAGAAACACACAGTCAAACAAAAGCGTCTTCAATGCATTTGCTAAACATTCAAACTCAAAAGGGCACTTGGTGCTTATCTTAAATGCATATATAGAAAATATCTATACAATGCACACACTCCACAACGCAGATGTGTCCAGACCAGATATTGCAACCCATCAAAACCCGCACGCCTAGATAGCAGTATCAGACATGTTTATTTTCCATTTTACACTGTTAAAACTGCAAGAAACTGTCAAAAATATATATTTGTATGTTCTAGGCTATAGTGATGCATGCATTAGAGTATAGGTTGTTAGGGTTTGCGTTTGTACCCTCCACCTTTCCTAATCAACCATTCCGTTGCTAGCTACTCTTCAGATGGTATCACGAGTAGGTTCGTTCTCGACCGTTCCTAGCCTAGCGCGCACTCGCACCTCCGCACATCCGCGCCCTCCCCTAGTGCACCCGCCGCGCCCTCCGCGCCTAGCTCGCGCCTCCGCGCCTCCATGCCTCCGTGCGCCCTGCCCCAACCCGTAGCGTCGCCTGTGCGCCCTGCCCCAGCCCGTCGTGTCGCCCGTGCACCCTGCCCTAGCCTGTCGTGTACCCCGTGCGCCCTGCCCCAGCCCGTCGTGTCGCCCGTGCGCCCTGCCCCAGCCCGTCGCGTCGCCCGTGCACCTTTCCCCAGCCCGTAGTGTCGCCCGTGCAGAGCAACGTGCGCCCCTGCAGTGCAGCGCGCGCCAACGTGCAGGGCAGCGTGCGCCCTAGCAGAGCAGCGCGCACCACCCGGGCATAGCAGCGCGCGCCCCTACCCAGGAACGCGCACCTCAGCCAGGAACGCGCGCCCCTGGCCATACATGCGCGCCGCAGCCAGAAACGCACCTCACACCTCCTCCTACCCGCCCACACCTCCTCCTAGCCGCCCACACCTTCTCCTAGCCGCTCCACACCTCCTCCTAGCCGCCCACACCTCCTCCTAGCCGGCCACACCTCCTCCTAGCCGTCCACACCTCCTCCTAGCCGCCCCCACCTCCTTCTAGCCACCCACTGGCACCTCTTGCAGCGGCTGGCACCTCTAGCGCGCCACGTCCCGCAGCAGGCCGCTCTCGGGCTTTCTCACCGTCGATTTTCCCGTTCCCTACCGTTCCTTCACTGGGTTCACTGTTCCGCCACGGCTGGAGGCCGCTACTCCTAGTCCTTGTTTCACATGGCGCTCCTAGTTGCTCTCGTTTCATGCTCCGGCCGTTCTTCGCCTAGTTTCACTTGGCGCTCCTAGTTGTTCTCGCTCCTCGGTCCAGCCGCTTCTCGAACCCGTTGTTTCTAGCCTGCCATTTTTAGCTCCGTCCGTGTCTCACTCCAGCCGTTCCTGTTCCAGCCGCTTCTAGCTCACTTTGCTCCATGCTTCGGCCGTTCCTCACCTAGTTTCACCTGGCGCTCCTAGTTGTTCTCGCTCCTCGCTCCAGCCGCTCCTCGAGCCCGTAGTTTCTAGCTTGACGTTTCTCGCTCCGACCGTGCCTCACTCCAGCCGTTCCTCGTTCCAGTCGCTTCTAGCTCATTTTGCTTTGTGCTTCGGCCGTTCCTCGCCTTGCTTCACCCGGCGCTCCTAGCTGTTCTCGCTCCTCGCTCCCAGCTCAGTTTTCTCCGTGCTCCGGCTGTTCCTCGCCTAGTTTCACCTAGCGCTCCTAGTTGTTCTCACTCTTCGCTCCTAGCTCCAATCACTCTTAGCCTGCCGCTCCTGCACCCTGCTAGCCTTTACCATGGCGTCCACTAGAGTTCTCCAGCACCAGGGACAGCAGCAGCGGCAGTTTCAGCAGTGGGAACCTCAGCAGCAGTGGCGCCTGGCACCCTCAGCAGCAGTGGCGCCCTCAGCAGTAGTGACGCCCACAGCAGCCGTGGGGGCCTGGTGGTTCGGGTAGCGTTGGCTGCAGCAGCGGCCCAGCCAGCTGGGGGGCTCGTCGCGGTGGCCGCGACGTCGGCCCCTGTCAGTACCGGATCTTGACTGGCCCGGGTGCTGGCACTAGCTGCTGGCGTCCTGACCAATCTGCAAAGCGCTGCTACAGCCGCCTCGACGACTTATACCGTGAGCGTTTGGGCCTGAGTCGAGGCCACCGATCTGGCCCGGTCTGTCTCGTAGTGGTTACCCTGTGTTTGATATGTCTATAGATGTTGTTTATTCTGTCTCGTATGGATTTCTTGGCTTGCGTGTACCTAGCTTAGGACCTTTGCCTGTTGCTAGTGTAGGTACTTGTGCTTTTAGTGTAGGTGCTTGTGTAGTCACTAGTCCAGCCGTGACGACTGCTGACGCGTCGCTCTCCTTCATGCTAGACTCAGGCGCGTCTTAGTGCTTCTTTCGCAACCACACCATTGTCACGCCTCTTTCGGCTCCAGACCTAGTTGCCCTGGCAGATCCTACTTCAGGACCAGCAGTTGCTCGCAGCTCGACCACTCTCCCGTGCTCGGCTATCCCTTCTGGTTTCCTCACTGGTCTCTACATCCCCTCGTTCTCTCGGAAATTGGTGGGAGTTGGATAGCTTCAGGACCGTGGGATCACAGTCACTTTTCCTGCGCACGGGAGGACGACGATCTGTTCTAATGCTTCCATCGGGGCACTTCTTGCCACGCTCACCAGGGAGCCCCACTCAGGTCTCTTCGTTCTGCACACTACGTCCCACCAAGCAGGCCAGGTTACTGCGTCCCCCCAGGTAGCAGAGTCCGGTCAGGTTACTGCGTCCCCTCTGGTTGCTGTGAGAGGTCAGGTTGCTGCGTCTGGTCAGGTTGCTGCGTCTTGCTCCTGTCAGTCTCTCGCCCACCCGACCATCTTGTGGCACCACCATCTTGGCCACCCGACGATCCCCCGCCTCCGCAGCATGGCTAGTCACCGTCTCGTCTCGGGTCTCCCTCGCATCTTTGCGTCGCTCCCTCCCTCGCCTGCACCGCCGTGCACTCCTTGTGTCGCCGACCGCCTGCGCGCCACTCCGCACTCCTCCTCCCTTCGTCCGGCCACTGCTCCCTTCTAGACTCTCCACTTAGACGTCTGGAGCCCTGCTCCTACGCAGGGACCTGATGTCAGAATAGTAGCATAAGTAGGAGTTGAGTTTAAGTTAGGGCCTAGGCTTAGTAGCCTAGGCCATGGTGGTATCGAGGAGGTTGTGCCAAGGGGAGTCGAGAAAGAATGATGTGGTTTCACTATAGCACTGAGGTACATATAGCAAACATGAGAAGGTGCACCACAAATAGTACGAAAGCATAACTACACTAAAGCTAAAGCTACAGGCAGTTAGAAATATATATAAAATGTATATCGCAACACCTGAGAGGGAGCGCTACTTTCTGGTGGTCGTCGACAACTACTCCAGGTTTACCAAAGTGTTTCCTCTCGCGAAAATGTCAGGGGTGAATTCTACGCTGATCCGGAGGCTTCTGGCCACTGAGGGCACTCGTGGCAGTCGTGTCTCCTGTCTCCACTCCGACCGTGGGGGCGAGTTTCGCTCCGGCATTCTTTGCGGATTCTTCGGCGAACAGGGCATCTCACAGTTGTGGACGCTTCCGGATTCCCCACAGTAGAATGGGGTTGCTGAGCGCCGCATTGGCTTGGTCATGGACATCGCCCGCACGTCCATGATCCATGCCAGTGCGCCCCATTTTCTGTGGCCCTACGCGGTTCGCTACGCCGCTCACCAGCTGAACCTCCAGCCGTGTGTCTCTCGACCAGAGGCTTCAGTGACCAGTCTTTGGACCGGGTCCCCTGGTGTTGGGTCGGCCTGTTGTGTCTGGGGCTGCCTTGCGCTTGTCCGCGACACCTCTGCGGACAAGCTCTTGGCTCGCGCCATCCCCTATGTCTTCCTTGGTTTCCCGGTGGACTCTTCCGACTACACCTTTTACCACCTGCCCCTCCACCAGATCTTAGACTCCCATGACGTCCAGTTTGACGAGTCAGTGTCCTACTACGCTCGCTACCCCTGTCGAGGTCTCCCGGTTCCTCCTCCTCCCGTTTTCCTTGCACCCTCTCCTCCTCCTGCTCCCGTTCCTCCGGTATCCCCGCCTCCCCCTTGTCCTGCCTCGTCAGGTGTGTCTCACGCTACCCCTCTACCCTCGGTCACGCGCCAGGTAGCGCCTCCCTCCCCGCTGTCCTCCTCACAATCCCCTTAGCAACCTTTGGCACTTCCGCGACAGGTTACTGTGGACTCCGGGGGTGTTGGAGCTGGAGGTACTGGCGCTGGAGGTGCTAGGCTGTTTTCTCCTCCGGACTCGGCTCTGGCTGTTTTCTCCTTGTCAACGGGAGTTGTTGTTGGCCCCGTCCTCGCTTGGGCGAAGCCGAACTTGGGGTCAGGTGTGAGGAGTGCAGCCGACCTGCAACTGGGCGAGCTGGTCGACGGGCCTAGTCGACCTGCACAAGGGCCACTGCAAGGGCGCCAACTTTGGGAGGGCGCCAACTTCGGCTGGTCGACTTGGGAGGTCGACCAGTGGAGGGCGTCGACTTGGGTGACGCCGACCAGGGGAAGCCGACTGGGTGTGGTCGGCTGACAGGTGGGTTGTCGACCTGGAGTTGGTCGACCAGGGGAGTGGTCGACCTGGTAAGGTTGACATGTGGTGGTCGTCGACATGGGCGGTCGACGGGCCTGGGATGACACACCTGGTCGACATGGTTGCCTGGTTGACCAGGTTACCCGGACGACGAGGTCTGCGAGGTTCGCGACTGACGCCCAGGTAGATTGGCAATGTCGACCTGCGGTTCGGTGGCACGTGGTCAACAGGACTCCTCAGGTGCAACCGTCGACATGTGGTCGACTTGGCACCTGCGCAATGTGCGTGGCGGTGCATGTCGTTACCGTCACCTTGCACTTGCGAAGTAGGTGCGCGCACATGAGCACGTGTGGTGACCTGTGGTGGCCTGTTGTTGGTGTGCTGGCACACCAGCCTTGCAGGTCGACTGAGGACGCCTGAGGATGCCTGAGGTCGCCAGCAGGCAAGTCGCCTTCGTACTGAGCTGGTGGTCGACTTGTATGCTAGGCTTTTGATGTAGTCTACCTTGCCAATTTAGTTGCTACCATTGTTCTCAACTTTTGCTAGTAAAACTCTTGCAGTTTTGCCCTATGAACGCACAAGTGCTAGAGAACGACTAAGTGAATGAATGCAGATATCCCTCCTACCCCGTGCCTAGCCCGTAGTCTAGCTCCCGTTGATAGAGTTATCTCCACATGGTGCGGTGAGCGTGGAAGGCACACGACTTACCCCTTCAGTCAGGTCGACGTAGTGGTCACTTACCTAATTCGTGTTTGTAAGCCGGCAGCAGTGCGGGAGGCATGTCGAGGCAGCGATGTGTGATACACGCCGATGAGGTCGGCGGTGTTCAGGCGCAAGGGATGCGGTCGTCGGCGGCTGCAGGCTCCTCAGAAGGCGACGTCGGAGGTCGACGAAGCAGTTTGTCGCCGATGTCGGCGACCCACGTGACAGAGGGCGGGATTGCACCGAGCTACGGCTACTTCAAGTTTACGCCGGAAAGGATCTCGGTCACACCCCTGCTTGTTGGTCGACGTGATATCCTCACCTGGAAGGAAGCCATCGAGCCCCAGCTGGAGATGGCCGGGCTGATCGGCTTCGCTAGGGGCACTGTGGCAACGCCGGAGGAACACTACCCCAACTTGCGTGCGGAGTTTCGCGCCGTGCAGTTGCTGACCTTCACAGTCATCTCGCGGTGCTGCTCGCCGGGCGTTCAGATCACCTTGAAGTCGTGCAGGGAGTTCCTCGACGCCGGCCACCAGGCATGGCACTTCATCGAGTCGACGTACCAGGTCACCGACGACCTGTAATTTGGCCAACTTGAGGAGCAGTTGTCGCACATACGGATGGGCGAAGAGGAGACGGCGACTGACTACTGCAACCGGGCTCGGCGAATTCTCGCCACCATGAAGATGGCCGGCGTGCACTACTCGACGGCGTCGTACCTTACACACGTTATCAAAGGGCTCACGGGCAGCTACAACCTGTTGAAACGACTATCGTTGGCGCCGAGTACTAGGGCGACACTCAACGAGGATTCTCTTTCCTCGTACATCCTGCAAGATGAGGCGATGCAGGAAGCTGAGCGGCCCTTGGAGCTCCTTGCACAGGTGAACTACGTTGCCCTGGTGAAGCAAGGTGGTCGACCGGGGCAGCGCGGGCAGTCTGGCGGCGGTGGTAGCAGTGGCTGGAAGCCGACCAAGGACGCTGACAAGAAGAAGTCGGCCAAGGATATCAGTCGTGGAGGAGGAAGTCGACGTCGGGAGTGCTGGCTGTGCAGCGACCCCGACCACCTCTCCTTCGAGTGCCCCGACCGCAGTCACTCCGACAACGACGACGCCAAGGGAGGCTGCGGGAGGTCTGGCAGCTGTTGTCCCCGTCGAGGCAGAAACCAGCAGTGCAAGGAGAAGCAGTCGACCAAGTCGTCGACCTCGGCGAAGGACGCCGACTCCTCTGCTGGCGGCAAAGGGCGAGACGACAAGGAGGTGTCGTGCTCGCTAGTCGGCGTCGTGGAGCCGACCGTCTCGCTGGCGCCGAAGGCCGGCGAGGACTTCCAGGCGATGGCGGCAGCCGTGCAGGCAAACCCGGCGGTAGTTCTGCTCGATAGTGGTTGTTCCCACAACTTGATTGGGACGAAGGAGGTCTTCATCGACCTACAGCCGAGCGGCGACATCAAGCACGTGCGCGGATTTAATGGGGCGCTGCAGGACGTCAAGGGCCGCGGCACTATCGCTCTGCAAGGGGAGGCCGGGAGGCAGGTGCTCATCCCCGATGTGCTCTATGTCCCGGGCGTGCGAGCGAACCTGCTTTCGGCCGGTCAGTTGAAGGAGAACGGCGTGAAGCTGCAGGAGGACGGCAACGGGATATTGCTCGTCTTGGCGGCGGGAGACATCCTCGATCGGGCGTCCTACACCAGGCGAGTCCTCTGCACCGACCTGCGTCCTTGCTCAGCGAAGTCGACAACGCCCACGACGGAGGTCGTGGCCCTGCGGGCGATCGTCTTGGTGACGAAGTTGACGCCGGACAGGCTGCATGCAAGGCTTGCACACGTCGGCATGAACACCATCCGGAGCTCGGCAAAGCACGAGGTCGCCACTGGGCTGGACCTCAAGTCGGCGTCGGGCGCCAACTTGCCGTGTGTCTCGTGCGTCGGCGGGAAGCTGGCGCGGCACACCTTCCCCGACCAGGGCTCCAACGCCAACGACGTGCTGGCCGTCGTGCTCGTCGACTTGTGCGGGCCATTCCGGGTGGCTGCCAAGGATGGCAGCATGTACTTCTTGCTGCTGAAGGACCGCAAGACCCGCTATGTGTGGATGAGGCCGGTCGCCAAGAAGTCGGATGCGGTGCAGGAGTTTGTGCGGTGGCTGGCGGTGACTGAGCGGCAGACGAAGAAGCCGGTGTTGATGCTGCGCTCTGACCGGGGAGGGGAGTTCCTCGGAAAGCAGTTCACCGACTTCGTGAACGGCAAGGGGATTTTCCACGACCCGACATGCCCCTACACCCCACAGCAGAACGGCATGGCGGAGCGCGAGATGAGGACGGTGGTGGAGTCGGTGCGAACGATGCTGCTGCACATAGGCGTGCAACACCACTGGTGGCACCTTGCTATGTGGCAGGCCGCCTGGGTCCGCAACTTCCTGGAGCGGTCGACGCTGCAGCCGGGGATGACGCCATACCAGCTGCTGACCGGGAAGAAGCCCGACTTGTCGCTGGCACGGGTATGGGGCTGCATGGCGTAGTTCTTGGTCCCCGAGCAGCAGTGTGGTGGAAAGCTGAAGCCGAAGGCCAGGTGGGGCCTTCACCTCGGCGTGTCGGAGGAGAGCAAGGGCTGGGAGCTCCTCGACATCGCCGACAACCGGGTAGTCACCACGTTGGACGTGGTGTTCTACGAGAACATGTCGTTAGAGGTGTGGAAGTCGGAGCACGGGCCGGCGTCGGGCCGGACGCCGACCACCCCGCCGACTAACACCTCGACGGCTACACTCCCTCTGCTCGCCGAGGTCGATGAGCCTGCTGCTGAGGACGTCGAGGATGTCCCCTTTCCCTCCCCCTCTCCTGCCCCCTGTGCCCCTCCCCTTGTGGCCGACCTGCATGGGCTGAATTCAGTGTCGGCCTCCGGCGATTGGGGGAGAAGTGGGACGTCGCCTTTGGCGCCGGCTAAGAGCATCGCTGGTGGCCAATGTGACGAGCAGAAAGTCGACGTGAGAGTGAAGTCGACGTTGATAGGGGAAGAGCAGGCCGAGGAGGTGCAGCCGACTTTGGAGAGGTCGGTGAAGAAGGCACCAGCAGGGCAGCAGCCGACAGGGGAGCAGGCAGCAGTGAAGCCGACCAAGAATCAGTCCGCAATCAGGCAGTCGGTAGAGGAGATGACGGCAGGAAAGCCGGCTGAGGTGCAGCAGGACGATGAGGGCAGTGAAGCTGGTGACGATGGAGGGGACGCTGAGGAGTCCACCGACAGTGACGTGGTGGAGGTCCAGCGTGGACCACGGCAGTCAGGCCGAATTCGGAGGCTGCCCGACTTCTACGTACCGGCTGCCTTCACCACGGCGTACGACGAGGTCGATGTCGACTTGCAGTACGACGACACCGAGGAGGACGAAGACTTTCCGGAGCTTGACCCCGACATGTGTGCCGACCCTGAGCACCGCTGGGACATCTCGACGATGACGGTGAAGGAGGCGTTGGTGAGCTGGAAGGGCAAGGCGGTGAAGGCCGCCATGGAGGAGGAGATCCGCAGCCTCGTCGGCATGGGGACGTGGGAGCTGGTCGAACGCCCGCCGGGAGTGAACATCATGAAGAACCGGTGGGTGATGACGACGAAGTACCACATCGACGACACCGTCGAGCGCGAGAAGGCAAGGCTGGTCGTGAAGGGCTTCAAGCAGGTGTATGGCGCCGACTACGACGAGACGTATGCGCCGTTGAGCAGCAACGTCACGCTGAGGATCTTCCTCAGCATCGTCGCCATTCTCGACCTCAACCTGATGCAGCTCGACATGAAGAATGCCTTCCTGCAGAGCTAGCTCGATTGGGTGCTGTACATGTACCAGCCGGACTACTTCAACGACGGGACCGGCCGGGTGTGCAAGCTGTTGAGGAGCCTCTACGGCCTGAAGTAGTCGCCGTTGTTGTGGTACAGGGCTCTCGACGGTGTGCTGATGGGCGCTGGCTGGAAGAAGAGCCAGGTCGACACGGCGCTCTACTTCAAAGTCGGCGACGGCAAGGTGACCTGCTGGGTGCTGGTCTACATCGACGACCTGCTCCCTGCCAATATCAGTGCAGCGATGCTGAAGGAGCTGAAGGAGCTGAAGGAGCTGCTAAAGGCCGCCTTCGAGCTGCGGGAGATCTCGCCGGTGCAGAAGTACCTCGGGCTGGAGATCATGCGCGACAGGTCGGTGAGGAAGCTGTGGCTGCATCAGCAGGGCTACGCCGACAAGCTGCGTAGGCGGTTCCTCGATGAGGAGCAGAATGGGCGCACCTCGAAGACGCCGGTCTTGGTCAACGCCTATGCCACACTCACCTTCGATGACGAGGAGGCGCAGGTGCGCCAAGAGGAGGAGTACTGGCAGAAGGTCGGCTCGCTGCAGTTCGCGGCGACGACGATGAGGCCGGACATCGCCTTTGCCTGCAACAAGCTGGGGAGCGGTCTCACTGTGAGGAGCGACCAGCATTGGCGCGAGGTCGACCGCTGCCTCGCCTACCTTGCCAACACCCGTGACACCGCCCTGGAGTTCGGCGGTGGAGCAGAGTCGCTGAAGCTGGTCAGCTACGTGGACGCCGACGACGCCGGCGACAAGCAGAACCGGACGAGCACGGGCGGCTACGTGTTTGTCTTTGGAGGGGCCGCCGTCTCTTGGTCGAGCCAGCGCATCAAGTGCGCAACGCTGTCGTCGACCGAGTCGGAGTACGTGGCGGCAACCGAAGCCGGCAAGGAGGGACGTCGCCTTCGGTTCCTCATTGCAAAATTCCGGCAGCTGGACGCCAGGACGCCGACTGTCCTTCGGGTGGACAACAAGTCGGCCATCACAGTCGCCGAGGGCATGGGGTTGACGGGCAACCTCAAGCACATGGAGTGACAACAAGCCTGGCTGCAGCACATGGTGAAGCGCGGGAAGTTTTCACTGAGGTACATCCCGATCGCAGAGCAGCCAGACGACTTCCTGACGAAGGCGCTGCACTATCTGGCCTTCAACCGTTGCTCCGTTGCAATCGGTCAGGTGCGCCTAGTCGACGTGGGCGACGGTGACAACTACGTGCAGCAGTAGGTGCCATGCCCTCTTGCATGGCTGGTGCAGTGACCGGCGTGCTGTGTGTTGGGTGCACGCCGACGAGCTATTCTCCAAGTAGTGCTGCCGTCTAGGCTGGGGGGGCCAAGCGTGAACACGGCAGGGGAGTGTCAACAGGAGTTGTTGTTGGCCCCGTCCTCGCTTGGGCGGAGCCGACCTCGGGGTCGGGTGTGAGGAGTGCAGCCGACCTGCAACAGTGGGCGAGCTGGTCGACGGGCCTGGTCGACCTGCACAAGGGCCACTGCAAGGGCGCCAACTTTGGGAGGGCGCCAACTTCGGCTGGTCAACTTGGGAGGTCGACCAGTGGAGGGCGTCGACTTGGGTGACGCCGACCAGGGGAAGCCGACTGGGTGTGGTCGGCTGACAGGTGGGTTGTCAACCTGGAGTTGGTCGACCAGGGGAGTGGTCGACCTGGTGAGGTCGACATGTGGTGGTCGTCGACATGGGCGGTCGATGGGCCTAGGATGACACACCTGGTCGACATGGTTGCCTGGTTGACCAGGTTACCCGGACGACGAGGTCTGCGAGGTTCGCGACTGTCGCCCAGGTAGATTGGCAATGTCGACCTGCGGTTCGGTGGCACGTGGTCAACAGGACTCCTCAGGTGCAACCGTCGACATGTGGTCGACATGGCACCTGCGTAATGTGTGTGGCGGTACATGTCGTTACCGTCACCTTGCACCTGCGAAGTAAGTGCGCGCACATGAGCACGTGTGGTGACCTGTGGTGGCCTGTTGTTGGTGTGCTGGCACGCCAGCCTTGCAAATCGACTGAGGACGCTTGAGGACGCCTGAGGTCGACCAGCTGGCAAGTTGCCTTCGTGCTGAGCTGGTGGTCGACTTGTATGCTAGGCTTTTGATGTAGTCTACCTTGCCAATCTAGTTGCTACCATTGTTCTCAACTTTTGCTAGTAAAACTCTTGCGGTTTTGCCCTGTGAACGGACAAGTGCTAGAGAACGACTAATTGAACGAATGCAGAGATCCCTCCTACCCCGTAGTCTAGCTCCTGTTGATAGAGTTATCCCCGCACTCCTATGTTTCCTCCTCCGGACTCAGCTCCGGCTGTTTTCTCTCCTCCTCAGTCACAGTCGCCTCCTCCTGTTCTCCCGCACGACTGGACCACTCGTTGTCCTCCGCGTGCTCGTCCCTCATCTCCTTTTGACGACATCAGCACTGTCTTGTTTCGTTCTAGTCCTCGTCGTGCTTCGCCTGTGTCTGTTCTCCCGACACCTCCAGCCTCGTCTCTCACTGTCTCCTCTCACCCTATCACTGACTACTACCTTGATGTTCGTCCTGTTGTCTCACGTGTTCTCGCCTCTCTTGTCACCGACCCTCGTGCCTCTCCGTCGTCTGTCTCGGCTCTTACTGCCGCTGTCATTGACTTTGCTTCCACCCGCCGCCTTGAATTCACCACACGTGTAGTGGCTGCTGGCTGCTCCGCTTGCCCGTCCTTTGTCCCCCGGGGGTGAGTTTGCCCTTGGCTGTGACGTCCTAGAGTACAAGCAGTTTGAGCTGGAGTTCCTGGCAGCCGCTTCTCCTTCTCTCTGTGCCATGATGCTTTCCCCTGAGGGAGACCCCGACGCCCTTGACATTCCGACTCCTCGCACGTACCGTGAGGCAGTGTCAGGGCAGTGGGCCTCTCAGTGGAAAGCGGCCATGGACTCAGAGATGGCGTCTTGGAGATCCACAGACACCTACATCGACGCAGTTCCCTCTCCCTGGGCGAACGTAGTCGACGGCATGTGGATCTTCAAGGTGAAGCGACCGCCTGGATCGCCGTCTGTCTTCAAGGTGTGCTATGTGGCTAAAGGTTTCAGTCAGCGTGAGGGAGTTGACTTCTTCCAGACCTTCGCCCTGACCCCGAAGATGACGACTCTTTGGGTACTACTTCACGTTGCAGCACAGCTAGACTACAAGCTGCACTCCCTTGACTTCTCCACTGCCTTTCTCAAGGGCAGCCTGCACGAGGAGATCTGGTTGCGTTGTCCTCCTGGCTTCACTGGCACTTTCCCGCCTGGGACCCAGTGGAGCCTGAGACGACCAGTCTCTGCAAGAATCCGCAACTTCGCTTGGAGTGCTTCGCTAATTAGAGACACAGTCAAACATGTTGGAAACATATAATTCACGCTTCTGATGTGTCGAGCACTATAGCAAGAATGAAGCAGATCCACAGCGAAGCAACACCGAGTCAACCAAGCTACAGCAAAGCGGTTGACAAAAGCGACTACAGCAGGAGGTTGAAGCGAAGGTCAAAGGTCAGCAACCTTTGACTTGACGAAGCAGCACGACAGCAAGGACAAATAACTGACTTGCTATTGAGCAGTTACCAGAGTCATCGCTGTATCGAACCGCATTAGCAGTTACAATTGCAATTAGTGAAACCTTTCATATTCCCTGTAATAATATAAAAGCACTGTATCCCTATGCCATAATTAACTCATCTTGTTCTCACATACCCGTGCAAGGTGGTTCAACTAGTCTATTGGAGACGCTTCCGCCAATACATCATCATCATGAGCCTTAGTCATTGAAACGATCCAAAGGGCTTTCTCAGCCCAACAAAACAAAAGCGTCTTCAATGCATTTGCTAAACATTCAAACTCAAAAGGGCACTTGGTGCTTATCTTAAATGCAGATATAGAAAATATATATACAATGCACACACTCCACAATGCAGATGTGTCCAGACCAGATATTGCAATCCATCACAACTCGCACGCCTAGATACCGTATTCTCCCGGACTGAACACCCCCCCATAATTGTACACCCCCGGGTAGCTTGTGCGGGGTGGGTGTTATGGGGAGCCTCGTTTTTACTATACCCCCCTTTTTGCCTGATTCTCTATAAGACCCGGGGGGGGGGTGTTTGACAAGGCAAAAATACTGAATTTGCTTACTGTACATTGCATACAGGGTACTTTACAGGTACCGGTACTACAGAAGTAATGTGCCAGCACATAGGCATCGACAATGTCACCTAGACTGCAGAAACATCACCACAAGAGCACCTCACATCCACAATTTCACCTAAAAAAACTCTATACAAAGTGCCTTCTACTCAGAATCGTCTCCTGCATGCCATTCTTCACAGTCTTCCCCGTCAAAGCGGACAGGGCGCCACCATTCGTCATCGCTGGGCTCTTCTGCCTCCCCGCCTTCCTCAAGCACGCCCCCCTCCTCCTCTGCCGCCGCCGCTTCCGCGTCCTCCTCAGCGTCGTCAGCCTCCTCTGCCGCCGCCTGCAGCACCTCGGCCGGCATGGGGACTTCGGCGTAGAAGGGGTTGACGACGAGCTCGTCGTCAACCAGGTCGTTGACGTCGTCAAGGACTTCCACCTCACCCTTGTCCCGCATGTGGGCAAGGATGAGGTGGTCCTCGCTGCCATCGATGGGGGTGGAGATCCCACACGTGACGAACGCCTTCTTCACGAGCTCCTCTGGGATTGCTTCCCAGGACTCATCGATCCAGCGGAGCACCAACTCCGCTGGCGGCTTCTTGAGATTGCCTGAGGGACGGGGAAGGGTAGACAAGGACGAATGTGAATTTCCAGAGCGTAAGCTGACATTGATTAAAAGTCACGCATGCGAATGTCATGGTTCAACTCACCGCCCTTGGTGGTGGTGTTGATTCCTTCTTCTTCGAACCAGCTGCTGTAGCGATGACGCACACCGCACTTGAACGCGCGGTTTATCGACACATCCAGAGGCTGCACTAGCGGGGTGCAGCCCCCTGGGATGACAGCCCGTGACAGCCGAAACATCCGCATGGTCTGCCCGACCGCCTCAGTCAAGTGGCCGCGGTAGGAGTCGAGCACAACCAAGGCCTCCCTGCGGCGTCCAGTTGATTCACGCAAGGGCTTCAGAAACGGCACCATCACCTGGGTGATCCAGTCCTGCACAAGTGATTCGTCCATCCACCCTTTGTCTTGTGCACGGACCACCACACCTGCCAAAGAATACCGGTACGTCAGGGTCAAATTCGGTTGCGACTGTTGACAGGCTAGAGTAGTGACATCATCCTAAACGTGCTACGCTTACCGGCAGGGATGGGCACCTTCGGTATGGTCTTGCGCTTGAACACCACGTACGGCGGCAGCTTGAGCCCGCTCGCAGTTACTGCCAGCATGACAGTAACACGCTCCTTCTCATAGCCCGCACTCCGTACGTGAACCGTCCGCGCTCCCTTCATTTCGAGCGTGCGCTCCGCCGGCATCTCCAGGAAAAGCGGGGTTTGGTCCGCGTTCAAGATGAGGTCAAGCGGGTAGTCGTGCAGAGAGCGCATCTGGCGCACAAACTCCCAGAAGGACTCCACCTTGGCCTTGCAATCTGCAAGCAAAGCCACGAGACACATTAGCTCAGCACTGAGATGGCAATCAAGGAGCACGACGGCGCAACACTTACCCGCTGCCAACTTCTGTCCCATCTTCGTCTTCACCCGCCTTGCCAGATGCCAGCGCGCGCGGAAACGAGTCGCCCAGCGGAACGATGCGCGCCAGTTGACCCCGGGCATCCGGTGCTTCATGTACTTGGCGCTCCACTTCTGGAGCATGCTGGCCGAAACGGCGAGCCCCCTCCCCCTGTGCTTGAGGAACTGGCGGTAGACCGCCCGTTCCATGAAAGGGAACTTGGACTTGCGGCCAGCTCCCATGAGGCGACGACGGCAGCTGGAAGAGACCTCCAGCCGCTCCCTCATCTTCTTCCAATCGCGGATCTGGCATGGCTGCACCTTCGCGAGCTTCGCCAGGGCGCGATTCGACAGGTCGGGCTGCGAGTCCTGCATCTTCAACCAGTGGAGCTTCTCCTTCGCGGTGATTCCCTTGCGCTGGCGTTTCGTCATGCGATGGCGAGGGGATGGCGGGTCAGCATCGGCGTTGCGCTTCTGCTGTCCCTGCGGGCGGTTCCGCTCCGGGAACGTGGGGACAACCACTCGAGGAAGGGTAGGGCGAGGACGGTCCAAGCTACTGCTCGGTTCATCCCTGGTAGAAGCACTACCGGGAGCATCCGGCTGAGGAAAGATCGGGCGAGGAGACGTCCGTGCGCGTGCATAAGCGCTAGTCTGATTGGTGGAAACAGGCCGCTGCCGCCTATCTACCGTACTGCTAGAATCTGGAGATGAAGCCATGCTTGGGAACTAAGGCAGGTCGATGTCACTCGCCATGGGAGAAATGACTTTAAAGACGATACCCTCGTGCACAGGAAGGAGACGCTCTCACAGCCTGCCGAGCACTTGTCAAAGACGTGCACTGGAACCGCTTGACGAAGAGAAGAGCAAGCTTGGGTGAGGAAGCTTGGACATGACTACCGTACACGGCAGTCAAGGGGTCACAGGTACAGTGACAACACAGCACCGTGCGCGATTCCGGCCTCGTACTGCATGAACCGAAGCTGCGCGAGGTTGGCATTGATGTCAACCAATCAGGTGGCACAGTGGGCCCACTGGAATTTGCCATGTGGCAGGTTCCAATGGAGGCCGACGTTATCCTCGTAGACGCGGTTTGGCGGCCCTGATTTTAAAAATAATAAGGCCAGACCCCTGTTTTTGTTTCCATTCATTTCTGCTTATAAAAAAATGTGCAATATAATAAGACCCGAGTATTATGTATTTTTTTCCTATGAGGAGACCCCCCCCATTTTTTCCCTGTATTTTTAGCTATACCCTAGGGTGTTATGTCCGGGAGAATACGGTAGCAGCATCAGACATGTTTATTTTCCATTTTACACGGTTAAAACTGCAAGAAAATGTCAAACATATCGCAGGCATAGCATAGCATGTAAACAGAGCATCAATTGCGAGTTAGACAACTACCCCCATATAATCCTTCTGTTCTCCATTCCAGCTGACACATCCAGTTCGTGTAAACCTATTCCTCTGAACGGCACTGTCTCTCACGCTCGGCTACCACCTCTCTCTCCACCTGCTGGCTCAAATCACCGCACCACTCACCTCCTTTCATCCCCACCAACCCCTGCCTCTTCAACTGAAGCCCCTCCTTCCCTGGTTGATCCCTTATAGGCTGATCCTGTAAGAGCAACAACTGGCGAAGCTGTTCCAGCTGTGCCAGCTCATCCTCCTCGCTCCTTCCTGCAGCCTCTCCTTGCAATGGCCGCCCTGGCAGAGCCCCAACCTGCTGCTGCTGCCTCATGACAGGCCGAGAACTCAGAGGTTGCTGCGACTGTTGCTGGCCGCCAAGGGCGAACCCGGTGGTCCATGGCTGTTGCTGCTGCTGCTGCTGCTGCTGCTGTGGAGTGACCACGGGAGCAGTGGCAGCAGGAGTTGAAACGGCAGACCCAACAAGCACCGGAGGCCTAACTGGGGAAGGCGTAACCAGAGGAGGGGCAACTAGTGACGGTGCAACTAGAGGAGGTTTAGCCAGAGACGGTATGAATGTGGATGGTGTAACTGCAGCAAGAGCAGAGGCAATAGCAGAGGCAAGAGGCCCAGAGGTGAGGTAAGGAACGGCATGAGAAGATTCAGGCAGGGTGACAGCAGGCACAGTCACAGCAGGCACAGTCACAGCAGGCACAGTCACAGCAGGCATAGTCACATCAGAAATAGTCTCAACGGCCATTGTTACATCAGGAACAGTCACACCAGGAATAGTCGCAGCTGGCATAGTCACATCAGGAATAGCCACTGCAGGCATCGCCTCAGCAGGCTTGGTGAGGCCAAGGAGGCGCGAGGCTGCAGGCAGCCAATCCAAAGCACTGAGACCATGCAACGTCCCCTCTCCTCCTCCCACTCCACCCACTCCTCCCATCCCTCCCACTCCTCTCACGGCTCCCTGGCCAACATTCAGTGGCACCAAACATGCTTCTGCTTGACTGCTACCCCCTTGCAGAGGCCCTGTCTTCCCCTGATGCTCGAACACCCCACCCATGCCTGGCTGTGCGTGCTGCTCTGCCAGTGCCAACAGCTGACTCAACAACTCCTCCTCCTCGTGCTGCTGCTGCTGTTGCTGCTGCTCATGCTGCTGCTGTTGCTGCTGCTGCTGCTGCTGTTGTTGTTGCTGCTGCTGCTGTTGCAGGTCAAGCTGCCGCCTATGTGGTAGCAACCATGACACATCATCCCCGCCAGTTCTCTCCATGAGCTCTGGACCTGCCCCTGCCCCTACACCTGCTGCTGACCATTCTAGCAAAGAATCCCCCTTTCCTGTCACCTCTCCTGAAATCTTTATTGGCTGCTGCTGCTGCCACCACTGTTGCTGCTGCTCTTGATTTGAAACTTTCTGCTGTTGCTGCTGCTGCTGCCACCACCGTTGCTGCTGCTGCTGCCACCACCGTTGCTGCTGCTCTTCTCGATTCAACACCTTCTGCTGTAGCTGCTGCTGCTGCGTCCCCCCCGCAAGACTCTCCTTCTCCTGCTCGCCTGCTGCTACAGGCGGGGAGGACACTGGCGGCCCAGCTGTAGTGCCAGATGTAACGCCATCTGGGAATACAGAAGAAGTAACCCACGCCGCCAACAATTCAGGTGGTATTGCTTCCAGCTGACTAGTGGGTGCAGGTGGGGCAAGATGGGACTGGTGCTGAGAAAAGGTGGCAACCGGCGATATGTTTACTGACGGTATGGTAACCGGTGGCTTGGTTACGAGTGGTACAGAAGTAGCAGGCAAGGGTGGAAGCGAGTGAGGAACAGAAGCAGGATGAGCAGGTGCGAAGGAGGATGCTGTAGTAACCGAACGAGGAGTTACAGGGCCAGCAGCGGCTGTTTCAGGGGGGCATGAGCTGAGGAAGAGAGACTGGAGGACCTCTGGGGAGAGGGTGGAGAGAAAGGGGTCCGTGGAGGAAGGGAGGCGTGGATGCTGTGGTGGGGATGGGTTGGAGTGGGTGGAGGTTCCCATGGCAGGGTGAATGGGCGGCAATGAGGGAGTGTGAGGAGACAGGGAGGTGGGAGTATGGGGAAGAGATGAAGGTATAATTCTGTAAAGCCTGCTGGTAACAGCCTTGGGTGGCCTGGGCTGAGCAAACCCTGACTGCTTATTCCCCTGCTGCAGGTGAAGATATTGCTGTTGCTGCTGTTGCTGCTGCTGTTGTGGCTGTTCTTCTTGCTGATGCTGCTGCCACCGCAGCTGCTGCTGCTCTTGCGTTTGCAGGCTCCGCAGTTGCTGGTGCTGCTGCAGGTGACGCTGCAGCAGCTGCAGCTGCTCTTGACGCTGCCGTTGCTGCATTGGCGGATCTATCAGCATCTGATCCTCTGGCCACACTCCTTGACCCATGGCACCAGATGCCCCCATGGCAGCAGGAAGGCTGTGTGGAGTCACAGCGGAGGCTCTGCTTCCAGAAAAAACGCTGGCGTCAGGAAAGGGCTGCTGCGGTTGCTGCTGTGGAGCGAAATCAAGCGACAGTTGCAGCGGTTGTGCCTGTGCTGCTGCTCGCTGTGGCTGCTGCTGCTGCTGCTGCTGCTGCTGCTGCTGCTGCTGCTGCTGAAACAGCTCCTCGAGTTGTTGCTGTTGGAGCCGTGGCTGCTTTGCCTGCTGCAGCAGCCACTGCTGCTGGCTGTGCAGGTTCTGCAGCAATAAAGGCTGCTCCTGAACGTGTAACTGCACGCCTTGTTGCTGCTCTTGTTGCTGCTCTTGTTGCTGCTGCTCTTCCTGCTCTTGCTGTTGCAGAAGCAGCTGTAGCTGCTGCTGTTGGCGCAGCTGTAGCTCAACCCTGGCTTGCGCCGCGGCCTCTTGCAAAAACTCGTCTTCTAGCTTGCGCTCTGGCCATTGCACATTGGAACAAGCACAGGGAGTAGCGAGAGCAAGAAGTGTGATGAGTGCAACAAGAGGAGAGAAACAATTGCAACAACTGCAATAAGTGGAACAAGTGTGCATCAGGCCACCAGAATGCATGCACACACGCAGGCAGGCACGCACTTCCCCCCCCCCCTCCTCACCCCCAGCACACACACACACACACACACACACACACACACACACACTCACACACACACACACACACACACACACACACACACACACACACACACACACACACACTCACACACATGCAGCCACCTCTGCGCAGCCACACCCACACATGCACATGAGTGGGCCAGTCTCACCCTTCCTGTGCAGATTCATGTGCCCTCCAAGCGCCCGAGGAGAATCAAATCCCTTGCCGCAGAATCGGCACTCATAGTCCATCACCTTGGGACTGCCGCCAAGCCACCCTCGCCTCCACAGCCCTCCAAAGCCTGGCACTCTGCTGGCAGGTAACGCAGGAAACTGCTGCTGCTGCTGCTGCTGCTGCTCCTGCTGCTGCTCCACCTGAAGCTGCTGCTCCTCTTGCTGCTGCAGCAGCTGCTGCTGAAGAGGTAGGTATAACGCCTGCTTCACCTGCTCCTTTGGGACTTCAGACTGTTGCTCCTGCTGCACCATCCGTTCCTCATCCTCGGCCAAACCTGTTCCTCCTTCAGCTCCTCCCAGCCCTTCACAGAAGCTCCAAACATGTGACGGCGCTGCTCCTGCTGCCGCTGCTCCTGCCAGCGCGTCTCCTGCAACTGCTGCTCCTGTTTGCACTACCCCTGCTCCCGACCCCCCTCTGTCGCCCCCGCCATTCCCTCCCACGAGAAGGGCTCGTCGCAAAGTGGCCCCAAGCGTTGACCAATCAGTCGCAGCCTCCCTCACCTCATCCTCGCTGGGAAGCAACCGTTGCTGCTTCTTGGGATTTCCACCTTTCCTGCGTCTAGTGCCACTTAGCCAAGAACTTCTCTTAAAACCATTAGGCCGAAGGTCTGTCCTCCCAGCCTCTGCCTCAAGCTGTTCTATGCTCATACCCCGTGCTCTCAATCCCTCCCCACCAACCATAAATCCGTCTTTCTTCTCCATACCTCCAGATTCCTTGCTTCCTACAACTTTTCCTCCTTCTTTTCCTCCCCCTCTCCCTCCTCCTCCTCTCCCTCCTCCTCGCTCTCCTCCTCTCCCTCTTCCACTTCCTCCTCCTTCCTCATGCTCTCCCTCCCTCGTTTCTGGAAGCTTCTTAAACTCCTCATGCGGTTGTAGCTGTGGGTTTTGACGCGCCCTCCTGCTACGGCTACTGGTTAAGCTACGAGCCAGGTTACTCTCCGCAGTACACTCCAGGGACGCATAGGGCGCTACAGCCATAGGGCAGTGTGCTTGTAACGGGGATACATGTTCATCTAGTACAGCCAGCAGCCCTGGCGATGACAAGGCTTTAGCAGCAAAGTGAAAGGCTTCCGGAACAGAAAATAGCCCAGTTGAAGAAGGCAGATGTGCTTCTGAGAGAGAAGGCCTTGTCACAAGAGCAGAAAGACCAGCAACAAGAGAAGGGTCTTGGATTGGTACGCCAGCCGCAAAGGCAGGAGGGAGAGCAGGGGGTGAAGAATACGCTGCAGAATCCGCGCGCTCTTCTGTGAGATCCATGCTGCAAAACCCCCACCAATAGCGAGACGTGTGGCTGCGGTTCGGTTTTGCAAGGCCTCACAAAATACGCCTCCCTTCACACAGAATTCGTGTCAATCAGTTGTTTCTTCAACTTTTTGCTGGGGCGAATCTCTTGATCCAACTTTCACGGAAACAAATGATATCCAGCTCCAGTTCCTGAAGTCACGGTCTTTCAATGTCCTCTTGAACTGCAACAAGAAGAAAAATAGGTTCCTGAGTTCAGCGTGCGAGCTGGTACTCAAACAAAAGTGGCCAGTTGAAAGAGAAAAGTGGTGGCGACGAGGACTCGCAAAGCCAAGTCGGAATTTGCTTCCAAAAGTCTGGGAAGGGAAACACGAACCTCGGTTCTAGCGTCTCGCCGTCTGATCAACTAAGCCGTTCACTGAAGAGAACAACTTGCTTGTTCCACAGCTTGCGTCTTCGAGAGGGTTTCCGGCTGGCATGGCTACGAGCAAGAAGCAGCTGATGCCTGGAGTTGGAAAGCAAACCATTGAAACTCTTTGGACGAGAATCTTATCCGGATTGACGATTGTAAAGTCGGAATATTGCAGGAGTCGCAAGGATCGAGCCGAATGGCGACTCGCGATTCTTGGTCGGCGCTTGATGGATGGCTGCACAAGATGGCCCGGATCGCAGAAACGTTTCCCAAAACATCATCACGTGGAGATTACATGTATGGGTTCTCCAGGCAGTTACCGGTGGAGGGCCGAAGCGTGACTGGAATGTTTGGGACAGCAGAACTTCCGTCATTGCTTCGGCCACGGGAAAACGGATCTTAGATTTTTCTGCAATTGCAGGAAGCTGGTGAATTAGTTAACGACAAGGCATTCGGAATGACATGCACCTTCTGGACAAACCCAACGCATTCTTGGTGGGCGGGAGTCGTGGGGACACTGACATGCACGACTTTCCCAACCGATTGCAACGGCAGTGGCTGCCATTAGGATTCTCGAACACGACGAACGCGTCGCCTGACTGTAAGGTCACGCGACCAGTCGTGTGCTCGAAGCGACCTTCATCCAAACTCGATGCTCGAAACCTCACGTGCCTGTCTGCATGTGGTCAGTCGACGAAAGTTCTCGGGAAATATCGCTAACACCGCCATGTCAATGCCGTCAGACGCCCCACGCAAAGCCGCAAGCCGTGCCAGTGAGCTCCTCAATGAGCCGAGGAGCCATTGTGACGTCAGCGAGGCTTCTGGGGAGCGACACGAAGAACTCTAGGTAGCGCGGAGAAGATACTGACGAACTCGATGGCTGAAGTTTGTCAGGACTTACGAGGGGAGTGGAAGGATGTCAGTCATGCACCTGCGAAGTTTGAACGACGAGGTGCATGTACAGTATTGTGTTTCAACCAAATGACAAAAGTATGAAATGAATGGTGCACTTTGGCATGGTAATGGTCCTGTTATGGATGTTATAATTGAGATGTGAGAAGGGGGTTAGCTAGCATAGAATATTACCTTCTATCGTGAAGCAGGCTTTGCACTGAAGGCCTCGTTATTGTGTCGAGATCTCATCCTGAATTTAGGGTATATAGGCTGAAAACTGTACTGCAAATTTGGGTCTGCACAAAAACAACATTGGCAATTGGATCCCGCGTTGAATGAAAAGGTTAGCACAACCATCAACCTTTCTCACTGCAACAGCATTGCATTGCATTCCCATGGATGCAAAATACAGGACCATGCACTGTACATAACTCAATTAATTGGGATCTGAGAATGCATTGCTACACCCACGACCAAAGGCAAAAGCAGAAGCAGAAACAGGGCTGGCAGCAGCAGCAGCAGCGATACCAGCAGCAGCGGCAGAAGAAGCGACAAGTGCAAGACTAGAGGGATCCATAGGGATTGTCACGGAACCCAACGCAACAGCAGAGGAAGGAGCGGCATCGAGAACAGCAGAAGCTGAAGCAGTACCATTACCAGTCGCAGTAGCAGTAGCAGTAGCAGTGGCAGTGGCTACGTGGGAAGGGGTTGGCATGAGGTGTGCCGGCTGGGTCTCAGATGAGGGCCGGAGAATCGCCACTTCCTTGCGCAGATCCTGTGATACGGAAGGGAGACCGAGAATGGGTAGGGAGGGGAGAATGGGTAGGCGTACACGCGTTGTGTGCCGAAAGATTTGCCCATTCCTTGCGGAGAGGAGAGTCGCCACTTCCTTGCGCAGATCCTGTGATGCGGAAGGGAGAGAGGAGGAGAATTGGCAGGTGTTGGCATGGCAGGTGTTGGCATGTCGTGTGCCGGCTGGGCCTCAGATGAGGGGCGAAGCATCGCTATTTCCTTGCGCAGATTCTGTGATGGGGAAAGTGGAAGGGCGAGAGGGGAAGAAGGATGGAGAGAACTGACAGGTGTTGGGATGGGTTGTGCTGGCTGGGTCTCAGATGAGGGCCAGAGCGTCGCCACTTCCTTGCGAAGGTCCTGTGATGGGGAAGGGAGAAAGGGGAAAACGGAATGGGTAGGGACGGGGAGAATGGGGGCAGGTGTTGGGATGGGGTGTGCTGGCTGCGTCTCAGATGAGGACTGGAGTGTCGCCACTTCCTTGCACGGATCCTGTGATGCTGAAGGGCGAGAGGGGAAAGGGGAGGGGGAGAATAGGCAGGTATTGGCATGGGGTTTCCAGGCTGGTTGGCAGACAAGACGAGGACCGGACGCTGCCACTGCCACTCCCTTGCGCAGGTCCTGTGATGGAATAAGGAGTGGGGGAGGGGAGATGGGGGGAAGAGTGCGAAACATAAGATTAGGAGCAGCAGAGTTATCAACAGTGTCAGCTGCAAGATTGGCAGGCGTTCACACAGGGCGTGATGGTTGGGTCATCTTAAGATGAGCGTTTGATGCATGTGTTGGCAGACTCGACTCGAGTGACAGACTTAAGAAGAGATCCATCAGGAGCCTCCAAAAACGCCTCCCCATGCTCACGACAGCCGGTCACAGACTGGTTCGCATTGGAGAGCCTTTTGATGAAGGCGATGGGAGACTCGACAAGGGAGCTATTCGGCACTCCCATGGTTATCCTCATGCCCACGTCACCCAATCACGCACCTGGTTCTCTCAGAAGAGGTGCTCGATGAAGGTAATGGGCGGCTGGAAAACAGAGGCAGGTTGAGGCGCCTCAAGTAGCGACAATCACAACCAACCTGGTGCATGAGAGAGCGCAGCAGCACGCACCTGGAACCCGAGGGACCAGCTTACTCACCTGGTTCTCCCGGGAGAGGCGTTTGATGAAGGAGATGGCGGACTCGAGAACAGAGGCAGCTTGAACCGCCTCAAGTATCGACTGTCCCACGCCACCCCTCGTGCCTAAGGAAGGAAGCATGTCATTGACACTTACATGGTGCACGAGGGAGCACTTCACACATTTGGTGCACGAGGGAGCACTTCACACATTTGGTGCACGAGGGAGCACTTCACACATTTGGTGCACGAGGGAGCACTTCACACATTTGGTGCACGAGGGAGCACTTCACACATTTGGTGCACGAGGGAGCACTTCACACATTTGGTGCACGAGGGAGCACTTCACACATTTGGTGCACGAGGGAGCACTTCACACATTTGGTGCACGAGGGAGCACTTCACACATTTGGTGCACGAGGGAGCACTTCACACATTTGGTGCACGAGGGAGCACTTCACACATTTGGTGCACGAGGGAGCACTTCACACATTTGGTGCACGAGGGAGCACTTCACACATTTGGTGCACGAGGGAGCACTTCACACATTTGGTGCACGAGGGAGCACTTCACACATTTGGTGCACGAGGGAGCACTTCACACATTTGGTGCACGAGGGAGCACTTCACACATTTGGTGCACGAGGGAGCACTTCACACATTTGGTGCACGAGGGAGCACTTCACACATTTGGTGCACGAGGGAGCACTTCACACATTTGGTGCACGAGGGAGCACTTCATACATTTGGTGCACGAGGGAGCACTTCACACATTTGGTGCACGAGGGAGCACTTCACACATTTGGTGCACGAGGGAGCACTTCACACATTTGGTGCACGAGGGAGCACTTCACACATTTGGTGCACGAGGGAGCACTTCACACATTTGGTGCACGAGGGAGCACTTCACACATTTGGTGCACGAGGGAGCACTTCACACATTTGGTGCACGAGGGAGCACTTCACACATTTGGTGCACGAGGGAGCACTTCACACATTTGGTGCACGAGGGAGCACTTCACACATTTGGTGCACGAGGGAGCACTTCACACATTTGGTGCACGAGGGAGCACTTCACACATTTGGTGCACGAGGGAGCACTTCATACATTTGGTGCACGAGGGAGCACTTCACACATTTGGTGCACGAGGGAGCACTTCACACATTTGGTGCACGAGGGAGCACTTCACACATTTGGTGCACGAGGGAGCACTTCACACATTTGGTGCACGAGGGAGCACTTCACACATTTGGTGCACGAGGGAGCACTTCACACATTTGGTGCACGAGGGAGCACTTCACACATTTGGTGCACGCACCTGGTTCTCCCGGGAGAGGCGTTTGATGAAGGAGATGGCGGACTCGAGAACAGAGGCCGCGTCGCTGCGAGCCCTCTGCGGCACCAGCTTCTCCAGTGCCCGGATGTGCCTCGTCAACCTCTCCCTCCGCTTCTGAAATGGGGGATAGATAGAAGAACGAGGGGTATGAGAGCATGAGCAGTGTTGTGGGGTCGCTGCGAGCCCTCTGCGGCACCAGCTTCTCCAACGCCCGGATGTGTCTCGTCAGCCGCTCCCTCCGCTTCTGAAATGGTGTGGAGGGGGAAGAAGCAACAAGGGGAACGAGAGTAGGGGCAGTGTTGTATGGTCGCTGCGAGCACTTTGAGGCACCACCTTCTGATAGCGTGTATGTGTGGGGGGACTGGGGGGGGGGGGGGTGGAGGGATGTTGCTGTGTGGTTGCTGCGAGCCCTCTGCGGCGCCGCCTTCTCCAGCACCCTCATGCGTCTCGTCAGCCACTCCCTCCGCTTTTGATAGGGTTCATGTGTGTGGGGGGGGGGATAGAAGAGGAGCGGGTGAAGGGGGAAGGTAGGAGAATCAATGAGGGGAAAGGGATGCAGACAGCAGTTCTGTGCCTTGATCGCCTCCGATAGGGTGTGTGGGGGGAGGAAGGGGAAAGGTATGCGTGTGTGTGTGTGTGTGTGTGTGTGTGAGAGAGAGAGAGAGAGAGAGAGAGAGAGAGAGAGAGAGAGAGAGAGAGAGAGAGAGAGAACGATCCAGACTCACACCCGACCCTCGCAAACTTTTCGCCACCGCCCTGCTGGTACCTCTGCTGCGGTTGGCGAACGATCCAGACTCACACTCTGCTTGGGTCGTCCTCTTGTTCCTCGCACGACTCACACTTCGCCAGCTGTCACCCAGGCGTCCAGATTGGAAGGCAGTCAGCGCACGACTTAGCAAATTCATGTGTGGGGACTGGGATGAGCTGTACAAGGACACCGTGGACTCACTGACCCGTCCCCAGCCACCCAGACACCAGCCGGATGACATTGGGGTCATCGCGAGAGCTGAGGGGCTAGCTCGACGTGGCAGCCTGCGACGGGCCGTCATGGCCTTAGAGGCCACGCCAGTTTGCACGCCATCGCCGGCTGTGCTGGAGGCACTACGCGCCAAGCACCCACCTGCGCCCGCCTCCCCACCTGACTGGATATTTCCCACACCAGACCCTCACCTCTCGGCGCCTTACGAGGTCTTCTCCAAGGTTTTGGGTCGGTGTGAGATGGGAGTAGGAGCTGGGCCATCAGGAACAACATTCGAACACCTGCGGGACGCATCTCTGATCAACGCTTCAGTGGGGAAGCACCTGCATGCGCTAGTCAACACCATACTCACTGGAAAATTACCTCTCGCAATAGCCGAACTCCTCACCGCCTCTCGCCTGATTGCCCTTACCAAACCAGGAGGGGGGACGAGGCCGATAGCCATCGGCGAAAGCATCACTCGCCTCGCTGCCAAAACAGCTCTTACCTTGACGGCGGGCGCCGCTCGAGATTTCTTCTTACCTCATCAATTCGGTGTAGCGGTTCCAGGGGGAGCAGAGGCGATCATCCACATCACGCGAACCTTTCTTACCGTCAACCCTGGAGCGCTCGTTCTGCAGGCCGACCTGGCGAACGCTTTCAATAGTGTTAACCGAGGGGCCATCGCGGAGTCGCTTCGAGGTTCGACGCTAGCTCCGCTACTGCCACTCGTGAAACTGTCATATGGCCACCCCTCTTCCCTATGCCTGGATGCCGGATTTTCGCACCCACCACTCTTGAGCGAAACCGGGGTGAGGCAGGGAGATCCCCTCGGCCCCTTGCTGTTTGCTGCCGCCATTCACCCCGCGTTGACAAGCACGGCACTTACCTTCCCGTCCGTGGTATGCCTGGCATACGCGGACGACGTCACTTTTCTTGGAGAAGCAGCGGCTTGTGCGGCGGCGTTTGGGCACTTCACAGGAAGCCTTGGGGAGATTGGGCTACAACACAACCCCGCTAAGTGTGCGGCATGGTCACAGGCAGGCCGTCAGTCAACACCCCTGCCGCAGGGCGTACCTTTCATTGATGACGGCGTGAAGGTGCTGGGCAGCTTCGTCGGCGGAAACGACGCAACTGCAGCGTTCCTACGCGACAGCCTTAACACAATGGGAGCCCCACTTCGCCTAATTGCGAGAATGGAGCCACAGCTGGCGTCTCTCCTGCTTACCAGATGCATCTCGCGGCGAGTCTCCTATGTCGCGCGCACCACTCCGCTCTCTCCCTTGCCAGTGGAGGAATGGTCGGACTGGGGCAAGGGATTGTTTGACACACTGTTGACGGCTTGCGGCATTCGACACCCACGGGGGGAGGCTGAGATAGCACGGACCTGGGCCCAAGCCTCACTCCCGATCTCACTTGGAGGCTTGGGTCTGACGGACCCGTCGGAGGAGGGTCGCGTAGGGTTCTTGGCGAGCTACACGCAGGCGCAGCATTTGCTCACCTCCATTGACGAGGCGGCGGTCGGCGCCTTGGCAGAAACACGGATCCAGATGGCGGGACCCTACCTCAACACGTCCCCGCTGTTTGACTGGTTGGAGAGGTGCGAGGAGATGTTGCCGGAGGACGGGAAGGAGCTGCTGCAGAGCGACCGCGCCGAACCCAAAGGCATCAAGCTGCAGCACGGGCTGGCAATCGCGGTCCACGGACGCCGCTACGCCGAGCAGGTCCAAACCACGCGCGACATGCCGCTCAACCCCCTTAGCGGGCACACGCAACGTATGCTCTCCCTCTCGGGGTATGGGGCAGGGGACTGGCTCAACGCGGTCCCCTTTAACAAGTCGCTGCGCCTGGCTCCAGATCACTTCGCCCACGCACTGCAGTTCCGAATGGGGCTTCCCTCCTCTGCACCTGGGGCTTGTGACTGCCGCAACAACACGGCAATCACAGACCGACGGCTGCCCAACCACCTTCTGCGCTGTGACACAGGGAAGGGGAGGACCAACACCCATAATGAGCTGCGGGATGAGTGCCTCCGGATGGCCAACGACGCGGACTTCATGACTCATGGAGAGACAACCGCATTCTGCCCCGTCACTAGGAAGAAGGCGGACATAGCAATCAGGGACAAGTCCTCGGGGGCGGTTTGGATTGGGGACGTGACAATCACGGACCCCATCAGCACCCGTGACCCCAACGCAGTCAAGGGCAGGGGGTGGGCAGCCCGTGAAGCGGCGGAGAAGAAGAACTCCGACTACGAAGGCTCAACGGCTTCGTGGGTCGGATTCTTCCCACTCGCCGTTGACACCTACGGCTGCCCTTGCGAGGAAGTGCCCCAATTCTTCAAGCTGTTAGCCGAGACCGCCGCCCGCAGGCTCTTCAACGCGGCCCCCTCATCCTACCAGGCTACGAAGCTGCTGCACCAGTTCCGCCAGAGGTGGTCCGTGGCGCTGCAGCGTGCTCAGTCGGTGAGCTTTATGGAGAAATGCAACTACGCGGCACAGGTGGAGAACCCACCTGCGGAGATGCCAGGCGAGGGCATGTCCCTTGGGGACTGCCTGGCCATCTTAGAGCCGGTGCTGGAGCTCCCTTAGACGGAGCAGAGGGGGAGGGGGGTGAGTGGGATGTGTGGGTTAGAAGATGATTTGTATGAGTAGCATCTCTATCCTTTGCATGTCTGTATTTGCTTGGATCTAATACACGGACCGCTTGAGAGAGAGAGAGAGAGAGAGAACCACAGCCTGGCGGGGGCAGCAGCAGCACTCACCCGTGCGTTCTGGCAGAAGTGGCTGACCGGCCCCTCCTTCCGTTTCGGCCCCGGCTTGCGGCTCGCACACCTGTCCATTGGCCCGCCCAACCCATTCCCCTCCATCCGCCCGCCCAATTCACTCCCATCCATTCGCCCATGGTTGTAACCATGCCCATCCAGCCTATCCTCCTCCTCCATGCCTTCACCCTCCATCCCCTCGCCATCGTCACCACCATCGCTCCCCCACCTTCCCTCGTCCCTGCCGCCCCCTGCCTGCCCCTCATCCCCCACCCCATCCAACGAATACAAGTCCAATCCAGAGCTGTTTCCCCTCAGTTCCCCCAAGCTGTCTCCTCTCTGAAACCCCTCCCATGCTTCACTCTTCCCCACTCCGCTTCGTCCTCTTTCCAGCCGCCTCGCAGCCCCGTCTCCAATTGATGCATTGCCAGCAGAGGCAGCAGCACCAGCCCACGCCCCTGCCGCTGCTCTGGCCCCTTCACCGCTGCTTGCTCCCTCTCCTCCCCCCGCACCTGCTCCTGTCCATGCCCCTAACCTTAACCGTGCATACCCTGCTCGTGCGTCCCCAACCCGTGCGTCCCCTTCCCGTGCTTCCCGTGCCACACCTCCCGCCTCCCCCTCCTCTTCCATGTCAGCCATGGCTTCTTTCATCTGCTCGATCTCCTTCAGCTGATCATTGCTCCACATGAAGCTACGAGCCAACCGCGACCCGCCGCCCAGCCCGCCGCCCAACCCGCCGCCGCCGCCGCCGCCCAGGCCCCCGCCACCCAGCCCACTCCCCCCGAGCCCACTTCCGGCCAACCCACTGCCGGCCAGCCCACCGCCGCCCATCCTGCTGCCGGCCAGCCTGCTGCCGCCCAATCCACTGCCAGTAAAGCCACTCGATGGGAGAAGCCCGCCAGCTCTACCAGAACGAGCTAAACCACCAGCAGAGGCACCAGCAGGAGCAGCAGCAGAGGCACCAGGACTAGCAGCACCTAGACTCGCAGCAAGAGCACCACCAAGAGCAGCAGCAGTGGCGGCAGCTGTAGCAGCGGCAGTAGCAACGGCAGTAGCAGCAGCTGTAGCAGCAGTACCCAGGCCGCTAGCCCCTACCCTGCTGCCTCCCCCTCCTCCTCTGACCTCCCCTTCTCTCACACCCACTCCCTCAACCCCGTTACCCCCTTGCTCACCCACCCCCATGTCCATGCCAATCCCCAATCCCACTCCTCCCCCCTTGAAAATCCCCATGCTGTTAGCTTCACACCCCATGCTCGCCCTCCGTTCCAGATTTCCACTCTCCAGACCTGGACTTCCCAAGCCAAAGTCCCCCGTTCCTGCACCTGCCGAGCCTGAGTTTCCCAAGCCTGATGGCCTGTGTCCGACAGGGCGGAGGCCAGCTTCGGCTTTATCGATAGCTCCGGTGGCAGCAGTGGCAGGGACGGCTGAAGGGATGTCGTCAAGAGAGAGGGAGACGGAGGGGAAGGAGAAGAGCGGCCGAGGAGGGGAGGTTGGCGTGTCGTCTACTCGTCTCCCACTGAAGAACCCACCAGGAGCAGCAAAAGTACCACCATAGAACGGGACACTGCCGTCGCCAGCAGCAACAGCACCAGCAGCAGCAGCATCACATTCGGGACCAGCAGTATCAGCCATGTTGCCAGGGCCACTGCTGCGTATCAAGCCCTTGGCCCTCTTCCCCTCTCTCTCTCCACCTTCCCCATCGACCTGCATGCTGCCGTATGCCCGCTTTACCCCACTCCCCACTCCCTCAGAGCCCCCCCCTTCTCCCCTCCCCACTCCAGTCTCTAGCCCTTCTACTATCCTGCCTTCCCTTACCCCTCTCTCCCCTCCTCCCTGCTCCCAAGGGCCACTCACACTGCCTAGTCTCTGGAGCGGGACTTCCCTTGTAAGCGAACCCCCTCTGTAAAGCGCAGCCTCCCCTGAAGGCAAACCTCCCCTCTCCCTCTGTAGAGAGATATCTCCAGTAACGGAGCCTCCCCTGTAGAGGGGTATTTCCCCTTGAAAACTCAAAGAGCCAATGCTCGGCCCAGCTCTCTGCAGTGCAGCAGCACGGGAAGCCATCCCAGCTGCCTCTAGATTCAAACGGTCTATGCTGGGCCCTGCCCTTTGCAACCCCGGCCTTTGCAACCCCCCACTTTCTACCCCCCTGGGACGATGGTCTCCCTGCGGAAAGGCAGGAGGGGGCGGAGGGATGGCAGAAGCAGCGCCCTGAAAATTGAGGCGGTCTATACTTGGGCCCGCCCGCTGCAACCCCCCCCGCATGCGGGCATCTCCTGGAGAAGACAGAGGAGGAGGAGGAGGAGGAGGAGGAGGAGGAGGAGGAGGAGGAGGAGGAGGAGGAGGAGGAGGAGGAGGAGGAGGAGGAGGAGGAGGAGGAGGAGGAGGAGGAGGCAGAGCAGAGGGGCTGTGTAGGTTCAGACAGTCTATGCTTGGTCCTGCTCTCTGCAGCCTGCTGAGTGGCTGCGACGGTGGGCTGTTGAGGGCAGGAGAGAATGGGGGGACGACTGGTGCCACTGAATTCGTACCAGCAGCAGCAGCAGCAGCAGCAGCAGCAGAAGGTGAGTGCGGACGGGCAGCTGGCGAAGCAGTAGCAGCAGCAGCAGTTTGTGACTGCTGCTGCTGCTGCTGCTGCTGCAGGGTGTGGTGCTGCTTCAATCGCAGCACTGCCTCCTGCTGTTCCTGTAGCAGCCCAGACAGCTGCGGTCGCAGCCGTACCCGCAGACTCTCCAGCACTTCCAACCCCCTCGCTCCTGCCTCACTCGCCCCTGCCCCAATCCCACCTCCCGCAATCCCCCCTGCTCCCGACCCACTCCCCCCTGTCCCTCCCCCACTCCCCCCTGCCCCGCCCCCACTTCCCCCTGTCCCTCCCCCGCTCCCACCCCCACCGCCACCGGACCCACTCCCCCCTGTTCCTCCCCCGCTCCCCACTACCCCTGCCCCTCCGCCACTCCCCACTGCCCCTCCCCCAATCCCCCCTGCCCCAGTCCCTGTCCCACTTCCCCCACTCCTACCTGCCCCAGTCCCACTCCCTCCACTCCCCCCTGTCCCTCCCCCACCCCCACTTCCCCCAGTGCCTCCCCCACTCCCCTCTGTCCCTCCCCCACTCCCTCCTCCCCCTCTCCCAGTCGCACCTCCCCCCAGAGCATCCCACAGCCGGCGCGACCCTTCCGCCGATCCCAGCCGTCGGAGCCGCGAGGACGACGATCCAACGGTCTGTGGCGTCTCAAACCCTGCTTCAGCCGAGCACAGCCGCCGGAGGCGGAAGGAGGTGAAATTAGGGTTGATAGACGCATCTAGCGCCTCTGCTGATGCTGATTCCTGCCGGGCCAGGAACCTTTGCCTGCGGCTGCCGTGCCACAGGGGGGGTTGCCCTGCTGCTGCTGGTGCTGCTGTGTTGGAACCAGCGGGGTTGCTGCTGCTAGTGCATGGGGTAGCACCCGCATAGGACCCAGCAGCAGTAGCGGCAGCAGTAGTGGTAGCAACAGCAGTAGCAGCACCAGAAGCACCAGCACCAGCAGTTGCAGCAGCACCACCAGCAGCAGCACCAGCGGAAGCAGCAGCAGCAGCAGCGGGAGCAGCAGCTTCCGTACCTAATCCCCACGTCCATTCGTTTCCCGAACCTATGCGTGAGGTCAGGGAGCTGCCGGCACGGGAGAGAGGGGTGAGAGGCTCGGTTCGGGTGTTCAGAGCAGCAGGGGCCAGTGCGTCTAATCGACTGGTAGACCAGTTCACAGCCAACGAACCTTCCAACACTCCCCCTCTAGCTGCCACCGCTCCTCCCTCTCCTCCCACAACCCCTGTTCCTCCCCCTCCACCTCCCTCCCCTCTCATTTCCCCTGCTGCACTCCCAGCAATCGCGGCATCAGCAGAACCAGCACCAGAACCAGCAGCAGCAGTGGTAGCAGCAGCAGCGAGGGTGGAAGGGGAGTGGGGCGATGGGAAGGAGGCTTTGTAGAGGTCACGAGGAGCAGATGGGAAGAAGCGGGAGGGAGAAGGGCCGGGCAAGGACACGGCTCGAATTAGCTGATGCTGCTTCTGGAACTGCTCCTGCTCCTGCCCCTGCCCCTGCCCCTGCCCCTGCCCCTGCTCCTGCCCCTGCCCCTGCCCCTGCCCCTGCCCCTGCTCCTGCCCCTGCCCCTGCCCCTGCTCCTGCCCCTGCCCCTGCTCCTGCCCCTGCCCCTGCCCCTGCCCCTGCTCCTGCCCCTGCCCCTGCCCCTGCCCCTGCCCCTGCCCCTGCCCCTGCCCCTGCCCCTGCCCCTGCCCCTGCCCCTGCCCCTGCCCCTGCCCCTGCCCCTGCCCCTGCCCCTGCTCCTGCCCCTGCCCCTGCTCCTGCCCCTGCCCCTGCCCCTGCCCCTGCTCCTGCCCCTGCTCCTGCCCCTGCCCCTGCCCCTGCTCCTGCCCCTGCCCCTGCCCCTGCCCCTGCCCCTGCTCCTGCCCCTGCCCCTGCCCCTGCCCCTGCCCCTGCTCCTGCCCCTGCCCCTGCCCCTGCTCCTGCCCCTGCCCCTGCCCCTGCCCCTGCTCCTGCCCCTGCCCCTGCCCCTGCCCCTGCCCCTGCCCCTGCCCCTGCCCCTGCCCCTGCCCCTGCCCCTGCCCCTGCCCCTGCCCCTGCCCCTGCCCCTGCGCCTGCTGCACCATCCCCTGCCCCTGACCTGATCCGCTGCTCGCGCCCTGATGCTCTGATGCAGGTGCTGCGGCTTGCTGCAGGCTGTTGCCTTGCTGCAGGCTGTTGCCTTGCTGCAGGCTGTTGCCTTGCTGCAGGCTGTTGCCTTGCTGCAGGCTGTTGCCTTGCTGCAGGCTGTTGCCTTGCTGCAGGCTGTTGCCTTGCTGCATGCTGTTGCCTTGCTGCAGGCTGTTGCCTTGCTGCAGGCTGTTGCCTTGCTGCAGGCTGTTGCCTTGCTGCATGCTATTGCCTTGCTGCAGGCTGTTCCCTTGCTGCAGGCTGTTGCCTTGCTGCAGGCTGTTGCCTTGCTGCAGGCTGTTGCCTTGCTGCAGGCTGTTGCCTTGCTGCAGGCTGTTGCCTTGCTGCAGGCTATTGCCTTGCTGCATGCTGTTGCCTTGCTGGAGGGCGGTGATAGCAGCCAGGAGGGCGGGGAGAGAGGAGAGGCTCAGCTGGGATTGAAGCCCCCCGAGGTTGAGAGACTGGGCGAGCACTTCGAAAGGGAAGGCGCTGGGAGCTAGATTAGGTGTAGAGGCAGCAAGCAGAGGAGTTACGGTGGGTGCAAGGGCACGAGCTGGTACAGGAGCAGCGGCGGAACGATACGGCAGAGGAGCAACGTCATGAGGAGGAGGACGAGGAACGGATGGAGGCACAAGGGTTTCTGCTGCGCCTGGAAGATTCACCGCAGCGACAGCTGGCGCAAGGGAAGACGTAGACCTTGGCGTCGCAGCCGCTCCTGAAATACCAAAAGCGTTATCGGAGGCAGCATCATTACGTGCTGCACGGGCAGAAGCTGCGGCAGGGGCAGAGGTAGCAGCAGGGGCAGATGGAGCAGATGCTGTAGGGACTTCAGCGGATTCTGTTTCCTCTCTGACGGCTGCTGCTGCCATGACCACTGCTGCCGCTGCTGCTGCTGCCGCCACGTCTAGCAGCTTTGACATGGGACCCCCGCCGCCTGAACCTTCCCGCATGCCAGCAGCAGGCGAGGCAGCAGCAGCAGCAGCAGGGTCCGTACCCAGTGTACTGCCATTTGTCCAGATCTGATTGGCAACAGAGCCACGAGAGTCGCCACCGAGGCTGGCAAGCAGGCTCGCGCTGGCGCCGGCGCTCTGCCTGCCAAGGCTGGAGAGGAGCCCCGAGGCTTGGGAGAGGTAGTGGGTGAGGCGGACGTGGTTCTTAGCTGCTAGAAGCTCGCCGGTTCTTGAGCCGTCCTCCAGGATTTGAAGTAAGTGCTGGAGTTGAGGCGAGGAGTCAGTACTAGTGGGGACAGCCAAGGCAGCAAAAGTCTGTGTGTTGGTGTTTCGAAGAGGGGCTGGACTAGACGGGAGGGCTGGGCTAGATCGGGGGCCTGGGCTAGATCGGGGGGCTGGGCTAGGTCGGGGGACTAGGCTAGTTGGGAGGGCTGGACTAGATCGGGGGCCTGGGCTAGATCGGGGGACTAGGCTAGTTGGGAGGGCTGGGCTAGATCGGGGGCCTGGGCTAGATGGGAGTGCTGGGATAGACTGAAGGGTGGGGAAACCATTGGAATGGGTGGGAGCGCGAGCGAATGCAACCGGTGCTGCTTCCGGTGCAGAACCTGCGGTTGTTCCTGCTGCTGCGGCGGCTGCACCTGCTGATACTATCGACAAAGCTGTCCCTGTCTCTGTCCCTGTCCCTGTCCCTGTCCCTGTCCCTGTCCCTGACCCTGTCCCTGTCCCTGTCCCTGTCCCTGTCCCTGTCCCTGTCCCTGTCCCTGTCCCTGTCCCTGTCCCTGTCCCTGTCCCTGTCCCTGTCCCTGCCGCTGCTGCTGGTGCCGTTGCTGCTGGTGCGGCCGCTGCCAATGCTGCTCCAGAGGAAACCCCTGAAGCCGGATTCGACGGACCAGCCGAAGCAGCAGCCGTGCCCCTTCCTCCTCCTCCTCCACCTCTGGCTCCCCCTTGGGTGGATAGAAAACCCGTGAGGAGGGACAGCGCGCTGACAAGTTGCTGCTGCGCGCCTGACGGGCGGCCGCTGGACTGCACGACATGCGACATGGACAGGACCGTTTGCGCCATCTGTGCTGCCTGTGTCATAGCCGCCTCTGTCGTTGTTGTCCGTGCTGCCGCTGCCTGTGTCGTCGCTGTCTGTGCTGCCGCTAACTGAGTCGCTGTCTGTGCTGCCACTAACTGTGTCGTCGCTGTCTGTGCCGCCGCTGCCTGTGTCGCTGCTGCCTGTGCCATCGCCGCCGCCTCTGCTGCTCTGCTGCTCCCCCGGCCGCCGCTGCTGCCACTCTGGATAGCACCGCTTGAACTGTCTCCGACTGTCACACCTCCGCCTGTGATACCTCCGCCTGTCACACCTCCGCCCATCACACCTCCGCCTCCGCCTATGATACCTCCGCCTGTCACACCTCCGCCTGCCACACCTCGCCAGGTCACACCTCCGCCATACAGCGATTCTGCTGCAGCAGGTGCGGAGCTGAAGGTGGTTCCGGCGGGAGGGGCCGCACCAGCAAGATGATTAGCTTCCAGTGGATGGTTGGGTGGAAGGGAGGTGGAGGGGAACAAGGACAGAGTCATACCGGCTTCAACCGCTGACTTATCCCCCCTGTTAACTGCTTCGCTGCCTCGCGCTTGCGGCTCGTCAACCTCCATTTCTTCCTTCATTCTTGAAATGCTAGCCGTAGTGTGGTCAACCTTGAGTTGGCGAAGGGATCCGGCGTTTTCACACGCTTTCGTATGGTCGTATGGCGACGCATTCGTCGCTAATATGGTCGCGCGCGACATCTCTTCGGCACGAGCGGCGAAGTTTCCGTCGCCGACTGGTCCAGCAGTACGGTCGATCATATTAGAGTTGGTGAAGGTTAGCGGAGATCCCGGGGGGGTAGTAACAGCTTGTTCCGAACCCTCCTGTAACGGAATGAAACTTGAGAGAGGCAAGTCAGCAACATTGCGAGTGAGTGGGTACCGACAAGAGTGAACAGAGTGCTGATCCATCGACAACTAATTCAACAGTATGTGAAGAAAAAGAGAGGAAATGACAGCCTTTTCAGACGAGTACTAGTACTAGCTCGAAAAATGTGCTCTCAGCTTTGAATGCAACTCTTTCAGCGAACATGGCCTCTCTAGATGGCCCTCATCGACGTGACTAGTTGCTGGACTAAGCACTGATTCAAAGGCACTGTATGGAACAAAAGTTACCTCCTTTCTTTGACGAGATTAAGTAGTGTTAGAATGTGGCGAGCGAATGTGGCTGACAAAGACCGAGACTGATCAGCTGGTGAATTGTCGGTTAGTTACGATAGTACAGTCTACTCTTTGTTGCCGCGTTAGTGTACTCGGGAGGAGCTTTACGCGTGACTGACGGTCGTTAAAGGATAATGTTACACGGCCTAACTGTACAGTGCAGGTTGGTATTGTTCTGCGCTGGCACCACCTACGTTCATGTTGTTCTCTAGAGCCAAATACCCGCGGAATAACGACAATCTTCAGTATCGAGGAATTGTTTTCCACCCATGCCACAGGCCGAGGCTCGGCATCGAAAGGTGATGGCACGGACATCGCTATTTCCAAGATGGAAATGGAAGTGTCATCAACCTAGAAGATTGGTTTGGGAGTGTACTGTAATTCAGCTTAGGTGACTCGCGCGCTTTTTGTTGCAGGTTGGGATGGGGGTGTCGCACGTGGACCTAGCAAGCAAGCCCTGGAACTGCTGACGTTGCCCGACACCGTGCCACGAGCCAAGTGGTTCGTTAACCCGCTTCGGTGCACTGTAGGGACCGAACTGAATTCTGCAGACACGCTTTTCGGGTGTGGGTAAGGAGAAGCGAGTAGCTGCTGCCTGGAGAGAACTCAAGGTTTCAAATCTGGTTACGCGGCATTTCGTGTTTGTTTTACGCGTCAGAAGAATTGTAATTGTTGGCGACAGTGATTTGACACCCCCCCCAGCCCCCCCCCAAAAAAAACACAACACTAATTCAATCCAGAACCTGTGAGTGGGTGATAACGCGTATACTGGCTAGGGCATTTGGCATTTAGTTTCCAGCACGCGGCTGACTCCGCTGCCGCGTTCCATAGTCCATCACCCCAGCAACCATGCCGCACGGAATCAGCAGGCCCGCAGCAGTCATTTTCTGGTTCACTCTCCTCGATTTCGCAATCCAGTGGACTGCGTGCCTCTTCTCCGCAGTTTACCAGGTCGGCTTATCTCTGCAGAATTCTTATTCCGCTCGTCATGCCAGTGCGAAACCATTATCATGGAAACCTTGCCTCATGTTAGGTTAATTCTGCGGTACTAGTTCAGCCAACCAAACCCTTCCCCGTTTTTCCCCCGAATTCCGCCTACCGGCGTAACCCTTTCAGACGGAGCTTTTCTTTGATTTAACCGGATCCTGCACGTTCCTTCTCGGCGCCTTCCTCTCCCTCGCTTTAGGAGGCTCGCTCCATCAAAGACAAGTATGACTCACGTTTCTTTATCGAATCCGCCTCTCCATTCATCGACCGTCTGGACTCCATCTATCTTGAATCCTTCAAATTGCTCCCTCAAGCGTAACCTTAACTCTGATTGGAAGTCAGGCTTCTCTCCTTATGAGGTGCTTTCAGAAAGTTCGCTATCAGTCGATTATGGAATAAACTCACAAAGCCACTCTCGTCTTTCCTGCCACCCTCACCTGTCCATCCATTTGCCCTTCGATTTGCTTCTTCATTCACCGCTTTGAGCGCATTTGGTTCCTTTATCCGTTCACTGTTACGCCTCGTTGTAGTCACAAATCACTCTTTCCGTGAAGCCGCGTTATAGCCACATCCAAACTTTTCATGACACCTCGTGTTGCAATCACATTCGGTTCGCTCCATGACTCGCCCCCTTCAATATCAGGTGGTAGCATCATCGCTCGTTTCAATCTGGGCCGTTCGTCTCGGAACATTCCTCTTCACCCGCATCCTCCGGGTAAGTACCCCCCCTCCCCCCACCCCCCTCCTCTCCTCTTCTGCACCATGCACCACCTCGCTGCCTCCCCACTCCGCCTCTGCCTCCGCCTCTACCTTCCCCCTCCGCGTTTACCTCCGCCTCTACCTTCCCCTCCGCCTCTGCCTCCGCCTCTACCTGCCCCCACCACCTCTACCTTCCCCCTCCGCCTCTGCCTCCGCCTCTACCTTCCCCTTCCGCCTCTGCCTCCGCCTCTACCTTCCCCCTCCGCCTCTACCTTCCCCCCTCCGCCTCTACCTTCCCCCTCCGCCTCTGCCTCCGCCTCTACCTCCCCCCTCCGCCTCTGCCTCCGCCTCTACCTTCCCCCTCCGCCTCTACCTTCCCCCCTCCACCTCTACCTTCCCCCTGCCCCTCTGCCTCCGCCTCTACCTTCCTCCTCCGCCTCTACCTTCCCCCTTCGCCTCTGCCTCCGCCTCTACCTTCCCCCTTCGCCTCTGCCTCCGCCTCTACCTTCCCCCTTCGCCGCTGTCTTCCCCCTCTGCCATTACCTCCGCCTCTTCCTTCCCCCTATAAGTCCTTTCGCCTGTAAAGATCTTGAAAACCGCCCCATGCACCTATTGAGGCGCCTTAGTAAGTTATTGAAAATTGTCCCATGCACCTCTTGAGGCGCCTTAGTAAGTTCTTGAAAATTGTCCCATGCACCTATTGATATCCACTCCCATGTGTTGCTCACCGTTTCACTGCCGCACTCCTGAACCCTTTCCCTGCGTGTTTCACCTTCGAGAATTCTCAAAAGCGGCACAAGCACCAGTGTTCCCGCACTGCATTCTTTGTCTGTTCCCCACTTCTCCTGTACTGCGCTAGCACTTCTCGCCTCCCTACCGATTCGTGGACAAGTTTTGAGCCGTCTCGAAAGGCATGGCCTGTTTGATTCCTTCTCCTGCCCCTGCGCTCGCGCTTCCCTCCTCCCCACCGTCCTGTGGCAGAGGGGGAAGGACTCTCGGTTCGATGGCGTGAGGGACCAGCCCATCTACCTCATGATGTTCTGGACCGTGCAGGTGGGGTGGGGACTGGTGCAGTGCGATGCATGCAGATGCGGGTATGTTGTGGGGCATGTATGCCTGCTGACAGGGGACCAGCCCATCCCTCATGATGTTTTGGACTGTGCAGGTGGGGACTGGTGCGGGTGGGGACTGGTGCAGGTGGGACTGGTGCATGTGCGGATTGGTGCAGGTGCGGATTGGTGCAGGTGCGGATTGGTGCAGGTGCGGATTGGTGCAGGTGCGGATTGGTGCAGGTGCGGATTGGTGCAGGTGCGGATTGTTGCAGGTGCGGATTGGTGCAGGTGCGGATTGGTGCAGGTGCGGATTGTTGCAGGTGCGGATTGTTGCAGGTGCGGATTGTTGCAGGTGCGGATTGTTGCAGGTGCGGATTGTTGCAGGTGCGGATTGTTGCAGGTGCGGATTGGTTGCAGGTGCGGATTGGTGCAGGTGCGGATTGTTGCAGGTGCGGATTGTTGCAGGTGCGGATTGTTGCAGGTGCGGATTGTTGCAGGTGCGGATTGTTGCAGGTGCGGATTGTTGCAGGTGCGGATTGTTGCAGGTGTGGATTGTTGCAGGTGCGGATTGTTGCAGGTGCGGATTGTTGCAGGTGCGGATTGTTGCAGGTGCGGGTTGTTGCAGGTGCGGGTTGTTGCAGGTGCGGGTTGTTGCAGGTGCGGGTTGTTGCAGGTGCGGGTTGTTGCAGGTGCGGATTGTTGCAGGTGCGGATTGTTGCAGGTGCGGATTGTTGCAGGTGCGGATTGTTGCAGGTGCGGATTGTTGCAGGTGCGGATTGTTGCAGGTGCGGATTGTTGCAGGTGCGGATTGTTGCAGGTGCGGATTGTTGCAGGTGCGGATTGTTGCAGGTGCGGATTGTTGCAGGTGCGGATTGTTGCAGGTGCGGATTGTTGCAGGTGCGGATTGTTGCAGGTGCGGATTGTTGCAGGTGCGGATTGTTGCAGGTGCGGATTGTTGCAGGTGCGGATTGTTGCAGGTGCGGATTGTTGCAGGTGCGGATTGTTGCAGGTGCGGATTGTTGCAGGTGCGGATTGTTGCAGGTGCGGATTGTTGCAGGTGCGGATTGTTGCAGGTGCGGATTGTTGCAGGTGCGGATTGTTGCAGGTGCGGATTGTTGCAGGTGCGGATTGTTGCAGGTGCGGATTGTTGCAGGTGCGGATTGTTGCAGGTGCGGATTGTTGCAGGTGCGGATTGTTGCAGGTGCGGATTGTTGCAGGTGCGGATTGTTGCAGGTGCGGATTGTTGCAGGTGCGGATTGTTGCAGGTGCGGATTGTTGCAGGTGCGGATTGTTGCAGGTGCGGATTGTTGCAGGTGCGGATTGTTGCAGGTGCGGATTGTTGCAGGTGCGGATTGTTGCAGGTGCGGATTGTTGCAGGTGCGGATTGTTGCAGGTGCGGATTGTTGCAGGTGCGGATTGGGCGATAGTTGCTTGGTGCAGCTGTGTGGTGCGTGAGGGACCATCCCATTTACCTCACGATGTCTTGGGCTGTGCTGGTGGGGATGGAAATGAGTCACGCATGCCCATCCGTGGGGATTGAAATGAGTCACGCATGCCCATCCGTGGGGATTGAAATGAGTCACGCATGCCCATCCGTGGGGATGGAAATGAGTCACGCATGCCCATCCGTGGGGATTGAAATGAGTCACGCATGCCCATCCGTGGGGATTGAAATGAGTCACGCATGCCCATCCGTGGGGATTGAAATGAGTCACGCATGCCCATCCGTGGGGATTGAAATGAGTCACGCATGCCCATCCGTGGGGATTGAAATGAAATCACGCATGTCCGTCCGTGTGGATTGAAATGAAATCACGCATGCCCGTCTGTGTGGATTGAAATGAAATCACGCATGTCCGTCCGTGTGGATTGAAATGAAATCACGCATGTCCGTCCATCTCATCATGCTATTGCCACCCCGCTCCAGGGCATGTGGGTGCTACTCGTCTCGCTGCCGCTGCTCATTCTCAATGCCTCCCATCCCCAACCGCAATGGCTCTCCGCTACAGACGTGGCAGGTGAGCGGCTGTGATTGTTGCAAACGTGTCAGGCGGCTGTTTGTTTCTGTGACAGATGTGTTAGTGATTTGCACTCTCTGCTGCTACAAACGTGTCAGGCGGCTGTTTGTTGCTGTGACAGATGTGTTAGTGATTTGCACTCTCTGCTGCTACAAACGTGTCAGGCTGCTGTTTGTTTCTGTGACAGATGTGTTAGTGATTTGCACTCTCTGCTGCTACAAACGTGTCAGGCGGCTGTTTGTTTCTGTGACAGATGTGTTAGTGATTTGCACTCTCTGCTGCTACAAACGTGTCAGGCGGCTGTTCGTTGCTGTGACAGATGTGTTAGTGATTTGCACTCTCTGCTGCTACAAACGTGTCAGGCGGCTGTTTGTTGCTGTGACAGATGTGTTAGTGATTTGCACTCTCTGCTGCTACAAACGCGTTGGTCAGGGAGCTGCTCTTTCTGCTACATTTTTTTCTGGCCATCTTGTGAAATAGCTTATTCTGTGCTCGTGCATGATCCATACCCGTTATTGACTGCTGCAGGAATGGCTGTATGGCTCACTGGCTTCCTCATTGAGACCATATCCGACCATCAGAAGTTACTGTAGGTGAAACGGTTTGTAAATGTTTTCTCCGGTTATTGTAGGTGGAACGGTTTTGTAAATGCATCGTCCAGTTACTGTAGGTGAAGTGAGCATAGGTGAAGCTACCAATGGTGAAGCAATTTAATGGGGACTCATCAGAAGTGGAACATGATTGAGCTGATTTTTTAGTCGACTCAAAAGCAATTTAATGGGGAGTCATCAGAAGTGGAGTGGAACATGATTGAGGTAAACACAAACACAAGTGCCGGTCATGCAAATGAAGTGACCACTGCTGGACTGTTTACAGGTGAAGTGAAAGGGAGCATGTGCAGATGGTTGATGTAGATTTTGTGTGCTTTGGGGATTCGATTGTGCTAAACAGTACACATGCCCGTGCTGCTTTGTCTAGTAAAAAATAACTTTCAAGTCACCTAAACAGTACCCTAAACCCAAAAACACTGATTTGTCCTCCTCCCCCGCGCGCTTCCCCCACTGTCCCCTTGCTTCGTCCTCCCTCTCGTTCTCAATCCCTCTCTCTTCTCTCCTCCCTCTCTCCCGTTCCTCCTCACTCTGTTGCTCCCCGCCTACCTATCTCTCTCCATCCTGACCTCCTTGTGCTCCTCCCCGCTCGCCCTTCCCGCTCGCCCTTCCCTTCCACTGCAGCTTCAGCTTGAGACAGGAGAACTTAGGACATACTTCTCAAAAAGCTGGTTAAATCCGAACTCAATAGTGTTCAACTGCTTCTGCTGTACCTCCTTGTGCTCCCCCCCCCCCCCCCCCCCCTCGCCCTTCCCTTCAACTGCAGCTTCAGCTTGAGACAGGAGAACGAGGGAAGGTGGATATCCTCTGGTCTATGGAGGTACTGATTTCGCATGCCTATTAGGATGTTTCGGAGTGTTTTGCTCTGGTTTCCCCAAGGAAATGTCTTCTGGGTTCTCCTTGTATTGTATCCTCCCCAGGAGCTCCCCCTCTCACTCGAATCATCCCGCCTTCCTTTCGTTACTATCACGTGACTCTGTCTCACTCCATATTACTATTCCTTAACATTCTTCCCGCCTGTTCTCAGTTGGAGCCAGCACCCAAACTACTTTGGAGAGATCCTCCTCTGGTTCGGCCTCTACCTTTTGACCTTCTCTGGTCTCTCCCCTGCATATCGCCTCATATGTGAGCCTTTTCTTTTTAGCCGACTCAAAAGGCGCCTCGAAAGGTACCTATGGTTTGGCCTCTACCTGTTCACCTTCTCGGGCCTCTCCCCTGCATATCGCCTCATATGTGAGCCTTATCTTGCTCCGACCTTTCTTTGTTCTATTCCATGCACTGGCATTTTGTCGTTTCCACGGTTCCTTCAAATCGTTGTCCTTTGTAGTTCCGCGTTTCCGCCTCGTCTGTGCATCTCATCCAATACAGAGTTGACTTTTGAGTCGACTCAAAAGGCATCTCATCCAATACAGAGTTGACTTTTGAGTCGACTCAAAAGGCATCTCATCCAATACAGAGTTGACTTTTGAGTCGACTCAAAAGGCATCTCATCCAATACAGAGTTGACTTTTGAGTCGACTCAAAAGGCATCTCATCCAATACATGCTTCACCTAGTAATGCATGGGACATGTTTTGGTGGCCTTTTTAGAAGTCTTACGGAGCCACATACATGGGACCTGATCTTGTGGTTCTTCACAATTCTTGGAAACCAGATGCCTGGGACCAGCCCGGGGGGGTGATTGCATGCTCCAGTTTAATGATGCCACCTTCTACAGCCACATATACCTACGAATCCTTCCTGTCCCAACTTGTTGTTGTCACCATCCCACGTGATCGCAGGCCTTGCGAGCCCTCTCTTCACACTCTATGCACTTGTGCGCATGAGCGGGGTACGTTTCCTGCCCTTGGCCTATGGAAAATAATGTTGCGTATCTCCTCACCTCAAAGTGTCGTCCCCCCTCGTTATTGAGATTTCCTACTTCTTTCTGCAGTCTAAAGCATGATTTTTGCTGCGAGTCGTTATCTCCAAGTATTGTTAACTCCCCAGCCGCTTTTACCCAAGTTAGCTCTTTTGAATATCATTCACAAGCTTCCCTCGTCCCCCTCCCTCTCCCCTTTTTCGCACAAGCTTTCCCCTTTCTCGTTTCCTGGACTTGCTGACCGACTTTTGAGACCACACTTCACACCAGCGGTGTAGAAAGTAGATGTGGGGGGAAGATGCATCGTAGATGTGAGCTCTTTTTGAGACGTCTACTTTCTACACGTGACTTTTGAGACCACACTTCACACCAGCGGTGGGGGGACGATGCATCGTATATCGAGCGTATCTCAAGTCACCTCCGTTCTCATTCCCTCCATTACCACCCAACTCTCTCTTTCAGATTCCCTTGTTGGACAAGGCGTCGCAGCAACGGTGGGGGAAAGATGCAGCGTATCGAGCGTATCGCGAGTCAACCTCCGTTCTCATTCCTTGGCCGTGGATGGTGAAAAACACCCATGTTCATAAGCACACTCATGCAGAATGACATGTCTATAATTACTATCTGTACAGTGTCCTTCCATGGGTAACAAACAAAAGTTGGATAGTGTATTTTCAATTTGAGTATGGTTGCTAGCTATAACTGGTTTCATAAAATTCCGAAGCAGTTGTAACTTGTATGAGTCGAGCAACCAGGGGGGAGGGGCAATGGAGCAGCAGCAGGCTACACTGGGGTGATGTGATGGCGTGATCAGTGATATGCCTCCTCTTCTCCCTCGGCCTCGCATAACAACATATACGGTACGTGAACAATAACGCATTTGTGATGAAATATAAAGGAATGGGGGTGATCCCTTTTCTTGAGGGCATAGAACAGTACAGAGTGTGCCGTGCATACTGTGGATCGGATTTAGTTGGAGAACTAGTTACATTTTCATCAAAGCCCGTGTCAATGCTCAAGCTTTCGAATACTACTAGCGTATGAAAAGTTTTGGAGTTGCACACTTATGACTAGAACAGCAGCTGCCTCACTTACGTCGAGGAGCCAACCAGGCGTGACAGGCCAAGAATGCTGTGGATTCAACTCGTATAGTTCAATCAAGCACTGGCATATTGTGCTGGTTTAAATCCATAATGTTTTTGACTCTCTCTCCATTGTCATAGTTCTGTCGGTCCAAGGTGCTGTCACGTCAGCTCTTTACGAAGAATGGGTTGCGTCACCATTCCAAGCCAGCGCGAACCGGTGACGCGAGCCTTGGGGTTCGGTTCGGGCGGGTCTCTCAACACCACTAAAATCCAGTATGTCAAGCCAGCTACCCAGCCGCAACAATTGCCCTTCAGCCAATCATGAATGATTTTTTGGGGCTAGGACCAAGCTAACTCTCAGGCTCGCCTCCGACAAGACGACACTTCGTTCACCAAGCCGCACGCCACAGGATTGGTGGGGGCAGTTGGTGCCGTCGGAGTGGACGCACAGCAATCTCCCCCACCGAGGTCTCTTTTCGAGCGAAGCGCGGTAAACTCTGGGCTGGTGTGCCTGTGGCTGGTAAGTCTTCACCGGGCAGACTAAACGAAAGTGATCGGAAGAGTTTAGGCAATAAGTATTTTCAATCAATACATTGGGTGTGAAACATCTTGATCGGTTTTCAGTGCGGTATGTTGAAAGGAAGCCGGTCATTCTGGACCTTGTAATTGTGGTCCAAAATCGTATCGCAGACGAAAACAAAGAGCGCAGGTTGGTGAATTACCCGACTGCTCCTTCGTCTTCCACGACCACCCCTCTTCTGCTTTTGCCTCCATGACGCATTTGTTTTAGGCTCAGAATGAGTCGGATAGGCACGGAGAGGAGATGTTACTGATTGTAGGAAGTGTACTTCGCATTTTTGACCTAAAGCGTAGCAGCGACTTACTGATTAGTTACACGCCACTAACTCATTGTCGAGGCACAGGAGAGCAGCGTGCGAAGTGTTCGAAGCTTAGCGTCTGTTATAACTTTCTCTAATATTTAAGTAACAATGGTTATTAACACCTTTAGCAGTGATCGTCAATGACGGTATCAGTAGCCTATCAGAGCTCCGGGTTTTCCAGAAACGGGAGACCCGGACACGTTGCCAACAGCAGGCGGCGAAGGAGGAGCGGAGTTTCCGGCGGAAACAATCCCCAAGGGACGTTCGGCGGCGGCGGACGGAGCCAGACCGTTTTAGGGTTTGTACAGCAGGCTCAGTTCCTCCAGTTCGTTCTCGACCCGTGGACGGCCAGGATCTGCTGCGCCAGCGAAGGCGCGCGGAGAGCCCTTGGATACAACAATGCTGAGCTGGAAGCCTTATCGCTTTGCAATCTTGTAGATGGCCTCCCATTGGCTGACTGGCTCCAACTGGTCGCGCCTCTGGCCACGGGGGAAGAAAAGGCCGCGCGATTTTCTGTAGTTCTCCCAGCAAAGGCCGGTGGAGGGGGAGAAGAAGAATCAGAGACGGATGGGGAAGTTGGGGAGATTAGAGGGCCCGGGAATAACGCCGCGATTCACGGCCGTCCCGGACCGAGGGTACCGAACGCGCAGGTTCGGCACGGAGACGTCAGCCGAAGCAGCAGCGGAGGCTCGGAATGGGCGGCGGCGAACCTCCTCAGACGGGGAACCTGGGGCGAAGGTAGCTTATCTCGAGCCGGAGCCGGCTCGGGGTCTATATCGGGGATAGTCTCTAGCACGTCAGAGGACGTTCGGTCAATCCGAACCGTTTCTTCCGTTTCGGATGTTGGCGATGCGGGAGCGGGTGAATTGCTGGAGGAGGAAGAGGGGGAGGAGGAGGGAGAGGAAGGGGAGGATAATGAGGAGGAGGGGGAGGAGTCCGATTCGGCTTCCGCGGATGACGGGTCAGTCAGACGCAGGAGCGGCAGGGGGAGGGCGGGGGGACGGGACTGGGCAGCAGGGGGGGCGCAGGGACACGCGCAGGGACAGGCGCAGGGACAAGGTGCATCGGGAATTGCGGTATCCATTGATTTGCAGTTCTTCGGCATTGGCGGGGAAAGGGAGCTCGTCGCAACAGCGCATGAGCAGCCGCATTTACCGCCGCCGGCGGCGGCGGTGGCGGCGTCGCCAGAACAGCTGCCACCTGGACGCCACGCTGGTAGCAGCGACAGGTCGCATGGCGAGGAGGGCGCGGGCTTGACGGAGAAGGGGGGAATGACGACAGCAGAAGCGAGAGGAGGCGTTGCAGGAAAAGGCGGGTTAGACAGTCCGCTAGCAAGCGCGGTTCACGGCGCGTTTCACGGCGCTCATGGTTCCGCAGCTCATGATGGTACTGCTTCACCTGCTTCCGCCTCACCTTCCGCCTCCCCCCAGCCCAAGCCGCTCCGCCGCGGATTAAGCATCGGGGGAAAGGTTCAGATGCTCATGCCTTCAGACCCATTCAACCGGTCCCAGACTGCCGTTTTCTCGCAGCCGGCTAGCCGTCAGCAGGACTCGGCTAGCCGACAGGACTCGCATAGCCAGTCGCCGATGCATCAGCGGTCGCCGTCTAGGTCTCCCGAGCCGCGGCGACCCGAATCGCGGCTTAATAGGTGGCAGAGTATGGACGTTAGCTCCATGGATAGTAAGAATATGCTTTTAACGAAAGGCGACGCGTTTGGGAGGAGCGCGGGCGCGGGGATGATTGGCGGAACGGTGGGGGAAACGGCGGGGGGAATGCTCCGCGGAGAGGAAATGGGGCGAGGGCGGAAAGCGAGGGGCGGGGGGCCTGGGGGAAGGATGATGAGTGTAGAAGAGGGGGATTTTGGCTGGTTGGGGATGGGGAGTGGGGCTGGGAGGGGGATGGGCGCAGGGAGGGGAGGGAGAGGCATGGGCGGAGGGGAGGATGCGCGGACGCAGGGTTCCGCGGATAGATGTGACACACTGGGCCGGGTGGGGAAGAAGGACCGTAAATCGCGGTTTGGGTCAGGTGAGCAGGGGAAGAGGGGTATGCTGGAGATAGGGGAAATGCAGGGGTCACTGGAAATGCAGATAAGGGGAACGCAGGAGACTCGGGGAACGCAGGGGAAATTGTACGCTGACAGGGGGGACGCAGGAGACTGGGGGAGCGCAGGGGGGGGGAGGGGGAACGCAGATGGGGAGAACACAGTCGGTCGGGGGGAGTGCTGACGGGGGGAATGCTGACGGGGGGAATGCTGACGGGGGGAATGCTGACGGGGGGAATGCAGGGGACCGGGAAAACGGCAGGTGAAGGGGGAACTCAGATTTGGGCGAGGAGGAGAAATGGGCTTGTCACATAAGGGTGGGAAGTACAGGGGTGAGGAAGAAGGGGAAAAGGGGCACGAATAAGGTGCAGTGAGAAGCGGTTGGGGCAGGTGAGGAAGCGAGGGTTGATTTCAAGCAAAGGCGATGGTCAGATAAGTTGGAGTAGTGGTTGAAACCAGATATGGTGGGATTATGGCGGAGCTCCCACACTCATGCACGAGTTTTGCGTCGACTTAAAACACGACGTATTCACAAACAATCCACTCCTTCCTCTTCTTCCACACACTCACTCATGACTTCCCCACCTGACAAGCCTGACATTGACAAAGCCCCACTGACAAACCTCTCGCTTTTTCTTTCCGCTCCCTCGTTCCTGCCCCTCTCCTTCAATCCCCAACCCCCTCTTACTCCCCCTTTCCTCTTCCCCCGCCCTCGTCTGCCGCTGTACCTCCCACCCCCAGAGGGCCATTTTCCCCAGCACTGGGTGCAGGATGCTATCGACGTCCACTGGCTGCCAGAGCCCCCTCTCAGGTAGGTTCGGGTGCATCTTTCTTCCACTGTTTTCGCGTATGTCTCCCCACTCCATGCTCAGAGGGTCATTTCCCCCAGTGCATCCATTGGCTGCCGGAGCCTCCTCTCAGGTAGGTCATTCAACTGTATGCTTCTCCAATTCCTTTCCCGTATGCTTCCCCACTGTATGCTCACACTTGTGAGTGAGTTCACCCGAGCCTTCATCTCTCCTCTCCCAGCAGCACTGGGTGCAGGATGCTATCGACGTCCACTGGCTGCCGGAGCCCCCTCTCAGGTAGGTGTATTGAGTGTATTCTCCCCCGTATGCTCCCCCACTGTGTTCTCCCCCACTGTGTTCTCCCCCACTGTGTTCTCCCCCAATGTCTCCTCTCACTCATGCTGCCCTTCACCCACTGTCTCCCCACTCCACCCACCCCACCTTACCCCACCCCACCCCGGCCCGCCCCACCCCACCCATCAGATCGCTCCTTGACTCAGCCTCCGTCGCGCTCGCAGCGCTACGAGTGAGCAGCGCTGAGCTGGCGCACTGCAGTGCCGCCCTGGCAGCAATGCTGGGCCGCCCGGCTCGCGCCGTGGAGGGGCGAGTGCTGGAGGATTTCATAGCCCGGGATGACGTGGCTGCCTTCCAGGCATGGTTCTCGACAGTCTCTGATGCCGTCCTACGTGGCGCGTCCATGTCAGCGCCAGCATGGCAGCGGCAGCGCCAGCACGACCTGCGGCTGCTGCTGCCGGGCGGCAAGCTGCGTCCTGTGCGGATCACGGTGGACGCCGCCCCTCCGGCTTCCAGCAGTGGAGGAGGGGGGATAGGGGGAGCAGGGGGAGGTGCTGCTGCTGCTGCTGCTGCTAATGCTGGTACTGGGGATCATGTGTCAATGATTATGGCTTTGATTTGCGACCTGCCAGCTGCTAGCACTGCTAAGGTGCGTGGATTGCTGGTGATGTTGCTGCTGGTACTGTGGTGTGCGCCATATTTATTTGATTATGGCTCTCATCTGCAATGTACCACTTGCTAGCTCTGCCAGGTGCGTAATTAGTCAGACTGCCCTTCAATTCTATGTTGCAAAATACGCGACCAGCGTACGGTACGCTTTCGAACTATACGCTACCGTACATTCGTGATACGCTGACTTCCAGCGTACAAAAAAACCCGAAATACGGAGTGTCGGGCAGGCAAAAAGATTCTTCGGGCAGGGATAAAACACTTCAGTGGAGGTAGAATCCTTCAGGAGTATTTTTTTTTCCTAGATGCTCGCTGATACGGATAATCTGCTGGGCGTTTTTGCGATAAGGAACTCTGAAATGTTTGAGGGATCGTTGGCCAGAATCGCCCTGAAATTTCGGCCGCGAAGATCCTGCAATGTGACGCTTAAGCCACAATTAGCAATAACAGATGCGGCATTGGCGGTCGACATAGCTGTTTGAAGCTACATCGTAGAGTAAAATAGGTGTGAGACAAATGAGATACGAAAGGCTGTTGTACGGAAAGCTGCCAGCTGCTAGTGGTGGGTGGGAGGGAAAGGTTGGGTTTGGGGGGTGGTGTGCGGTGATGTGCAGTGGAAAAGGGGGGTGGGGGATCAAATCGAGTCTCGAATGTCAAATTTAGGTTTCACAGAATCGCAGATCGCGAGAACGGCGGAACATAGTTTTGAGTTTTTTTTTTTTCGGGCTGCCCGACCTAGCCGTATTGCGTATTATGGACGTATCACGTTTTTTCGTATATACGTTATCGTACAAACGTGATACGCGTCGAAGCCTCAGCGTATAGTGCAACATAGCTTCAATTCTCCATTGCTATGCATTTCCTGTTGATATGCCATCTGCATATTTCTGCCACCCTGTGTGCGCCATCGAGACACTATCGTGGTCAGGCCACCTTTCATCTCTGTCCTCCTCCTCTCAAACAAGTTCCTCTGCCTGCCACCTGCCACCCGCCAGCTTCTCCTTATGCCCGTGCTTCTCCCACCACACCCTTCCGCCGCTCATCGCTCCCCGTGACCCTCCCCACCCTGCCATCCCTTTATTCTGGACTGGAACATGGCCCAGCGGGGATGGTGCACATCCTGCCGCACCCGCAGGAAGAGGGTTTGTTTTCTTAGGCTCCTCAAGTTTCGACCTCCGCCCCTCTTCCCCTTTATCTGTCCCCACCAGCCCCCCTCCTCGGATCGCCACCGCTTCATTCTCGAGCATCTGCCTGCGGGGGTGGTGCACGTGCTGCCGCAGCAGCAGGGGGGCGGAGCAGGGGGAATGGGGGGAGCGGGAGGGGGAGTAGGGGGAAGGGGCGGGGAGGTGCTGGTGAATGCGCACGTGGAGGCGATTGTGGGGTACTCGCGCGAGCAGCTGGGGAGTGTGGACGACTGGTTCTCGCTGCTCTTCCGGGAGAGAGAGGCCGAGGTGGGTTTGTTGAATCGAGCTGCTGTTCTGGGAGAGAGAGGCCGGGTGAGGTGGGGAACAGGGTGGGGTGAGTTGGTGAGGTGAGGTGAGAATTCGGCTTAAGGGAGTGATGATCTGGTCTGGGAAAACGGTTTTTGCTGCTATCTTGAGAGTGAGAGGCTGAGGTGGGAAACAGGGTGGGGTGAGCGTGTGAGCGGGGCAGTAAGTTGGATGAGTGTGGAGACAAGGCAAGTGCAACGATTTCATTCCTCCCATTCCTCAACCCACTCCTTCCTTCCGTCCCCTCCCCTCTCCCCTCCTCCCAGGTGCGCAAGGTGATGGATGGAGATCGCAAGGCAGGGTTCCCCCACCCGCGCACCATGCGTGTGGTGAGGAGCGACAGGGAGCAGCGGTGGGTGGAGGTGGTGGGGCGCGACTGCAGCTACCTCTCCTCTTCCACCACCGATGTCGCTTCCATCGATACAGCCAAGTGGGCAGCGGAGGGGGGAGGTGGTGGAGAGCTGTGGGTGGTGAGTGACATCACGGACCGGCTGATCGTGCAGGAGAAGTTCCGCCTGCTCTTTGACTTCTCCTCGGTGCGTCTCGCCTGCTCTTTGACTTCTCCTCCGTGCGTCTCGCCTGCTCTTTGACTTCTCCTCCGTGCGTCTCGCCTGCTCTTTGACTTCTCCTCCGTGCGTCTCGCCTGCTCTTTGACTTCTCCTCCGTGCGTCTCGCCTGCTCTTTGACTTCTCCGTGCGTCTCGCCTGCTCTTTGACTTCTCCTCCGTGCGTCTCGCCTGCTCTTTGACTTCTCCTCCGTGCGTCTCGCCTGCTCTTTGACTTCTCCTCCGTGCGTCTCGCCTGCTCTTTGACTTCTCCTCCGTGCGTCTCGCCTGCTCTTTGACTTCTCCTCCGTGCGTCTCGCCTGCTCTTTGACTTCTCCTCCGTGCGTCTCGCCTGCTCTTTGACTTCTCCTCCGTGCGTCTCGCCTGCTCTTTGACTTCTCCTCCGTGCGTCTCACCTGCTCTTTGACTTCTCCTCCGTGCGTCTCGCCTGCTCTTTGACTTCTCCTCCGTGCGTCTCGCCTGCTCTTTGACTTCTCCTCCGTGCGTCTCGCCTGCTCTTTGACTTCTCCTCCGTGCGTCTCGCCTGCTCTTTGACTTCTCCTCCGTGCGTCTCGCCTGCTCTTTGACTTCTCCTCCGTGCGTCTCGCCTGCTCTTTGACTTCTCCTCCGTGCGTCTCGCCTGCTCTTTGACTTCTCCTCCGAGTGTCTCGCCTGCTCTTTGACTTCTCCTCCGTGTGTCTCGCCTTCCGAGACATGCGCATGGGTGTGGGTGGGTGTGTGGGTGGGTGTGTGGGTGGGTGTGTGGGTGGGTGGGTGGGTGGGTGTGTGGGTGTGTGGGTGGGTGTGTGGGTGGGTGTGTGGGTGTTAAGTGAACCACCCTGCCATCTTCTCGCCTCCAACCACACACTCCCTCCCCTCTCCTCTCCCCTGCCATTCATTCAACCCCATCCCCACCCATTTCCTCTCCCCTGTCCGTCCGAACACCCACTCTCCCCGCTCTTCCCCTCCCCCCTCCCTCCTCCCCACATCAGGACGGCTACCTGGTGTGTGACGAGACGGGCATCACAGAATGCAACGAAGCAGCAGTGCGGTGCCCTTACAACGCCACCAACCCCTGCTCCCCTCCTCCCATCCCTCCCCCTCTTCCCCCACTTCCCCCTTTCCCCCCCACCGCCCGCCCCCCTTTCCTCTCAGGACGGCTACCTGGTGTTTGACGAGACGGGCATCACAGAGTGCAACGAGGCGGCAGTGCGCTGCCTGCGCTGCCCCGATAAGGCCAGCCTGCTGGGCCACCACCCCGCACTCTTCTCGCCGCTGAAGCAGCCGGACGGGCAGCTGTCCAAGGAGAAGGCTAAGGCCATGGACCGGCGGGCAGAACAGCACGGCATGCACAAGTGAGCGACCGCGAGGGATGGGGGGATTGGGTGGGGCGTGGCGTGGGATTGGGAGGGGTGCATCCACTAGTGAGTGAGAGGGGGACTGGGAGGCGTGTGGGAGGGGTGGATGCACCTGATCGTGTCTTAACACGCCCCTGCCATCTTCCCCTCCCCTCTGCCCCACCCAGATTCGAGTGGGTGTACCAGCGGTTTGATGGCTCGCTAGTCCCCATAGAAGTAACTCTGACCTTCCTGGAGGTGCAGCAGCAGCACCCCATGTACCTGGTGGTGTCTTAACACGCGCCGCCCCCTTCCCCTCCCCTCTCCTCCCTCAGGTTCGAGTGGGTGTATCAGCGGTTCGATGGCTCCCTAGTCCCCATAGAAGTGACTCTGACCTTCCTGGAGGTGCAGCAGCAGCACCCCATGTACCTGGTGGTGTCTTGACGCACCCCCACCTCTCCCTCCCTTCTGTCCCTCCCGACTCCTCCCTCAGGTTTGAGTGGGTGTACCAACGGTTCGACGGCTCTCTAGTCCCCATAGAAGTGACTCTGACCTTCCTGGAGGTGCAGCAGCAGCACCCCATGTACCTGGTGGTGTGGCACGAGGTGGCGGAGATCAAGCAGCAGGCGGAGGAGCTCAGAGCCGCCAAGGACGCCGCTGAGAAGGCCAGCCAGGCCAAGAGCCAGTTCCTCGCCAATATGAGCCATGAGATTCGCACGCCTATGAATGGTGAGTGGCGTGAGAGGGGTGAGCGGGTGAGAGTGAGTAAGGGCTGAGCGGTGGGAGAGAGGTTGAGATTGAGGGTCTCTAGCTGCTGAGAAGGCCAGCCAGGCCAAGAGCCAGTTCCTCGCCAATATGAGCCACGAGATCCGCACCCCTATGAATGGTGAGTGATGTGAGAGGGGTGAGCGGGTGAGAGTGAGTGAGGGCTGAGCGGTGGGAGAGAGGTTGAGATTGAGGGTCTCTAGCTGCTGAGAAGGCCAGCCAGGCCAAGAGCCAGTTCCTCGCCAACATGAGCCACGAGATCCGCACCCCCATGAACGGTGAGTAGGCTGTGGGGTGAGGGGGAGGGTCTTTAGCTGTGGAGAAGGCCAGCCAGGCCAAGAGCCAGTTCGTGGCGAACATGAGCCACGAGATTTGCACCCCTATGAATGGCGAGTAAGTTCTGTGTGTGGGGGCATGCAAGTTCAGACGTGGAAACTTGAGGTGTCTCTTAATTTTGCACTTCAGACGCACCTTAATCTCTCCCTTCCATTCCTGCGTGCCTCTTCCTACTCTGCTTCAGGTGTCATCAGAGTGGTGGAGCTACTACTGGGCACGGACCCCAGAGCAGAGCAGCACTCGTATCTCGAGATCATCCGGCCTTTTCCATTCTCTCTTTCCATTTCACCCCCCACCTGATGCCCGCCACGTGTGATCGGAGTGGCAGAGCTGCTACTGGGAACGGACCTGACAGCGGAGCAGCGCTCGTACCTCGAGATCATCCGGCCTTTTCCATTCTCCTCCCCTTTCACCCCCCACCTGATGCCCCCCAGGTGTGATCGGAGTGGCAGAGCTGCTACTGGGAACGGACCTGACAGCAGAGCAGCGCTCGTACCTCGAGATCATCCGCTCCTCTGGTGACAATCTGCTGAGAATCATATCTGACGTGCTCGATCTCTCCAAGATCGAATCTAAGAACCTGGCGCTAGAGCACATCGAGTTCAACATCCAGCAGCAGGTGAGCAGTTCACATGGAGTTCAACATCCAGCAGCAGGTGAGCAGTTCACATCGAGTTCAACATTCAGCCGCTGGAGATATTTGGCCATAGTCCCATCAGAGCTGTTGAGGTGCCTCGTGTTCTTTTGGGTGTCTCAAAATTCTGTGTTTCCCGCTTCTCTTTCTCCCTATGACCACCGTTTCTTCCTCACTTCACCCTCCTGCTGCAGGTGACAGAGGCGCTCGCGCTGCTAGAGGTGGTGGCGAAGGATAAGGGGCCGTACCTGGACCGGTGCTGTGGTGTCGTCTGCCTTTCCCGCCTGTCCCGCATGTTTTCGCCTGTCCCGCCTGTCCCACGTGGCCTTATCCCTGTGCCTGTCCCCGTTGCCCTCGTGTCTTTCCTCCTCCCCACTTCCATTACCAGGTGACAGAGGCGCTCGCCCTGCTAGAGGTGGTGGCGAAGGACAAGGGGCTGTATCTGGAGCTGGAGATCGGTGAAGAGGTGCCGTCCGTGGTGATGGGCGATCCAGTGCGGTTGAGACAGGTGCTGCTGAACCTCATCTCCAACTCCATCAAGTTCACCGACAAGTGAGTTTCGAGGCCAAGCGTGTGTTGCTGAGCACAAAGGGGTTTGCTGAGTAGATGGGATGGGATGGGAGGGATGAGGATTCACAAGAGCAAAGAGCCAGATGAACCTGGATTCACAATGCTCATCCCTCCCATCTACCCCACACTCTTGCTGACGTTTTAGTGCCTGCTCCCCTGCCCCTCTCCCCCTCTCTCTCCGTCCACGAGACATCCATTGTTGGCCCATTCCCCCCTCCTCCCCCTCCCCCTCCCCCCACACTCTCTCCAGTGGCGGCATCACAGGGGACCTGCGTCTGGCCACTCACGAGGAGATCAAAGAAGCGTTTCGAGACTTCTCAAAAACATTTTGTCCCTCTCTCCCCTCTCCTCCCCCTCCCTATCCCCACCTCCCTTGCCCACTCCCCCACCTCCCCCCCACCCACCCACCTCTCTGACCTCCAGTGGCGGCATCACAGTGGACCTGCGTCTAGCCACTGATGAGGAGATCAAAGAGGTCGAGCAGGCAGCTACCCCGAAGCTTCCTGCAGACAGCGCTACCACCACCACCAGCACTGCCGCTGCTGGCGGCGGCGGCAGCAGCAACAGCGGCAGCAGGAGCGGGAACAAGAGCAAGAGCGGCGGCAAGGGGAAGGAGGGGGATAGCGAGGGGGAGAGCAAGGGGGCGAGTGAGGGGGAGAGTGAGAGTGAGAGTGAGGAGGGGGATGAGAGTGTGATGGTGCGGTTTGAGGTGAGGGACACGGGGGTGGGCATGGACGAGAGTGCACGCAGCCGGCTGTTCAAGGCGTTCTCTCAGGCAGACAACTCCACCAGCCGCCACTACGGTGGCACGGGGCTGGGCCTGGCGATTTGCAAGAGCTTGTGTAACCTCATGGGGGGGGATATCAGCCTGCATAGCCAGGTGGGTTGGGGTTGAATTGAGATGAGCTTGTTCTGCCTTTTTTAAGTTGGGGCCTTTTGAATCAAACCACGGGAGTTGGGCTGGCCATTTGCAAGAGCCTCTGCAACCCAGCATGGGGGGGATATCAGCCTGCATAGCCAGGTGGGTGGGTTGGGATTGAGATGAACTAGCTTTTCCCTGCGAGTTGATTGAGACCCTCTCCTTACTAACTCTACTCTCTACCTCTTCCTCTTATTTCTCCCCAGGTGGGCGTGGGGTCGACGTTCTATTTCCACGTGCGGGTGGGCGTGGTGAGGCGTGACGCCCAGTCAGCCACGGCATCAGCGGAGCAGTCGCTCACGAGCGACGTGGAGCCGCTGTGGAAGCACCTACAGGACCTTAGAGTGCTCGTTGCTGAGGTGAGTGGGCGTTGGGGTGCTGGTGGTGGTGCTGTTGGCGGAGGTGAGGGGTTGAATGGGTTGGTAGTGCATCAGCGGAGCAGTCCGTCACAAGCGACGTGGAGCCGCTGTGGACGCACCTACAGGACCTTAGAGTGCTCGTTGCTGAGGTGAGTGGGCGTGAAGGCCATGTGCGTTGATGCTAGGGGTATTCGTGGTAGAGGTGAGTGCTGCTGGTGTACAGGAGTCTTGGGGTATGGGTGAACAATTCAAGGTGAACGAGATGGTGGCACCATCTGATCCTCATGCTGCAAAATCTGGGCCTCAGCGTATCACCCTCGCACCTTCGCCTTCTCCTTTCTCCCCTCGCCCATCAGGACAACAAGGTGAATCAGATGGTGGCGACGCGCATGCTGCACAACCTGGGGCTCAAGTACGATGTGGTGGAGAATGGCAAGCTCGCCGTGCGGGCGTGCTCCGAACGCTGCTACGATGTCGTGCTCATGGTGAGTCGCATTGCCCCTCATGCTGAGTTCATGTCGACCCACCAGCATGAGTGACGCTGCTGCTGTCCTTCATGCTGACCTTTCAACACGACTAAAAAAAGGCCTGCAAGTTGCCCTCATGGCGAACTGTGCTGCCCCTCCTTCCCTCTGCCCCCTACTCAGGCCATCTTGTACACCTGTTCTCAGTTTTTTTACTCTACCCCCCTCCATCCCCCTCCCATCCCTTTCCCTCTCATCCCCTCCCCTCCCCTCCCTTTCCCTCCCCTCCCCCGAACCGCCCTCCTCTCCCCTCCATCATCCCCACCAGGACTGTCACATGCCGGAGATGGATGGGTTTGAAGCCACGCGGAAGATCAGGGAGATGCAAGCGGAGAGGCTGCACGTGTACAGCAGCCATGGCCGCCTGTGGTAATGCATTCCCCTCTCCTCCCCCCCCCCTCTTTTCCCCTCTCCTCCCCTTCTCCCCTCTGCCCTCCCCTTCCATTCCCCCCTCTCTCCTGTCCTCCCTTCTCTCCGCCCCTCCCCTCCATCACCCCCCACCAGGACTGTCACATGCCGGAGATGGATGGGTTTGAAGCCACGCGGAAGATCCGGGAGATGGAGGCGGAGAGGCTGCAGGTATACACAGCAGCCATGGCTGCCTGTGGCAACGGCTCCCCTTACGGCAGCGCCGCCAGCTGGGTGGCTAACACTAACAGTGATGCTAGCGATAGTGAGGCAAGCTCTCCTTCCCAGCCTCGCCGCGCTCACATGCCGCCACGGCCGCACCGGACGTTTATCGTCGCGCTTACCGCATCTGCTCTTAGTGAGGATAAGGACAGCTGCATGGCTGCTGGGATGGATTACTATTTATCGAAGCCGATCCGGCCGCGGGAGATTGAGAAGGCGATTCGGGAGAGCTTGACGCAGGCGAAGAGCCCGACGGGTGAGTTAAAGCCCACGTCGCCGCAGCTGAGGTATCAGCAGACGAAGAGGCAGCTGTTGTTGCAGCAGCAGGAGCAGCAGCGGCAGCAGGAGCAGCAGAGGCAGCAGGGGGAAAGGCAGGAAAGGCAGCAGGGGATAGGACGGGGCGGGAGGGGGGCAGGAGGGGAGAGTGAGAGAGAGGGGGAGGATACAGTTGAGTTTGTTCCAGGGAGGGGTGTGAGTAAGGTGGAGGGGAGGGATGCTGTGGGAGGAGCGGGAAGTGGGGTGGACAGGAGCGTGATGATGGGTGGAAGAGGAGGAGCAGGAGGAGGAGGAGGGGGAGGGGGAGGAGGAGGAGGAGCAACGATAGGCACAGGCACAGGTGCGGGAGGGGAAGGGGGAGTGGGAGGGGGAGGGGGGCGAGGGGCAGCGGCAGGTGGGAGAGGGGGGAAGAGCCTGGCAGCGTACCCCTCATTTGGGTCGTGGAACGATGTGCTGGGGTCGGAGTCGGAAGGCTGTGCCTCTGATGACTCCTCCCGGGGCCGCCCCCGCCCACGAGGAGGGGGCGCCGCACCCCCTGGCCCCACCGCTGCTAGTGCTGCCGGTGCTGCCAGTGGTGGCAGTGGCTTGGCTGGTGGGATGGGAGAGGTGGGAGGTAGACGAGGAGGAGCAGGTGGTGGCGTTGCTGCTGCTTCTGCTGCTGCTACTGCTGCTTCTGCTGGCACTGGTAGCCGTGCTGGTGGTGGTGGTGGTGGAGGTGCGTTTGCAGCATCCCCTCAGGCGCACGCTAGCTTCCCTCGCTCTCGCAGTTCTGCCGCGCCCAGATCAGCCGAGTCCATCCCTCTTGATCCCGGGGCAGGCTTGGCCGGACCTGAGGCTCGGCACCGAGCCAAGTCTCCCCTGGTTCGGGCGAAGTCAGGTGTGGGGCCTGAAATAGGCAGAATGAGAAGAGGAGAGGGGGGTGGGAGAGGAGGAGGAGGAGGAGGAGGAGGAGGAGGAGGAGGAGGAGGAGGAGGAGGAGGAGGAGGAGGAGGAGGAGGAGGAGGAGGAGGAGGAGCAGGAGGAGGAGAGAAAGGAAGGAAGTTTCTAGACGCCTTGCCAGCAGCAACGTCAGCAGCTTCCAGGAAGCTGCACGGGCAGGGGGACGAGTGTTTGCCGGCCAGGCAGCCTCCTTCGGCCCTGTCTATGCGCGCCCGCTCCCGCTCCATGTCCATGTCCATCGCCTATATCAACTTCCATGTGAGACAGCACTCCCTAGTTGAGCCTCTCAATAGCACCCTCTAGCGCGTGCTCGTTCCCGCTCCCCGCTCCATGTCCATCCCCTACATGAACTTCCAGGTGAGACAACCACCCCCACATCCAGGTGAGACAACCACCCCCACATCCAGGTGAGACAACCACCCCCACATCCAGGTGAGACAACCACCCCCACATCCAGGTGAGACAACCACCCCCACATCCAGGTGAGACAACCACCCCCACATCCAGGTCCATGCCCATGCTTGCAAGTCGTGTGATGTTCCACTAGCACTCTCGCGCTCGCTCCCGCTCCATGTCCATGTCCATCGCCTATATGAACTTCCATGTGAGACAGCACTCCCTAGTTGAGCCTCTCAATAGCACCCTCTAGCGCGTGCTCGTTCCCGCTCCCCGCTCCATGTCCATCCCCTACATGAACTTCCAGGTGAGACAACCACCCCCACATCCAGGTGAGACAACCACCCCCACATCCAGGTGAGACAACCACCCCCACATCCAGGTGAGACAACCACCCCCACATCCAGGTGAGACAACCACCCCCACATCCAGGTGAGACAACCACCCCCACATCCAGGTGAGACAACCACCCCCACATCCAGGTCCATGCCCATGCTTGCAAGTCGTGTGATGTTCCACTAGCACTCTCGCGCTCGCTCCCGCTCCATGTCCATGTCCATCGCCTATATGAACTTCCATGTGAGACAGCACTCCCTAGTTGAGCCTCTCAATAGCACCCTCTAGCGCGTGCTCGTTCCCGCTCCCCGCTCCATGTCCATCCCCTACATGAACTTCCAGGTGAGACAACCACCCCCACATCCAGGTGAGACAACCACCCCCACATCCAGGTGAGACAACCACCCCCACATCCAGGTGAGACAACCACCCCCACATCCAGGTGAGACAACCACCCCCACATCCAGGTCCATGCCCGTGCTTGCAAGTCGTGTGATGTTCCACTAGCACTCTCGCGCTCGCTCCCGCTCCATGTCCATGTCCATCGCCTATATGAACTTCCATGTGAGACAGCACTCCCTAGTTGAGCCTCTCAATAGCACCCTCTAGCGCGTGCTCGTTCCCGCTCCCCGCTCCATGTCCATCCCCTACATGAACTTCCAGGTGAGACAACCACCCCCACATCCAGGTGAGACAACCACCCCCACATCCAGGTGAGACAACCACCCCCACATCCAGGTGAGACAACCACCCCCACATCCAGGTGAGACAACCACCCCCACATCCAGGTCCATGCCCATGCTTGCAAGTCGTGTGATGTTCCACTAGCACTCTCGCGCTCGCTCCCGCTCCATGTCCATGTCCATCGCCTATATGAACTTCCATGTGAGACAGCACTCCCTAGTTGAGCCTCTCAATAGCACCCTCTAGCGCGTGCTCGTTCCCGCTCCCCGCTCCATGTCCATCCCCTACATGAACTTCCAGGTGAGACAACCACCCCCACATCCAGGTGAGACAACCACCCCCACATCCAGGTGAGACAACCACCCCCACATCCAGGTGAGACAACCACCCCCACATCCAGGTCCATGCCCATGCTTGCAAGTCGTGTGATGTTCCACTAGCACTCTCGCGCTCGCTCCCGCTCCATGTCCATGTCCATCGCCTATATGAACTTCCATGTGAGACAGCACTCCCTAGTTGAGCCTCTCAATAGCACCCTCTAGCGCGTGCTCGTTCCCGCTCCCCGCTCCATGTCCATCCCCTACATGAACTTCCAGGTGAGACAACCACCCCCACATCCAGGTGAGACAACCACCCCCACATCCAGGTGAGACAACCACCCCCACATCCAGGTGAGACAACCACCCCCACATCCAGGTGAGACAACCACCCCCACATCCAGGTGAGACAACCACCCCCACATCCAGGTGAGACAACCACCCCCACATCCAGGTCCATGCCCATGCTTGCAAGTCGTGTGATGTTCCACTAGCACTCTCGCGCTCGCTCCCGCTCCATGTCCATGTCCATCGCCTATATGAACTTCCATGTGAGACAGCACTCCCTAGTTGAGCCTCTCAATAGCACCCTCTAGCGCGTGCTCGTTCCCGCTCCCCGCTCCATGTCCATCCCCTACATGAACTTCCAGGTGAGACAACCACCCCCACATCCAGGTGAGACAACCACCCCCACATCCAGGTGAGACAACCACCCCCACATCCAGGTGAGACAACCACCCCCACATCCAGGTGAGACAACCACCCCCACATCCAGGTCCATGCCCATGCTTGCAAGTCGTGTGATGTTCCACTAGCACTCTCGCGCTCGCTCCCGCTCCATGTCCATGTCCATCGCCTATATGAACTTCCATGTGAGACAGCACTCCCTAGTTGAACCTCTCAATAGCACCCTCTAGCGCGTGCTCGTTCCCGCTCCCCGCTCCATGTCCATCCCCTACATGAACTTCCAGGTGAGACAACCACCCCCACATCCAGGTGAGACAACCACCCCCACATCCAGGTGAGACAACCACCCCCACATCCAGGTGAGACAACCACCCCCACATCCAGGTGAGACAACCACCCCCACATCCAGGTCCATGCCCATGCTTGCAAGTCGTGTGATGTTCCACTAGCACTCTCGCGCTCGCTCCCGCTCCATGTCCATGTCCATCGCCTATATGAACTTCCATGTGAGACAGCACTCCCTAGTTGAGCCTCTCAATAGCACCCTCTAGCGCGTGCTCGTTCCCGCTCCCCGCTCCATGTCCATCCCCTACATGAACTTCCAGGTGAGACAACCACCCCCACATCCAGGTGAGACAACCACCCCCACATCCAGGTGAGACAACCACCCCCACATCCAGGTGAGACAACCACCCCCACATCCAGGTGAGACAACCACCCCCACATCCAGGTGAGACAACCACCCCCACATCCAGGTCCATGCCCATGCTTGCAAGTCGTGTGATGTTCCACTAGCACTCTCGCGCTCGCTCCCGCTCCATGTCCATGTCCATCGCCTATATGAACTTCCATGTGAGACAGCACTCCCTAGTTGAGCCTCTCAATAGCACCCTCTAGCGCGTGCTCGTTCCCGCTCCCCGCTCCATGTCCATCCCCTACATGAACTTCCAGGTGAGACAACCACCCCCACATCCAGGTGAGACAACCACCCCCACATCCAGGTGAGACAACCACCCCCACATCCAGGTGAGACAACCACCCCCACATCCAGGTCCATGCCCATGCTTGCAAGTCGTGTGATGTTCCACTAGCACTCTCGCGCTCGCTCCCGCTCCATGTCCATGTCCATCGCCTATATGAACTTCCATGTGAGACAGCACTCCCTAGTTGAGCCTCTCAATAGCACCCTCTAGCGCGTGCTCGTTCCCGCTCCCCGCTCCATGTCCATCCCCTACATGAACTTCCAGGTGAGACAACCACCCCCACATCCAGGTGAGACAACCACCCCCACATCCAGGTGAGACAACCACCCCCACATCCAGGTGAGACAACCACCCCCACATCCAGGTCCATGCCCATGCTTGCAAGTCGTGTGATGTTCCACTAGCACTCTCGCGCTCGCTCCCGCTCCATGTCCATGTCCATCGCCTATATGAACTTCCATGTGAGACAGCACTCCCTAGTTGAGCCTCTCAATAGCACCCTCTAGCGCGTGCTCGTTCCCGCTCCCCGCTCCATGTCCATCCCCTACATGAACTTCCAGGTGAGACAACCACCCCCACATCCAGGTGAGACAACCACCCCCACATCCAGGTGAGACAACCACCCCCACATCCAGGTGAGACAACCACCCCCACATCCAGGTCCATGCCCATGCTTGCAAGTCGTGTGATGTTCCACTAGCACTCTCGCGCTCGCTCCCGCTCCATGTCCATGTCCATCGCCTATATGAACTTCCATGTGAGACAGCACTCCCTAGTTGAGCCTCTCAATAGCACCCTCTAGCGCGTGCTCGTTCCCGCTCCCCGCTCCATGTCCATCCCCTACATGAACTTCCAGGTGAGACAACCACCCCCACATCCAGGTGAGACAACCACCCCCACATCCAGGTGAGACAACCACCCCCACATCCAGGTGAGACAACCACCCCCACATCCAGGTCCATGCCCATGCTTGCAAGTCGTGTGATGTTCCACTAGCACTCTCGCGCTCGCTCCCGCTCCATGTCCATGTCCATGTCCATGTCCATGTCCATGTCCATGTCCGTGTACATTGCCAGCATGAACTTCCAGGTGAGTCCTCAGTCCCCTGCCCCTGCCCCTGCCCACGCCCCCGCCCACGCCCCCGCCCCCGCCCGTGCCCGTGCCCATTTCCATGCCCATGCCCTCCCTTCACAATTCTCTCTCTATTCACTCCACCAACTCTCCCCTTTCTCAGGTGGAGAGTGACGACGAGGAGGACGAGGAGGGAGTGCTGGGAGGGGGTGGGCTTTCGAGTCGCCTCAGGATTCACCTCCCTTCCCCTCCACTGTTTCCCTTCCATTTCCATCCACCATCTCCCCCCTTCCTCAGGTGGAGAGTGACGATGAGGAGGACGAGGAGGGTTTGTTGGGAGGCGGGCCCAACGGAGCATTTTCACAAGGCTGGCTCGCCGGCAGATCTGGCAGCGGCTCCTATGCCTCTGGCCCTTCTGCTTCTGCTTCTGCTGCTCCTAGCACTAACCTTCCCTATCCCCCTTCCCTTCCACTATCTACCAACCCCTCCACCATCTCTCCCCTTCATCAGGTGGAGAGTGACGACGAGGAGGGCGTGTTGGGAGGGCGCTTTTGAGTCACCTCAGGATTCATCTTCCTTTTCCTCCACTGTCTCCCTTCCTTTCCACCATCTCCCCCCTTCCTCAGGTGGAGAGTGACGATGAGGAGGACGAGGAGGGCGTGTTGGGAGGCGGGCCCAACGGAGCATTTTCACAAGGCTGGCTCGCCGGCAGATCTGGCAGCGGCTCCTATGCCGGTGGCCCTGCTGCTGCTACTTCTGCGTCTGTTACTGCTTCGTCTGCTGCTGCCCGCGCTTCCCCTGCTGGTGCGAGCGGGCTGGACAGTGGCAACAGGGAGAGGTTGGGGGGAAAGCCTGGAGGGTTGGCCGGACGGGGGCCTGCAGGGGGTGCGGGTGAGGGTGGGGGAGGGGGAGGAAGATCGAGAGGAGGAGGACAAAGAGGAGAGGGAGAGGGAGGGGGGGTAGAGGGAGGACAGAGGAGGCTGTCTCGGAGCGGGTCACAGAAACGAATGTGGGAAACTGGCACCCCGTTGCAAAGTGATGATGATGATGAGGAGGAGGAGGAGGAGGAGGAGGAGGAGGAGGAGGAGGAGGAGGAGGAGGAGGAGGAGGAGGAGGAGGAGGAGGAGGAGGAGGAGGAGGAGGAGGAGGAGGAGGAGGAGGAAGAGGAGGAGGAGGAGGAGGAGGAGGAGGAGGAGGAGGAGGAGGACGGGGAGGAGGAGGAGAGCATTGGGGAGGGAGGGAGTGGGCATGGAAATAGGCGTGGGCATGGGCAGGGTAATCGAGATGGGTATGGGCGTGGACATAGCTCGAATCAGGATGGGCTGACGAGTAATGATGAGGATGATGACGCGAGCAGCAGCTACAGTAACACTAACAGTAACTCTAGCAATCACCGTTACAGTAGTGGCGGTGGCGGCGGCGGCAAGCAGAGGGAGGGTGGCAGCATGGGCGGCGGCATGGGCGGCAGCAACAGTAGGATCGGATCACATGCAGAAAACGACAAGGGGCCGTCTCTGGATCAAATCTGGTCTAAGATCCATGGAGGGGGGAGTGGAGAGGAGCGGAGAGGGATGGGAAGGAGTGTGGATGGAGAGGAGGAGGAGGATGAGGGTGAATTGTCGTCTTCTAGTCGAGGGGGGTCCAGTGTGGGGGGGAGTGTGCGGAGTGGGAGGAGTGGGAGTGGGAGGGTGGGTAGTGTGAGTGGAGGTTCAGGTATCGAGAGAAACGGTAGCGATAGGAGCCTAAGGGAGCAGGCTGCAAGCCCGAGGGGGGAAGGAGTGGGGAGAGGAGGAGGTAGAGGAGGAGGAGGTGGAGGAGGAGGGAGGGGAGGTGGGGTGGGGGCAGCGAGGGGAGGGGGGGTTGGAATGGCAAGGGCAGGGCCAGGGGGGATGGAAAGGAGAGGAACGGGGGAGAGAGGAGGCAGAGGAGGAGTAGGAGCAGGTGGGAGAGGAGGAATGGAGAGGAGAGGGAGTGGGGACCCGATGGATCAAAGTAGGGAGTGGAATAACAGCCGGGAGTGGACGAGCACTCGAGAGGCATCAGGGAACGCCACCAGGGATACTGCTGACTCCCGGAATACCTCGGGTCCTAGAGAGGCTAGTAGTGGTTCTCGAGAGACTTCTAGTTCTCGAGAGACTACTAATTTGAGGGAGGCGTCTGGGTCTTCTAGAGATGTCTCTATTCCGCGCGACGGGCGGGACCTTGACCGGAGCAGGGAATGGAATAATAGTAGGGAGTGGAATAACAGCAGAGAGTGGGGCATGGCGAGGCAGGACACCAAGGAGAGGTCACGGCTGGGGGGAGGCGCAGGGAGAGGGGGAGGTGGGGGAGTGGGGGGAGCAGGGGGAGTGGGGGGAGCAGGGGGAGCGGGGGGAGGAGCCGGGGTTGCCCCTCCGAAGAGCATTTTACGGGTTTCCACGTCTGAAAGTTACTCACGGCAGAACTCACAGACAGGCACGAGCGCAGGTGGGCAGGAGCGCATAGCAGAGAGCCCCAGGCATGGGAGAATACCAAGACCTGATGGGAGAGGGGGAAAGCCTCCCCCGTCTGGGGGGAATGCGCCAGGGGGAGGGGCAGGGGCGCCAGGCGCGCGGACAGGGGGGACAGGGGCGGGCGGAGGGGGAGGGGGAGGGGGGGGCGTGGGGAGGGGAAATCCAGGAGGGTCGGGGCTAGGGAGAGGGGGCGGGGGGAGGGGAGGGGGTGGGGGGGAAGGTGTCGGGGAGGGTGGAGGTGAAGGGGTGGGTCGGGCGGCGGGAGGGGGAGGTGAGGGGAAGCAGAGTGAGAGCTATGGGGCAGGCAGGGGTGAGGGTTCTGGGCCCGGGAACCCCGCTCCTGTGAATGTATCTAAGGGTGGGCCTATGGGCACTCCTGGTAGTCTAAGGCGGGTCAACAGCAGCAGCCCCTACAGCGGCAGCAGTGGCAATGGCAGAAGCAGCAGTAGAAGCCCTTTGGCAGAACAGCGAGAGGGCGACGGGGCTTCCTCTGCGGCAGCAGCGGACAGCGGGCAGCAAAGATCTGGAGCGGACGGGCAGCAAAGAAAATCCTCGCCGGGGTCCCCGATGGAAGCCATGCGGTCGCTGACAGACAGCCGCCCGCGCACCAGCGGAGAACTATCCAACCGCATGGGCGGCGCTGCCGGGAAAATCCTGGGCCGCGGGGGGAGTGTCGGGGGAGGGGGAGGGGGAGGCGGAGGGGGAGCGGGAGGGGGAGGGGGGGTGCAGAGGGCGCAGTCTATGTCCCCCCTGTGGCGCAGCACGAGCATGGACCCGGGGTCGCTGAGTGCTGGGGGGGGAAGGCAGCCCCGGACGGGGTCGGAGCAGCGGGCGGCACAGGACATGCGCATGTGGATTGAGCGGGCCAGTAACCCCAAGATGGACGAATGGCTGTCGCAGGTGAGATGGACGAATGGCTGTCGCAGGTGAGATGGACGAATGGCTGTCGCAGGTGAGAAAAATTGACCTCCCTCCGCAGGTGAGTCAATACTTCCATTCTGCTTTCGACCATTTCCGTCTCATAGCCCCATATGTCGGTCTCTCAGCCCTGTATTTCATCCCTGCTGCTGCCCCTCCCATCCTTTCCCTCCAACGTTAGTAGCATTTGCACCACCACTCATTTGCACCAGCACTCATGTGCACCAGCACTCATGTGCACCAGCACTCATGTGCGCCAGCACTCATCTTCCTCGCACCTGTTGCTGCCCTTCCCCTCTCCCTTGCTTTTCCCTTCAGGTCGTCTCCAGCTCACCTCCGCCCGTCCCTCGTGTCGTCAAGAAATCCAGCAGCAGTGGCACCACCCCTCTGCACTCTGCCGACCGGCCCCCTTTACAGTCACACTCGCGCTCGCCGTCCCACTCACACGTGCCCTCCCCTTCCCAGCAGCAGCAGCAGCTGCAGCAGCAACAGCAGCAGCAGCGGAAGTCGCTTAGACGCATGCAGAGCTCTCCCTCCCTGTCCCCCATCACGAGCCCGACTGGGGAGGAGAGCGAGAATATGTTTCGAGAGGAGGGAGGGGGGGATGGGGAGGATGAGGAGGAGGAGGAGGAGAGTGAGGTGGTGAGGGGCAGCTGGAGGAGCGACAGGAGAGGGGCAGCAGATGTGATGACACACCAGAGCATGTATGATGAGGCTATGGAGCCGCTGAAGTGAGAGAGAGAAGGGGAAGGGAGGGAGAGGCATGGAACGGGAGGTGTGGTATAGGGAGGGACCGGCATGAATGCAAGCACAGAGGAGTGACAGGAGAGGGGCGGCCGATGTGATGACACACCAGAGCATGTATGATGAGGCCATGGAGCCGTTGAAATGATCGAGGGGGGGAGGACAGGATAGTGTATAAGGAAAGGGTAGAGGTGCGGAATGGGAGGTGTGTGGTGTAGGGAGGGATCAGGATGAAGGCATGTGATGACACACCAGAGCATGTATGATGAGGCCATGGAGCCGTTGAAGTGATGGAGGGAAGGTGGGAGAAGAGTGCAGAGAGAGGCGAGCGGTGTAGGGAAGGGAGAGCATGAAGGCACAGAGGAGTGGGAGGAGAGGGGCAGCAGATGTGATGACGCACCAGTAGGTGTCTGATGAGTCCATCCATGGAGCCACGTGAACTGAGACGGCTTTTTAGGCGCCTCAAAAATCGTACCAGTAGGTGTGTGATGAGTCTATGGAGCCACTGAGCCGCTGAATTGATGGAGGACAGAGGTGGAGAAGGGAAGGGGGGGGGGAAGGATGGAGAGGAGGGGCGCAGCGCTGGAGGTGTGCGGTAGGGAGGAGTCGGTATGCAGGCACACAGGAGTGATAGCGGCCAATGTATTGCCGCACCGGTGGAGCCGCTGAAATGATGGAGGACAGAGGTGGAGAAGGGAAGGGGGGGGGAGAAGGATGGAGAAGGGTGGGGGAGAAGGGAGGGACGAGGTGTGCAGAGTGGAAGGCGTGCTTTGAAGAGGGTGTCAAGAACAGAGGGGTCGCGAAGGGTATGATGGGGTGGGCGTTGAATGGTGCTGCTGAGAAATCCATGCAACACCGTGCTACTATGGAGAGGGACTCTTAAGTGGACTTGGAATTCTGTGACTGACGGAACGGCGGACACCGCGTCAGACGATCTGCGTGCATCAGAGCAGCTGATGCTTTTTATTGACTGGTGGTGCATTTATGATATGTTACGGTGGCACTGTGGGTGTACAGTAAGAAATTATAGCAGTAATGGTTGATGTTGAGGCGATGCAAAATGGGTGCAGCCTGGAGGGAGAGTGATGCGCCAATATGTGAGCAATGTTTTTGTATAGGGGCTTTGGTTGAAATGCGAAGGGTGGGCTTCAATGGCTCCCTTGGAGAGGGGGGGATACCGTAACGTAAAGTGGAGGTTTGAGGTCAGAAATAAGCCCCAAGCCCAGAGGGTGCGCTGTATCAAACAGTTAGCTCGCAGTGCTGATATTTGAGGTTAGAAATACTACGGTTGATTGGCTCATGAGGAAAACAGAAGATCACTAACAAGTCTAATGCATTTTGTTATAGGGCATGCTAGTTTGTAGCTCACTTACATTCGGATTGACATGTACAAAAACAGTGGCTTACTTACTGGCTATGCTATCTGGCGATCTGTGTGCAATGCCGCACTGGATTGCCGTGCGGAACGCAACAAAAAGCTCTCTGCCATAAATGTAAAACAACCTGAGATTCCTGAATCAGGGTGTTGGAACTTTTCAGCCCTTTGAATACCGTACCAGGATAGACACCATGAGTCTCTGAATTTCGAGGTAGAATTTGTTGGAAACAATTGATTTAAGCGCTTCTGTCGTGTCGAAACACCAAGACAGAACCGAAGCAGATCACATCGAAACATCAGCGAGTCAACCCTCGGAGGTTGAACAACTGCTGGAGGTTACGCGAAAGTCAAAGGTCAGCGACCTTTGACCTGACAAAGTACAGCGCAACAGCAAGGACAAACAACTGACTCGCTATTGAGCAGTTGCCCGAGTCGTCACTGTATCGAACCGCAACAGCAATGGTAAAACGGTTGTTAGTTATAACCTTTCATATTCCCTTGTATTCTTATAAAAGGATGTATCTCTTTGTTATTAATCAATCTACTTTGCCCTCACATACTAGCGCAAGGTGGTTCACAAGTCTTTACTTAACGCTTCCGCTATTACATCATTCTACCATGAATTTGTCCTGCAAAGATCCTAAGGGCTTTCTCAGCACAACATGGTATGAGAGCAGTCAGGGCAAACTCAACTACTATCAAGACACCTACAACATCACAAGACATGGCAACGCAAAAGGAGAGAAGCTCCTCTAACGGCTCTCCCGGTACTACTCCTTCTCCACCTCCTGCCTCTGGCCTACAGACAGAGGAGGGCACGGCAACAAGACCAAGGGCATCATCTTCGGAAACTCCCGCAAATCAAGCTGCGGCCTTCGACCAAGACATGATGGAGAAATTCTTCTCCTTCATGTCCTTCTACGAACAACACCAGCAAGGGGCACCTGCACAGTCAAACAACAGCAACAACAACAACGCAACGCCGATGAGTCTCGACGGATCATCCTACGCACGCGGAAATCAACAGCAACAGCCTACCTTTGCTCCGTACGAGCCCCAGCGTGGCTCCGTCAGCTTTATGCCACACCCGCAGCCTGCATCTGGACAAGAAAAGACACTGGACGCTCTTCAAGTTCAGTCGCAGTTCGCGCACGTCTTAAAACTGCAAACGACAAGGCCTTTCGATGGAAAGGATTTCTTTACCTGGTCATTCGAGTTCGAGTTAATGATGGAAGGCGCGCAGATCCTTGGCTTCTTCGACGGGTCCCTGCCATATCCAACACACGGCACACAGTACGACAAGCAGCAGTACACATATCAGTCAATGATGGCGTACACAATACTACTGAGAAACATCACTCCGAATCAGCAGCAGAATATACGGTCTTACCCGGGATACGGCAACTCTGCAGAGCTCGCGTACAACCACCTGAAGAACCTGTATCAAGCAACAGACAGCGTCAATCAAAGTCGGTTAATGGGGCAACTAACGACAGTCGAAATGAAACCAGGTGAAAAGGGGATGGCGTATATCAGCCGTTGTCGCGAATTGCGCGACAAACTTCTTCGATGCGGAGGGTCAATTTCAGAAGACGCCTTCGTCACAGTCATCATCGGCGGCCTCGGTCCTCAGTGGCGTTCCACCCGCGCCATACTCCGAGCGCACAGAAAAATATCAGAAGCAGCACTCTGCGCCGAGATCCACGCTGAGCAGCAAGATATGGACCTGCAAGAAGAACGACACAAAAGGAAGACATCAGTGCCCGAATTCGCATTCCATACTCAACGGCGCTACAACAACAACAATCGGCATCAACCAAAACCAGTACCTCCGTTCTGTCACCTTTGCAAGATGTCAGGGCATCCCCGCACACACTGCCCTAACCGACAACAGTCAGTACTAACGCAGCGGCAGTTTCGGCCTTCAAGCAGTCAAGTTGCCTCAACGCAAGCGAATTCGACCTCTCAAGTAACAGTCTCAACAACATCGACGGGACAACCTGCGCAAGGAACAAGAAACATCGTCAGTTGCATGACACGGCTGACCGATTCTTGTCAGAATATGTTGTTTGTGTAGCCTGCAGTGGGGTACTCTATAGTGAGTACAGCCCCTTAGGGTTTGCTATTTGTATCCTGCTGCTTGCTAGTTCAATCATTCCTTCTCAATTCTGTTCCTGCACACAATCCTAGCTCGTACTTGGCTCCTCGTTACTAGTCCTACTGTGGCCTAGGCTACTAAGCCTAGGCCGTACTCCTACTACTTCTGACAATTCTTGCATCACAGAGTCACCACCATATTACTCACCGGAAGAGCAACTCGACAACAGCACGTCTCGCCGCGAGTCACTTCAACCAAATCCGACGTATGCAGCCATCTCTCAAAGCGAGCCGTCAAGGATGATACGTGGTTCTTAGACAGTTGCTGCGGACAGCATATGTGCTCTTCAGGACGCTTTGTTCAACGTGAACACCAACTTCAACGCGAGGTCGTCATCACCGTCGCCAACAATCAGAACCTGCGCACACGACGACAAGGCGTAGTGCAACTTCAGTCACGAGAAACAAACGTCATACTACAGATGTCGAAGGTTTTAATAGCAGAAGGACTCGGTTACAACCTACTGAGCGTCAGCCAACTGATGGCGAAAGGCATACACCTCAAAGCAGACAGCACCACTCAAGAGTTTAAGTTATACCACGGCAAGGGCGGTCTCTACATTGGAAAGGCGGTCTTGAAAAAAAACGTATTCGTCCTCGACTTCGTCCCAGATCTTGGCACCGCTGATAGCGACGGGATCGTCACATTCACCTCCTGGACACATCCACCGGATCTCGACCCCGACTTCAGTCCAGAAGGCTTCTGGTACTCGCACACCATCCCTGAGGCAGAACGAACAAGAGCATTAGCAACAATTCAACACTCGGCAGCAGCAGAGACAACATCGACAACAGCAAACACAGCATCAGCAGCAACAGAAACAACAGCAGCAGCAGCAGCAGCAACATCGACGCCAATCGCTGGTCCTTCAACTACACCGGCTCAAATTGACGATACTCCACCGACTCCCGCGCAACAGCTTCACCCAAAATCACGAGAAGTACACCGTGTCGGAAACAAGAAGTGATTGAACTATGAAAGGTGGGAGTACAAGTATGAAACCCTAGAGTTGTGTACCCCCTAAAGGCTAACCCACTATAGCCTACACAGCAATAACATATAGATAATGTTTGACACACCCCCATAGGCAAAGTGGGAAGAGCAAGGGGTCACAAGACCAGTCAAGAAAGGCAAAGCAAGCTCAGGGTGGATCACAACGTCACCACACAATCTGAGCACAAGCAAAGGGCCACAGGGCCAGTTCAAATGCAGAGGCATATATACAACAAAAAACAGCAAGGTGATCTCAGCCTAACAAAGCAAGCAGGTACATATATATATAGAGATCACAGTACAGACAAAGCCTACAGTAAGTGAGGAACAGTGGGCACAAGCCCCAGTACAGTACAGAAGCGCTGATGATCACCAGGCTGAAGAGCCTTGGTGAATATATCAGCGGTGTTGGCCCGAGTGGCCACGTAACGCAGACAAAGCTGACCGCGCTGCTGCAGCTCTCGAGCCAAGAAGTAACGGAGAGCGATGTGCTTCGTTCTGTGCTCCAGTTTGTGCTCTTGACACAAGGCAATGGCAGCCTTGTTGTCGACGTACAGCACTGGAGGAGAACTAGGCCGCTCTCCCAAGTCGGTCAGCAGGTAGGTCAGCCAGCGTAACTCCTGTGCAGCCATGGCTGTGGCGTAGATCTCAGCCTCACAACTGGAGCTGAGAACTGAAGACGAGCGAGTAGAACGCCAAGAAACTGAACCAGAGCCAAGGCTGAAGGTGTAACCCTGTGACGACTGCTGAGTAGCCTGGTCGTCAACCCAAGAAGCGTCTGAGTGCCCAGTGAGAACAACTGAGCGCCTCCCTCCAAGCACGAGTCCCATGCCCGATGTACTGCACAAGTAGCGCAATACCCTCTTTGCAGCATCCCAGTGCACCTTTCGGTGCCTGCCAGGAGCCACATAACGGGCCAGAAGGCCAAGAGGGTATGCTAGGTCAGGACGAGTGCAAGTCATCAGGTACATGAGGCAACCAACTAGCTCTGGGTAAGGACCACTCGGCTCTACGGACTCATCCGAAGGCAGAGCTGAGAGCGAGTGACCTATAGCCAGAGGAGTGGCCTGTGCTGAGGACCAGGTGAAGCCGAAGCGCTGAAGGACCTGCTGCACCATGTGTGACTGAGTAAGTGTGATGGTGCGGCGTGCTCTGTCCCGGGTGATCCGCAAGCCAAGATAGCTTGTCAGCTCACCCAGGTCTGTGCACGTGTGTCTCTTCTGCAGCTCCGACTTCACGTGGGCGAGAGCCTCAGTGTCAGCAGTGGCAAAGACCGAGTCGTCGACGTACACGAGGATGTAGAACGGCGGCAGTGAAGTGTCAACGTGCAGCAGCACCCGAAGAGTGGTCATCTTCGGGGTGGGGGAGAAGGTCTGAAAGAAGTCAACTCCCTGTCGCTGACTGAAGCCTCGAGCAACGTACCGAGCCTTGAAGACAGGCGGAGAACCTGGCGGCCGCTTCACCCTGAAAATCCACATGCCACTGACGATGTTCGCCCCAGGAGGGGGAACCTCGTCGACGTAAGTGCCAGTGGACTTCCAGGATGCCATCTCTGCATCCATGGCTGTCTGCCACTGAGAGGAGTACTCACCCGCGATCGCCTCAGCGTAAGAGCGCGGGGTCGGGATGTCTGGAGCATCCGGTTCTCCCTCAGGTGCAATCAGCATGGACACGAGATGAGGTACAGCGGCTGCAAAGCACTCAAACTCCTCCTGCCTGTCCTCAAGGACGTCCGTGCCAAGAGCACACTCACCCCCGACGGACGGAGGACAGACAGACTCAGACGCAGCAACAAGACTGGTAGCGTAGTCTAGTCTACAGTGAGCAGCAAAGTCGACAAGCTCAGTAACTAAGGCAGACGCAGCAGCTGACTCAAAGGAAGGGTCAGTGACAACTGTGGACAGGAGACGCGTGACAGCAGGACTAGCAGCACGAAGAGAGTCAGACTCTGGGTCAGCAAAAGCAGGAAGGGAGGACGCAGGAGGAGAAGGCAGAGGGACACGCCGTGGAGCAGTGGGAAGACGAAGCAGCATCTGGTGAGTGCCGGGGACAGCAGAAGGACGCTGACGCGGGACACGACGACCAGGGCGAGCAGTACGAACAGGTGACGCAGAACGAGACTCAGGCGACACAGGACGAGACTCAAGCTCACGACGCTCCGTAAGACCTCCTGTCGGACCAGTGTAGGGAGAAGGACCAGGAAGTGGTGAGGTGGGCTGTAACTGTGACTGCAACCGGACAGGCGAAGGACACTCTAAGGAGGGAGCAGGACAAGGAGGAGGAGACCGACCAAGAACCTGCTGAAGGAGCGGAACGAAGTACGGACGCGGCCGTGACGTGCCCCCAGAACCAGCAGAGACAGCACCAGAACCCCCAGCAACAGCTCCAACTCCCGCAGCACCAGCAGCACCCCCAGGAGTGTCAACGTCAGTACCTCCAGTAGTACCAGCTCCAGCAGCACCACCAGTCCCAGGACCAGGAGCACCACTAGGAGCTCCAGCCGCTCCAGAACCTCCAGCAGCACCAGCAGCACCTCCAGCAGCTCCAGTACCTCCAGCAGCACCAGCAGTACCTCCAGTAGCTCCAGTACCTCCAGCAGCACCAGCAGCACCTCCAGGAGCTCCAGTACCTCCAGCAACACCAGTAGCACCTCCAGCAGCACCAGCAGCACCTCCAACAGCTCCAGGACCTCCAGTAGCAACAGCAGCACCTCCAGGACCAGCCGGGCCTCCAGCAGGCGGTAACTCAAAACTAGGGGCTCCACTCAGGAGGCTGCAGCGCCGAGCGTACCACTCACGTAGTCGCGGAGGGGAGGGAGGCTCCGGCCGCAACACAGTACTCGCAGCTCCAGTAGCCCCACGCCTGAGGCCGCAACGCTGAGAGTACCACTCACGCAGCTGCTGTGAAGAGGAAGCACCAACAGGGTCAACACCCCCAGGCTCAGTACCCCTAGGCTCAGCACCCCCAGGCTCAGCACCCCCAGGCTCAGCACCCCCAGCCGCAGTACCCTCAGTCTCAGCACTCAAAGGCGCAGCACCCCCAGTCGCAGCACCCCCAGGCTCAGCACCCCCAGTCTCAGCACCCTCAGTCTCAGCACCCCCAGGCGCAGCACCCCCAGGCTCAGCACCCCCAGTCTCAGTACCCCCAGGCTCAGTACCCCGCTCAGGACCAGAGTCAACAGCTACCTCGACAGGCTCGACTGCATCTACCTGGGAAACACCTGAGGGAGCAGGACCCTGGGGAGGGAGGGGGTCTACCGGAGGGGCACCTGGGGTGAGGAAGAGAGGCGAGGGAGGGAGCGGAGCAGTGCGGTAGGGGAACAGACGGTAAAAGGGTACCGACTCGTCAAAGGTGACGTCCTGAGAGGGGAAGACACGGCGCGAGGTGGGGTGGTAAAACTGCCAACCAGGCGCGTCGGGGACAAAGCCAAGGAAGACACAAGGTACAGCGCGGGCGGAGAGCTTGTCCGCAGTGGTATCGCGGACAAAGGCACGAGCACCCCAGACCCGGAAACGCGACGCATCGCCAACCTGCCCCGTCCACAGCAGTGTGGGCGAGGTCTCCGGAGCGGAGACACGGGGCCAGAGGTTGAGCTGATGCGCAGCGTACTGGACTGCAAACGGCCACAGGAAATGGGGGGCAGCCGCATGGATCAAGGAGGTACGAGCGATCTCCATGACCAAGCCAATGCGGCGCTCAGCAACCCCATTCTGCTGTGGAGAGGCCGGAAGCATGAACGTCTGGCGGATGCCATGCTCCGCACAGTAGGCTGCCAAGAGGTCAGAGGAAAACTCACCACCTCGGTCAGAGTGCAGACGCAGGACGGAAAAGTCCGACTGGAACCGGTCGCGGAGCTGGAGACGAGCAGCGCGGATCCAAGGGATCAAAACATCAGGGACCTCACCCTTGGTGCGCAAGGGGAAGACCGTGGTGTAGCGCGTGTAGTCGTCGACAACCAGCAGGAAGTACCGCTCGTGGCCCTATCCACGGACGCGGGCTGGGCCCCACACGTCCAAGTGGAGAGTCTGCAGAGGAGCCTCTGTGGGAGGGAACGAGGAGGAGTGAGGAGCGGCGCGCTGCCGCCCCTCGACGCAGGGAAGACAGGGAGGAGCAGGCGAGGGCGGGAGGGGAGGGAGAACCCTGGGAAGACCAGAGACAAGGTACCGGAAGTGCATGCCACGAAGGCGCTGCACTGACGGGTGACCAAGACGGTGGTGCCAGAGAACCGTCTGGTGCGACAGGGAGCGACACGAGCAGGGGGCCGACAGCTGACCTGACGCAGACGCAGACGCAGCTACCTGAGGGGACTCAGTGGTCAGTGTGTACAGGTCCGACCCCGGCTGCCGAGTGAAGGTAGCGAGGTGGCGACCTGTCCTAGCACACGTACAGTGGGTCACACGCTCATAGGCAGGGGTGAACTGGTGAACACCCCCATCCTGAAGAGCAGAGCCCGCCACCAAGTTCGTAGAGAACGAGGGGAGGTAAAGACCCGACAGGGTGCCGGACGGGACCGCAGGACAAGGGAGGACAATGGAGGAGGTCGCAATGACCGGGCCCCCAGAGGGGTCAGCGAGAGAGACAGCAACTGGCCGAGCTAGCTGCTCAAGGGCAGTGCGGTCACGGAAGAAGCAGCGGGAAGCACCCGAGTCGAGTGTGAAGGTGTGCAGTGCCTCAGTAGACGCAGTACCAGCAAGCGCAGACGCACTAGCACCTGGGGGAGCAGACTCACTAGCACCAAGAGCAGCAGCCTCACCAGGACCTAGGACAGTAGACGCACGCGTACCAAGAGCAGCATCCTCACCAAGACCTAGGGCAGCAGACGCACTAGCACCTGGAGCAGCTGTCTCACTGGTCCCAATGCCAGGGTCTGGCGGTACACTCAGGTAACAGTCACCCTCAACACTAATAGTCAATGCATACATGGCACCAAGGATAGCATCAAAGTCAAGAGCAAAGATATCAATGTTCTTCCTAAGTAGATCAGCCCAGCGGGGCAGCTCAGTGGCGTCAGGAAACTGCTCACGCCAGGCGTCGTCGAGACGAAAGAAGCAGCGCTGCGCCGTGTGGAACCTCCCACAGGTCTGGCCAGTGCGGTCACCTGTGCGGATGACGTACGGGCAGGTACCTCCACCCCCAGACCCCCCACGCTGAGAGTACCACTCACGGAGTTGCTGGGGCGAGGGAGTCTGCTGCTGCTGCCTCTGGCCACCGCCGAACCCCCCACGCTGCACCACTCCACCACGTCCGCCTCCCGCTCCACCGCCGCCACCACTGCCTCCACCGCCCCCACCACCCCCACCACCGCCACCGCCACCACCCCCTGTGCCGCCACTGACCCCCCCACCACCCGCGCCACTCCCACCTCCGCCACCACCCCCGCCCCCCCCACCCCCTCCACTGCCGCCGCCCCCTCCTCCACCTCCACCACCCCTGCCCCCCTTGCCCCTGCCGCCCTTGCGTCTCCCACTAGGAGCAGACGCGGCCCCGACCCCCTCAGCTCCGAGGTAGCCGACAGCAGCAGCAGATGCAATGGAGGGGAGGAGGGGGGAGGGGGAGCACCCCTCAAAGAAGGGGGTGCGGGGGTCACCACGAGAGGCACCTACAGCTACAATGCTCTTCTCAGCTGCTAGGAGTTCCTTCTCGAGGAGGTCGACAGTGAGGTTAGTGGAGGAGAGGGCGAGGAACTGGTCCCTGACAGTGCGAAGGGAGTCAGGGAGGCGGGTGACAAGGTGGTACAGTGTGAGGTACATCGGGGGGGGGGTTTTGGCGAGGAAATCGTGGGGGAGCGCGGCACGGTAGCGGAGGTCACTGGTACGGAGGTGGGTGATGAGGTCAGCTACAGTGGCAAACGCGGACAGGTCGGGGAAGAGATAGGGCAGTGAGAGACGGCCTATAGCAGCAGTGGCAGGGGAGGAGTAGCGTGCGACTACTGCGTCGTACAGTTCCTTAGCGGTCTTATGCTGGCCGAAGTGCTCGCGCTCATCTAGCGGTAGGTGGCTGCGAACGGCTAGGCGAGCGTGAGCATCACGGGTCTGCCACTGGGAGCGACCAGTACTGTCAGCAGTAGTGGGAGGTGCGGGAGCAGCGCCGGACGTGTGGTCATAGAGGGAAACATCGTCCTTGGCAGTGATCTGAAGGAACAGGTGGAGGTCATCTAGCCAAACCTCAAACTTAATCGGGCGGCCCTCAGCGTCAAAGGTGAGAACAGAGGGAGTGGCCATAGTGGCAGCAGTAGCAGCAGGAACAGTAGCAGTAGTACAGTAGGAACAGGAACAGGAGTTACTGCCGGTGGGGCACAGTAGGGTGGCGCGGCTCGGCCAGGGCGGCGCGGCTCGGTTCGGGCGGCGCGGCTCGGTTCGGGCGGCGCGGCTCGGTTCGGGCGGCGCGGCTCGGCTCGGGCTGGGCTACGCAGCTGTGCGCAACGGGGGGGGCGTGCGCGTGGGCGGCAGTAGCGGGCGGGCCGTGGCTGTGCGTGGGCCTGACTAGCGCGCGGGCGACGGCCGAAAAGGGGGGGGGGGGGGGCGGGGCGTCGCGGCGGCCTACGGGCGGCTGCGTCGTCCGGGGCAGCGGTCGACGGGCGGCTAGGGGGGCTGCTCGCGGGCGGCGCAGGTCGCACGGGCGGCTAGGGGTCGGCGCACGGGCTGCTAGTGGGTCGCGCGCTAAAAACAAAAAGGCCGCGCGCGGCACTAGCGAGCTGCGCACGGGCAGCAGGAGGAAGAGGGGCGCACGAGGGCGCTCTAGGAGAGGGGCGCTCGAGGGCGCTAAGTCGATGCAGCGCTCGAGGGCGCTTCTAGTGGTGGGCCCTTAGGTAAGCGGTCCTAGGACTAGGACCTAAGCTCTTAATACCATGTCGGAAACAAGAAGTGATTGAACTATGAAAGGTGGGAGTACAAGTATGAAACCCTAGAGTTGTGTACCCCCTAAAGGCTAACCCACTATAGCCTACACAGCAATAACATATAGATAATGTTTGACACACCGAAGTGCAAATTTCACTGCAAGCTTCTACTCCAACTCCGACCTATATCGTCGCTCACCCGGACATCGCGCTAGCGAAGACATCTGGCACGCACGAATGGGACATCCAAGCAACACGATGTTAAACAACACAATCAGAGCAGGAGTACTCGACAAAGATTCACTGCTTCTAACCGATGGAAGCGAACTTCGACGATCTCGTGGAACGTGCTTTACCTGCCCCGAAGCTGACTTACCACATCGGCCATTCACTTCTCACCACAACCCCAGCGCACCAGCTTACGCACCACTTGAGAAAGTGTACAGCGACATCCTGTACAATCGCGAACCCGGACAAGGAGCCTACAGCTACACCATCACATTCATCGATGCCGCTACGCGTTACGTTTGGCATCTTAATCTTCCGAGCAAGGACATGGCTTTCGAAGCCTTCGTCGCTTGGCTCCCAGTAGCAGAACAAGAATCGGGCGTGAAACTGAAAAGCTTTCAGTCAGACGGAGGAGAATACACCTCACAGAGGTTCAAGCAGTTCTTGGCAGAAAGAGGAATCAAAAGGCTCATCTCGCTTCCCTACGCCCATCAACAGCAAGGCGTGGCGGAACGGATGAATCGAACTCTCCAGAACACCATGCGCAAATTACTGCGTGGCATGCGACTGCCCAATCACCAGTGGCCTGAAGCGATGGACCACGCTGTCATGCTGCACAACTTGCTTTCGTCGTCATCACTGCCGAACAACGCATCACCGCACCTGCTGTGGACAGGAAAACAGGGCAGCACAAAAATGTTAAGAGTTTTCGGCTGCATGGTACAGTACCGACCCCCATCTGCACGAGCCGACCGATTTTCCCAACGCGCACAGTGGGGACTACACCTGGGCATCGAAAGAAATTACAATGCGTGGAAGATTTTCGACGTCCACTCCAAAGAAACAGTAGCAGCACGTGATGTCATTTTCTACGAACGACTCACCCTTCCGACATACCTTGCCAACCTGGCAGAAGACCGGGACCCCACAGGTGGTTTCCGTGGTGATCGAGCCTTCGCCTCGGCAGCAGACGAAGCTGACTGGGACGAGCAGAACGTGGATAACGCCTCGGAAGAAGCAGGACCACTCCCATACTGCTCCTTGCCTATCCCGATGGACGACGAAAATCCTCGCGAAAGCGTCAACGCCGAAACTTATTTCGACCTCGCCGACACCGGTTACGTTACACCTGCAGAAGTCAACACCAATGAAGCAGAACGCATAGGGCCCAACTTCATACCTGAACCAGAAACAGGTGACGAAGCAGCTTATCCCGCGGACACAACTCTTCCTCGCTACACACATAGTGGCCTCCAGATACTCGGACTAGTCACCGCGGTCCACGGCACGGAAACTCCTAAGGAGCCTGCCACAGTTCAGCAGGCTCTGGGGGGGAAGCATAGGGAAAAATGGCGTGAAGCCATGGACAAGGAACTCGAAGCACTGAAGGAGCGCAACACCTGGAAAGTGGTCCCTATCGGCGTGGCACGAAACAAGACAATACTCACCGGGAAGTGGGTCTTCCGTGTGAAGACGAAAGCAGATGGCACCATTGACAAGTTCAAGGCACGATGGGTCGTACGCGGCTTCGACCAAGAGCACGGACGCGATTTCACCGAGACATTCGCTCCGGTTAGTCGACACACCTCACTACGGATTCTTCTCGCGATCGCCGCTATGAAGAAAAAGAAACTGCGGCAAATCGACGTCGCCAATGCATTCCTTTACGCACCTGTTGACGCCGAAATCTACGTCGAACTCCCACACGGTTCCCACGGAGAACCCAACCAAGTCTGTCAGCTGCAAAAATCCCTGTACGGGATCAAACAGGCCCCAAGACTGTGGCAGCAGTACTTACACGCTCGACTCACTCGCATCGGATTCCGGCAGCTACCGCACGACCAAGGCATGTACTGGCTCACGAAAGGTGACGACTACATTCTATTGATCGTCTACGTAGACGATCTACTCTACATCGGGTCAACCGACAACGTTACTACCTTGTTCGAAGGGGAGTTACAGAAAGACCTCACGATCACAGTCTCATCCACCGTCACGCAGTACCTCGGTCTCAATATCCAGGAAGGAGAAAGCGCGATCTACCTCAACGCCGCAAAATATGCCGATACCATCGCCAAACGCTTCGCACTCACGCCAACTACCATCTCTACGCCATACAGTTACACGGCAGGAAACAACAAGGAAGAATCCGCTCCACTAAAGCCCGCCGGCATACGCGACTACCAGAGAAAGCTGGGATGTCTTCTCTTTGCGGCTGTCACCTGCCGCCCGGACCTATCATACTCCGCAAGCCAACTCGCCACCTAACGGAACTAGACCGCGCTCTCCACTACCTCGTTAGTACTCCAACGATCGGCCTGACCTACTACAAGAACAGAACTACAACGCCCAAGTTAATCGGCTACGTCGACGCCGATCACGCCGGAGATCCTGACAACAGGCGCTCGCGCACAGGCTACATCTACCGCCTCGAGCCTATCGGACCTATTTCGTGGAAGTCGAGTAAACAGGAATTAATCGCTCTCTCCTCAGCTGAAGCTGAATACATCGCACTCTGCTCAGCCACCAAGGAAGGACTGTACCTTCGCGAACTTCTGGAGGAAGCAAAGCTGGCTCAGTTACCCAGCTTCTCCTTGTTCTGCGACAACCAGTCGGCAATTCGCATAGCCAACAAAAACGGATTCGCGAACAGGACGAAGCATATCGCTCTGCGATATTTCTTCGTAAAGGACGAGATCGAGAAGGGGAGACTTGAGTCGTCTTACTGTCCCACATCCGAGATGGCAGCTGATTACTTGACCAAGAAGCTCGGAAAGTCGAAGTTCGAATATTGCATGCTGCTGACTGGACAGAGCCACGTCACCAGCAGCGATACTCCAGAAGCGAAGGGGAGTGTTGGAAACAATTGATTTAAGAGCTTCTCTCGTGTCGAAACACCAAGATAGAACCGAAGCAGATCACATCGAAACATCAGCGAGTCAACCCTCGGAGGTTGAACAACTGCTGGAGGTTACGCGAAAGTCAAAGGTCAGCGACCTTTGACCTGACAAAGTACAGCGCGACAGCAAGGACAAACAACTGACTCGCTATTGAGCAGTTGCCCGAGTCGTCACTGTATCGAACCGCAACAGCAATGGTAAAACGGTTGTTAGTTATAACCTTTCATATTCCCTTGTATTCTTATAAAAGGATGTATCTCTTTGTTATTAATCAATCTACTTTGCCCTCACATACTAGCGCAAGGTGGTTCACAAGTCTTTACTTAACGCTTCCGCTATTACATCATTCTACCCTGAATTTGTCCTGCAAAGATCCAAAGGGCTTTCTCAGCCCAACAGAATTTACATTCTTATTCTAGTGTGAAAAGAAGTTATGTTATTGTGGATTGCAAAGCCATCCGGAATGATACAAATATCACGTCCACGGTACAAGTGGTGTTGCGGGGCATGATTGAAAGTCTTTTGCCATGTCGCACTGTTCACCTCAAGGTGTGACGAGAGTACTGTTTGCAGAATATGCGCGCCGCATCACAGGTCTGTACGAACATTGGACGGATATTTTGTTTCGATAGGATTGTCGAGGGGATTCGAAGGGATTTTCGCGTACAATTCCACGTTTCTCGTTAGAAGAATGTCTTGAACAGTCTTCAAAAGGAAAAATTTCCCTTCTGCATTTTGACATTGTCAACGGCCCACACTTCTACAACATGAAAGACACAAGTTTACACTACACGACCTATTCTGAGACTCCAACCACAGCTGGAAACATGCCCTATTTGTCAGATATATATGCCTTAGCCTATGTAGACTGTAGTGGGGTAGACACTAAGGGGTACAACTTTCATATTTGTATCTCACACTTTCCTAGTTCAATTCATTCCTGCTGTTCATTCTCACATGGTATAGAGCGGGTTCCCACATGGGACCGTTCCTTCCTAAGGGCCCACCATAATTTTTTTTAGCTGCCCGACGCCCTGCCCTAAATTTTTTTTTCGCGGCCCCTACGTGGCCCCTCTGTCGCCTAGCGCGCCCCTACGCGGCCCCTACACGGCCCCTAGCGCGCCCCTACCCGGCCACTACGCGGCCCTTACGCGGCCCCTAGCGCGCGCCCCCCTACCCGTCCCTGACGCGGCCCCTACGCGGCCCCTGACGCGGCCCCTACACGGCCCCTGACGCGGCCCCTACGCGGCCCCTGACGCGGCCCCTACGCGGCCCCTGCCGCGGCCCCTACGCGGCCCCTACGCGGCCCCTGACGCGGCCCTTACGCGGCCCCTGACGCGGCCCCTACGCGGCCCCTACGCCACCCCTGCCGCGGCCCGACCCAGCCCCATCCCTGACGCGGCCTCTCCGCGGCCCCTGACGCGGCCCCGACGCGGCCCCTACGCGGCCCCTACGCGGCCCCTGACGCGGCCCCTACGCGGCCCCTGACGCGGCCCCTGACGCGGCCCCATCGCCGCCCCTGACGCGGCCCCTACGCCGCCCCTACGCGGCCCGGCCCGGCCCCGTCCCTCCGCCGCCCCTACGCGGCCCCTACGCCGCCCCTAAAGGGCCCCGTCCCGGTCCTGCCCCGGCCCCGACCCCGTCCCGGACCTGCCCCGGCCCCGACCCTGTCCCGGCCCCGTTGCTGCCCTGTCCCGGACCCTGCTCGGCCCCGACCCTGTCCCGGACCTGCCCCGGCCCTGACCCTGTCCCGGCCCCGTTTCTGCCCCGTCCAGGACCCTGCTCGACCCCGACCCTGTCCCGGCCCTGTCACGGCCCCGACCCAGTCCCGGACCTATCGTTCCGCCCCTGGTAAGAGCCTAGCCGGGCCGAGCCGCGCGGCCGAGCCGCACTGCCTTGCTCATTGCCCTGCCGAGTCGCACTGTCCTGCCTCGCCCAGTTGCACTGCTGCTGCTGCTAGTCTGCTGCTGCTCCTAGCATGGCTAGTCCTAGTCTTCTCACCTTTGATGCTGAGGGTCGAGCGGTTGACTTTGATGTCTGGCTAGATGATTTGCAGCTTTTCCTTCAGTGCGATAGCAAGGATGGTCTCTCCCTGTTTGATCTTACGTCGGGTGCCTCTACTGCCCCTGCTGCTGATGCTGACAGTACCGTTCGCTCGCAGTGGCTCACGCGCGATGCTGCTGCCCGCCTTGCTATGCGTAGTCACCTACCGTCTACTGAGCGCGCGCACTTTAGTCAGTACAAGAGTGCTAAGACTCTGTACGACGCAGTAGTTGCACGCTACTCCTCCCCTGCCACTGCTGCGCTTAGTCGCCTCATGCTACCGTACCTGTTCCCTGACCTCGCTGCTTTTGCCACAGTCACTGACCTCATTACGCACCTCCGCACTAGTGACACTCGCTACCCCGCTGCGCTTCCTGCTGAGTTCTGCGCCCGGAACCCTCCCCCCATGTACATCACCCTCTACTACCTAGTCACTCGACTCCCTGACACTCTCCGCTCGGTCAGGGACCACTTCCTCTCTCTTTGCCCTACCACCCTCACTGTCGACCTCCTCGAAGAGCGCCTCCTTGCAGCAGAGACTAGTATCACCGCTGTAGGCGCCTCTCGTGGTGACCCCCGTACCCCTTTCTTTGAGGGGTGCTCCCCCGTTCCTCTTTTGCCCTCTGTTGCCTCTGCTGCTGCTGTCGACCTTGTTGGCACCGAGTCGGTCAGCGCTGCGTCTGCTCCTAGTGAGAGGCGCCGCTTCAGCAAGGGCAAGCGGGGCAAGGGAGCTGGAGGAGGTGGTGGGGGCGGCGGTAGTGGCGGTGGAGGCGGAGGAGGGGGTGGGGGTGGGGGTGGTGGCAGAGGTGGGGGCTTCGGTGGCGGCGGTGGAGGTGGAGGCGGCGGTGGCGGTGGCGGTGGCGGGAGGGGTGGAGGAGGCGGAGGCGGCGGCGGCGGCGGTGGCGCTGGCAGAGGCGGAGCTGTGCAGCGGGGACCCCAGCAGCAGCAGCGCTCTCGTGAGACCCCTTCGCCCCAGCAGCTTCGTGAGTGGTACGCGGGGCGCCAGGGGTCTGGGGGTGCTGGTCCCTGTACTTACGTCCTGCGCACCGGTGACCGCCCTGGAGAGCAGTGTGGCGGCCTGCACGCCACCCAGCGCTGCTTCGGTCACCTGACGGACGCCTGGCGTGCCCAGTTCCCGGACGCCACTGAGATCCCTCGTTGGGGAGATCTGCTCAGGTCGGGGGTAGCTATCTTTGATCTTGACTTTGATGCTATTCTTGCTGCCATGTATGCTGTGTCTATTAGTGCTGAGGGTGACTGTTACGTGTGTGTTCCGCCTGACCCTGGTATTGAGGCTGCTGCTCTAGGTGCTCGTGAGTCTGCTGCTCCAGGTGCTAGTGAGTCTGCTGCTCTAGGTGCTGGTGAGTCTGCTCTCTCAGGTACCGCGTCGGCGCAGGTCTTGCACACCTTCACCCTCGACTCGGGTGCTTCCCGCTCCTTCTTTCGAGACCGCACCACCCTTACGCCGCTCAGTCGGCCGGTTGCGGTCTCCCTTGCAGACCCCTCTGGGGGTCCTGTTCTTGCTCGCTACTCCACTGTCCTCCCGTGTCCGGCTGCCCCGTCCGGCTCCCTGTCTGGTCTCTACCTTCCCTCGTTCTCCACGAACTTGGTGAGTGGTGCTGACCTTCAGGATGCCGGGGTTGACCAGTTCACTCCTGCTAGTCAGCGAGTGACCCACTACACGTGTGCTCAGACGGGCCGCCACTTGGCCTCGTTTACCCGTCGACCGGGGTCGAGCCTGTACACACTGACCACAGAGTCTCCTCCGGTTGCTGCGTCTGGTCAGGTAGCTGCGTCGAGTCAGGTGTTTGCTGCAGCGTCCCGGTCAGGTCCTGAGTCTGCCCCCTGCTCGTGTCGCCTCCTGTCCCACCAGACCCTCCTCTGGCACCACCGCCTTGGTCACCCCTCCTTGCCTCGTCTCCGAGGCATGGCCTCCCGTGTCCTTGTCTCTGGTCTCCCCCGGTCCCTCCCTCCCCTTCCCCCGGGGCCTGCCCCTACTTGCGTTCCCTGCGTCGAGGGGCGGCAGCGCGCCGCTCCTCACTCCTTCGAGTTTCCCCCGACAGAGGCTCCGCTGCAGACTCTTCACTTGGACGTGTGGGGCCCAGCCCGCGTCCGTGGACAGGGTCACGAGCGCTACTTCCTGCTGGTGGTTGACGACTACTCGCGTTACACCACTGTCTTCCCCTTGCGCAGCAAGGGTGAGGTCACTGAGGTGTTGATCGACTGGATCCGCGTTGCTCGTCTCCAGCTCAGAGAGCGTTTCGGCTCGGACTTTCCTGTTCTGCGTCTGCACTCCGACAGAGGCGGAGAGTTTTCCTCCGACCTTCTGCGAGCCTTCTGTCGTGCGGAGGGCATCCGCCAGACGTTCACGCTTCCGGCCTCTCCACAGCAAAATGGGATTGCTGAGCGTCGCATTGGCATGGTCATGGATGTCGCTCGTACGTCCATGATCCATGCGGCTGCTCCCCATTTTCTGTGGCCGTTCGCGGTTCAGTATGCGGCGCATCAGATCAACCTTCAGCCCCGGGTCTCCCTGCCAGAGACCTCCCCTACTCTGCGGTGGACGGGGAAGGTTGGTGATGCGTCTGCGTTCCGTGTCTGGGGATCTCGAGCTTTCGTCCGAGACTTGTCTGTGGACAAGCTGTCCTCCCGTGCTGTTCCTTGCGTCTTCCTCGGCTTTCCCCCTGACGCGCCTGGCTGGCAGTTTTACCACCCCACCTCGCGTCATGTTCTGTCCTCCCAGGACGTCACGTTTGACGAGTCGGTTCTGTACTACCGTCTCTTCCCCTACCGCACTGCCCCCCTCCCCCCCCCGCCGCTCTTCCTTGCTCCCAGTCCCCCCCCGGTAGACCCCCTCCCCCCTCAGGGTCCTGCCCCCTCAGGTGTGTCCCAGGTAGATGCAGTCGAGCCTGTCGAGGTAGCTGCTGACTCTGGTGCGTCTTGGGGTGCTGGGTCTGGGGGTGCTGAGCCTGAGCGTGCGGAGCCTGGGGGTGCTGGGTCTGGGAGTGCTGAGCCTGAGCGTGCGGAGCCTTGGGGTGCTGGGTCTGGGGGTGCTGAGCCTGAGCGTGCGGGGCCTGGGGGTGCTGCTTCTGGGGGTACTGAGCCTGGGACTGCTGGGAGTGGGGGTGTGGAGCCTGTCGGTGCTGGACCTGGCGGTCCTTCGGGTGCTTTGTCCCGGCGGGAGCTTCCCTCTCCACAGGAGCTGCGCGAGTGGTTTGCTCGCTGCTGGAGCCGTGCTGCTGGAGCTGAGGGTTCTGCTGCTGCTGGAGGTTCTGGAGCTGGAGGTGCTGCTGGAGCCGGTACTGGAGTTTCTGCTTCTGCTGGGGGTGCTGGAGCCACGGGTCCCGGAGGTGCTCGTACTGGAGGTACTGGAGCTGCTGGGCCTGGTGGTGCTCCTGGTGCTGGAGCTACTGGTGGAGCTGGAGCTGGTGGTGCTGCTGGAGTGGGTGCTACTGGAGGTACTGGAGCCGGAGCGGCTGTGTCTGCTGGTGGTCCTGCTGGAGCTGGAGCTGCTGGAGGTACTGGAGCTGGTGGTGCTGCTGGAGTTGGAGCTGACGCTGGGGGTACTGGTGTTGTCCCTGCTGGTTCTGGAGGTGCTGCGCGGCCGCGGCCGTACTTCGTTCCGCTCCTTGAGCAGGTTCTTGGTCTTCCGCATTCTCCTAGTCCTGCTCCTTCCTTAGAGTGTCCTCCGCCTGTCCAGTCCGAGTCACAGTTACAGCTGGTCTCCCCTCTGCCTGCTCCTTCTCCCTACTCTGGTCCTACTGGAGGTCTTGCTGAGCGTCGTGAGCCTGAGTCGCGTCCTGCGTCGCCTGTTCGCACTGCTCGCACTAGTCGTCGTGTTCCACGTCCGCGTCCTCCTGCAGTCCCGGGCACGCATCAGATGGCACTGCGTCCTTCCACTGCGCCACAGCGTGTCCCTTTGCCGTCTCCTCCAGAGTCCTCTCTTCCTGCTCTTGGTGACCCGGCGTCTGACTCCCTTCGTGCTGCCAGTCCTACTGTCACGCGTTTCCTAGCCACTGTTGTCACTGACCCTTCCTTTGAGTCCACTGCTGCGTCTGCCTTAGTTACCGAGCTTGTCGACTTCGCTGCTCACTGTCGTCTAGACTACGCCGCTAGTCTTGTTGCTGAGTCTGCGTCTGCGTCTGTCTGTCCTCCGTCCGTCGGGGGTGAGTGTGCTCTTAGCACGGACGTCCTTGAGGACCGACAGGAGGAGTTCCAGTGTTTTGCTGCTGCTTTACCTCATCTCGTGTCCACGCTGCTTGCCCCTGAGGGAGACCCGGATGCACCAGACATCCCGACCCCGCGCTCTTACGCAGAGGCGATAGAGGGTCCTTACTCCTCTCAGTGGCAGGCAGCCATGGACGCAGAGATGGCTTCCTGGAAGTCGACGAGGTTCCCCCACCTGGGGCGAACATCGTCAGTGGCATGTGGATTTTCAGGGTGAAGCGGCCGCCGGGTTCTCCGCCTGTCTTCAAGGCGCGTTACGTGGCTCGAGGCTTCAGTCAGCGGCAGGGAGTTGACTACTTTCAGACCTTCTCCCCGACCCCGAAGATGACCACTCTTCGGGTTCTGCTGCACGTTGCTGCTCAGCGTGACTACGAGCTTCACTCCCTTGACTTCAGCACTGCTTTCCTACAGGGCAATCTGCACGAGGAGATCTGGCTGCGCCGCCCACCTGGCTTCACTGGGTCGTTTCCTCCTGGTACCCAGTGGAGCCTCCGGCGGCCAGTCTACGGTCTCCGCCAGGCGCCACGTGAGTGGCACGACACACTGAGGACTACGCTTGCGGCTCTTGGGTTTGCTCCTTCCACTGCTGACCCGTCGCTGTTTCTTCGCACCGACACCTTACTGCCGCCGTTCTACATCCTCGTGTACGTCGACGACTTGGTGTTTGCTACAGCTGACACTGCTGGACTCGCCCACGTGAAGTCCGAGCTGCAGAAGAGACACACGTGCACAGACCTGGGTGAACTGCGCAGCTTTCTTGGCTTGCAGATCACTCGGGACAGAGCACGGCGCACCATCACCCTGACTCAGTCACACATGGTGCAGCAGGTCCTTCAGTGCTTCGACTTCACGTACTCCTCGCCTCAGGCCACTCCTCTGTCTACTCGCCACTCGCTCTCAGCTCTGCCTTCGGATGAGTCCGTAGAGCCGAGTGGCCCGTACCCAGAGCTTGTTGGCTGCCTCATGTACCTGATGACCTGCACTCGACCTGACCTAGCATACCCTCTGAGCATTCTGGCGCGCTATGTTGCTCCTGGGAGACACTGACCAGAGCACATGGCTGCAGCGAAGAGGGTGTTGCGCTACTTGTGCAGTACTTCGGGCTTGGGGCTAGTGCTTGGAGGGCGGAGTCCAGTGGTCCTCACTGGTCACGCAGACGCATCTTGGGTGGACGACCTGGCTACGCAGCGGTCGTCACAGGGTTACACCTTCAGCCTTGGTTCCGGCTCTGTTTCGTGGCGGTCTACCCGCTCGTCTTCTGTTCTCAGCTCCAGCTGTGAGGCTGAGATCTACGCAGGGGCCATGGCTGCACAGGAGTTACGCTGGCTCACCTACCTGCTGACTGACCTGGGAGAGCCGCCTCGTTCTCCTCCAGTTCTGTACGTAGACAACAAGGCCATGCTGGCCTTGTGTCGGGAGCACAGACTGGAGCACAGAACGAAGCACATTGCTCTTCGCTACTTCCTTGCTCGTGAGCTGCAGCAGCGTGGCCAGCTGCGCCTTGCTTACGTGGCCTCTCAGGCCAACACTGCTGATATCTTTACCAAGGCACTTCAGCCTTGTGATCATCAGCGCTTCTGTACTATGCTAGGTCTTGTGCCTACTTGGCCTCACTTGCTTACCTCTTGACTTTGCTTGTTCTGTGATCTATATATACCTGCACGTGCTTGTTTACCTGTATATATGAACTTGCATGTGAACTGGCCTTGTGGCCTTTGAACCTGTGCTCAGACTGTGTGGTGACGTTGTGATCCACCCTGAGCTTGCTTTGCTTTGCTTTGCTTGACTGGTCTTGTGACCCCTAGTTCTCCCCCACTTTGCCTATGGGGTGTGTCAGATATATATGCCTTAGCCTATGTAGACTGTAGTGGGGTAGACACTAAGAGGTACAGCTTTCATATTTGTATCTCACACTTTCCTAGTTCAATTCATTCCTGCTGTTCATTCTCACACTATTTCCATACCAGTTTTTCTGATCTTATCTTTGATATACATCCAGTTTTGTTTTAGGCCAACGTTTTGGCTCTTATTTAACAAACTCTAGTTCACAGACAAAAGACCACTCTGATTTTCAAACAAATTGTTCATCAAGCCTGGTCATTAGACTTATATCGACGACTGGCCAGATATAGAATCAGCGCTCACATGCAAAATTTATTGGATGCTTGTGCATTCAACGCTCACATCACGCGTTATAGTCAGCGTCTCACGTACGCGAAACTGCGTTCTACTGCAAAACAGTTGATGAGATGTTACCTAGTTAGTGCCGACGAAATTACCTATAGTTGTGTTGGAAACCCCGCTTGCGACACACCCCTGTGATTGCTAGAGGAGCGGATGAAAAACACTTTTTGGGTACATGAGACTTTCGGTGAGTTAGGGGTATTTTAGCTTTCGCTTTGAAATAAATTTCATAGCCTAGAAGGTTCGGATATACCCAGCGACTTGAGTTCTCTTCATACCCCTCGTTTTGACACATCCCCTGAAAGGGTATACCCCCCAAAAGATATATGCGAGGGAAAAACGGTTGGTGCCCAGCAGCTGCCTTTCAGCAACTGCACTACGGCGATTGACATGCAGCAACTGTACCATAACCGTTAGGAGGGCCCCGCTGTAACCTGGTTCCTCCAATTGGCCTCACCATACTGTCATGCCAATGTTATCAACGATCTTGACCCTGCAAACTCAAAGTAGTGCCACTTTTACACCCATGCAATAAGGCTTATTTATGAGGGTTAGATCCAAACAAACCAAAGTAGCACAAAGTATGGAGAACGGACTGCTTTACTGAGGGGAAGGCACCTTGGAGGCACTTTTAGGTGGGCGCTTACCTATCGTCGGACAGTATTGTCAGAATATTATGCTCTAGCCTATAGTGGGGTGCTCTATAGCAAGTACAACCCTTCTAGGGTTTGCTATTTGTATCCCCATTCTTGCTAGTGCAACTCCTTCTTCTTTGCCTAAACTGTTTCTTGCCTAGCTAGGGCTTTCCTAGCTATGGCGCCTTCTTCTACTGCTCAACTTCACATGGTATTAGAGCGATATGCTCCTGGCCTGTGGGCCCCACCTCACTGCTTCCGCTACTACTGGTACTCCCTGTCCGCCGCGCGCCCCGTGGTGCGCGGCGTCGAAATTAGGGTTTTTCAGCCCGCCGTGCGCCCCGAGGCGCGCGGCGGTTTTCTGCCCGCCGTGCGCCCCGAGGCGCGCGGCGGTTTTCTGCCCGCCGTGCGCCCCGAGGCGCGCGACGGGTTTCTGCCCCGTCACTCGGCGCGTCGCCCCCAGGAGGCGCTACGACGGGCGACGGGGACCCGCGCGTCGCCCCCCGTCGCCCGTCGTGGCCTGCGCGCGGCCCGTACAGCCGGCGCGCGGCCCGTACGGGCTGCGCCAGGCCTGCGCGCGGCCCGTACGGGCTGCGCCAGGACCGCGCGCGGCCCGTACGGGCTGCGCCAGGCCCGCGCGCGGCCCGTACGGACTGCGCCAGGCCCGCGCGCGGCTCGGGCCGCCTGCGCGCGGTTCGGGAGGCTGTGCCAGGCCCGTGGGCGGCCCGTTCTTCGCTGCCCCTGTCCTCCCCGCTGTCCCCCGTGCTTCTGAAGGCGCCCCACCCCTCCTTCTGCCCGTTCTCCTGGATTAGGGTTTGGGGGTGGGGGGTATGGGGGTGCAGCTTCTGTGTGCCGTTCCCTGCTCCTCCTCCTCCTCCGTCTCCCTGTGCTGCAGCTGCTGCTGAAGGGGGGTGGACCTGTTGGAGCCGTCGGAGTGGTACTAAGGGGGGGTGAAGGGGGAGTGGAGCTAGGGGTGAAGCAGGGGGTGTGTGTCAGGGGGGGTGGTACTGTTTGGGGGAGGTTGAACGGAGGTTGCCGTCGTGTCGCCAGCAGCACCTGTAGTCCGGGGAGTTGCTCCGGTAGCCCAGTCGTAGCCACCTGTGCCAGTCGCCCGTGGGTCCGTTGCTCGTCTGCCGCTACTTTTAGCCGCGGGGCCAGTTACTCCAGTAGTCCGGAGCGCTGTTCCGGTAGCCGCTGTGCCAGTGTGCCTCCTGTTGCCCGTGTGTCTGCAGCTTCAGCCGTCGCCTCCTATCTCCTCTCCTCTCACTGTCCCTCCTCCTCCTCACTTGCCCGTTGTGACTACCACTAGCTTTGCTCATAATTGTGAACTTTAAACTATTGCTTCCTGAACTTGTGCTCAGAATGTGTGGTGACATTGTGATCCACCCTGAGCTTGTTCTGCTTTGCTTGCTCTGCTGATTACACCCCACTTTGGCTATGGGGGTGTGTCAGAATATTATGCTCTAGCCTGTAGTGGGGTGCTCTATAGCAAGTACAACCCTTCTAGGGTTTGCTATTTGTATCCCCATTCTTGCTAGTGCAACTCCTTCTTCTTTGCCTAAACTGTTTCTTGCCTAGCTAGGGCTTTCCTAGCTATGGCGCCTTCTTCTACTGCTCAACTTCACAAGTATATATAATTGTAGGTAAGCAGCGCAAAAGATAGGGATGTGATGTCCTTATTGTTGAAATAACTCTGGTAGGTATAGGAAATTAGGAATTAACGAAAGAAAAAATGGGTTTATGTTTAGGATCAAAGATAATAAATATAAGCAAGAGAGCAAGAGTATGCAAGGAGCACCACCAACAGATATAACAATTACAACACAATCATGTGCTATAGGCACTTACATCAAACTAAATATATATATATTTTTGTTGAGAATAATTTCTATGTCATTCGATTTTTTCCCAACTTATAACTTCAATCCCTAAGCTATACAGAGTATTCTATACTGTAGGCAGTTACATCAAACTATATAAATATATGTTTGATACACTCCCTTAACGGCCGTAGCAAATAGCAAGCGACGACTGGCGCCGAACCGACTGCCCGGCAAAAACTTCAGTGCAACGACTGCGCGAAGCAGCAGGCGCGAGGCAGGTGCGGGTCAGGTGAGCAGATCCAGCTGTTAGAATCTAGAACGAGAATGAATTGAACTAGCAGCAGGATGGGTACAAGTACTAACCTTAAGTTGTGTTGTACCCCATATGGGCTACCCCACTACAGACTACACAACATGCAACATATAAGTTTGACACACCCCCATAGGCAAAGTGGGGGAGAACAAGAGGTCACAAGACCAGTCAAGAAAGGCAAAGCAAGCTCAGGATGGATCACGAAGTCACCACACATTCCGAGCACAAGCAAAGGCCACAAGGCCAGTTCACATGCAGAGTTATATAAAAGAGAACAAACAATACAGTGATCATAGCCTAGCAAGAGTAAGCATGCAGGTATATATATAGATCATAGTAGAAGCAAAGTCACGCAGTGAGCACGTGAGGCAAAGTAGGCACAAGGCCTAAAACAGTACAAAAACGCTGATGATCACCAGACTCAAGTGCCTTGGTGAATATATCAACAGTGTTGGCCCTAGTGGCCACGTAAGCAAGACGAAGCTGACCACGCTGCTGCAACTCTCGAGCAAGGAAGTAACGCAGAGCGATATGCTTCGTTCTGTGCTCCAGTCTGTGCTCCTGACACAAGCCAATCATGGCCTTGTTGTCTACGTACAGAACTGGAGAAGAACGAGGCCGCTCTCCCAAGTCGGTCAGCAGGTAGGTGAGCCAGCGTAACTCCTGTGCAGCCATGGCCCCTGCGTAGATCTCAGCCCCACAACTGGAACTGAGAACAGAAGACGAGCGGGTAGACCGCCAAGAAACAGAACCGGAGCCAAGGCTGAAAGTGTAACCCTGTGACGACCGCTGAGTAGCCAAGTCGTCAACCCAAGAAACGTCTGCGTGTCCAGTGAGGACGACTGGACCCCGTCCTCCAAGCATGAGCCCCATGCCCGACGTACTGCACAAGTAGCGCAACACCCTCTTAGCGGCCTCCCAGTGCTCTGGTCGGTGTCTCCCGGGCGCAACGTAGCGTGTTAGGATGCTAAGAGGGTAGGCAAGGTCAGGTCAAGTGCAGGTCATCAGGTACATGAGGCAGCCCACAAGCTCTGGATACGGGACACTCGGCTCTACGGACTCGTCCGAAGGTGGAGCTGAGAGCGAGTGACCGGTAGGCAGAGGAGTGGACTGTGGCGAGGAGTACCGGAAGCCGAAGTGCTGAAGGACCTGGTGCACCATGTGTGACTGAGTCAGGGTGATGGTGCGCCGTGCTCTGTCCCGGGTGATCTGCAAGCCAAGATAGCTGCGCAGCTCACCCAGGTCAGTGCAGGTGTGTCTCTTCTGCAGCTCCGACTTCACAAGGGTCAGTGCCTCAGTGTCAGCAGTGGCAAAGACCAAGTCGTCGACGTACACGAGGACGTAGAACGGCGGCAGCGAAGTGTCGGTGCGTAGAAACAGCAACGGGTCAGCAGTAGGAGGAGCAAACCTAAGAGCCGCAAGCGTCATCCTCAGTGTGTCGTGCCACTCGCGAGGCGCCTGGCGGAGACCGTAGACTGGCAGCCAGAGGCTCCACTGGGTACCTACAGGAAACGATCCAGTGAAGCCAGGTGGGCGGCGCAACCAGATCTTCTCGTGCAGGCTGCCCTGCAAGAAAGATGTGCTGAAGTCAAGAGAGTGCAGCTCGTAGTCACGCTGAGCGAAGATGTGCAGCAACACCCGAAGAGTAGTCATCTTCGGGGTAGGGGAGAAGGTATGGAAGAAGTCAACTCCCTGTCGCTGACTGAAGCCTCGTGCAACATAACGAGCCTTAAAGGCAGGCGGAGAACCCGGCGGCCACTTCACCCTGAAAATCCACATGCCATCAACTATGTTCGCCCCAGAAGGAAAATTGCGTCGACGTAGGTTTCTGTGGACTTGCAGTATGCCATATCTGCGTCCATGGCTGTCTGCCACTGAGAGGAGTAGGGACCCGTAATCACCTCTGCGTAAGAGCGCAGGGTCGGGATGTCTGGTGCATCCGGGTCTCCCTCAGGTGCAATCAGCATGGACACGAGATGAGGTACAGCAGCTGCAAAGCACTCAAAGTCCTCCTGCCTGTCGTGCCAAGAGCACACTCACCCCCGACAGACGGAGGACAGTCAGACTCAGACTCAGCAACAAGACTAGTGGCGTAGTCCAGACGACAGGCGGCAGCAAAATCAACAAGCTCAGTAACTAGGGCAGACGCAGCAGCAGACTTAAACAAAGGGTCAGTGACAATAGTGGCTAGAAGACGAGGGACACAGTAGGACTGGCAGCACGAACAAAGTCAGACTCAGGGTCCGGACCGTCAGCAAGAGAGGATGCAGTAGGAGACGGCAGGGGGACACGCTGTGGAACAGAGGAAGGACGAAGTTCCATATGGAGCGTGCCGGGGACAGGAGGAGGACACTGACGAGGAACACGACGACCAGTGCGAATAGCGCGAACAAGCGAGGCAGGACGAGACATAGGCTCACGACGCTATGTAAGATCCCCGGTCTGCTCAGTGTAAGGAGAAGGAGCAGGCAGTGGGGAGGCTGGCTGTAATGGCGGCTGCGAGTACGAGCACCTCCAGGACCAGCAGCTCCAGTACCTCCAGCTCCAGTGCCTCCAACAGCAGAGTCTCCAGCTTCGGCAGTTCCACTCCGAAGGCGTGTGCGCCGAGCAAACCACTCGCGCAGCTGTTGCGGGGAGAGAGGCTCCGGCCGGGGAGACAATCGTAGCGAGGCACCCGCAGGACCTCTAGAAGAACCAGTACACCTCGGCTCAGCACCCCTAGACTCCGCACCCTCAAACTCAGCGCCCCCAAGCTCCACACGCGAAGGCTCAGCACCCCCAGACGCAGCACCTCTAGCAGCACATGAGTCTACAGCGACCTCAACAGGCACAGTACCAAGGAGTGGGTCTACCTGAGACACACCTGAAGGAGCAGGACCCCGAGGGGGGAGGGGGTCTATCGGAGGGGGACCTGGAGCAAGGAAGAGCGGCGGGGGCGGGAGAGGAGCAGAGCGGTGGGGGAAGAGACGGTAAAAGGGAACCGACTCATCAAACGTGACGTCCTGAGAGGGGAGGACATGACGCGAGGTGGGGTGGTAAAACTACCAGCCAGGCGCGTTAGGGGGGAAGCCAAGGAAGACGCAGGGAATAGTGCGGGCGGAGAGCTTGTCCGCGGACGTATCGCGAACAAAGGCACAAGAACCCCAGACCCAGAACACCGACGCGTCGCCAACCTCCCCGTCCAACGCAGTGTAGGCGAGGTCTCCGGCAAGGAGACACGGGGCCGGAGGTTGAGCTGATGCGCAGCATACCGGACCGCAAACGGCCACAGAAAATGGGGAGCAGCCGCATGGATCATGGAGGTACGAGCGACCTCCATGACTAAGCCAATGCGGCGCTCAGCAATCCCATTTTGCTGCGGTGAGGCCGGAAGCGTGAACGACTGGAGGATGCCCTCCCCATGAGAAAAGTCCCGCAAGAGGTCGGAGGAGAACTCACCACCTCCGTCAGAGTGCAGACGCAAGACAGGAAGGTCCTCGCGGAACCGCTCGCGTAGCTGGAGACGGACTGCACGGATCCAAGGGATCAAGACATCAGGGACCTCACCCTTGCTGCGCAAGGGGAAGACCGTGGTGTAACGCGTGTAGTCGTCAACAACCAGCAGAAAGTAGCGCTCGCGGCCCTGTCCACTAACGCGGGCTGGGCCCCACACGTCCATGTGGAGAGTCTGCAGGGGAGCAGTCGTTGGGGGAAACGAGGAGGAGTGAGGAGCGGCGCGCTGCCGCCCCTCGACGCAAGGAAGGCAGGGCGGGCCAGGCGAGGGCGGGAGGGGAGGTAGAGACCTGGGTAGACCAGAGACAAGGAGGCAGGAGTGCATGACACGAAGGCGTGGCAGGGAGGGGTGACCAAGTCGGTGGTGCCAGAGGAGAGTCTGGTGCGACAAGAGGCGACACGAGCAGGGGGGTGCTACCAGACCTGATGCGGACACCTAAACAGACGCAGCTACCTGAGGAGGCTCGGTAGCCAGGGTGTACAGACTCGACCCAGGCCGACGAGTGAACGTGGCCAGGTGACGGCCGGTCCGTGTACACGTGCAGATCGACACACGCTGACCCCCAGGAGTGGTGGTAGTGACCATCGCATCCTGGATGGCAGCGGTACTCACCAAGTTTGTAGAGAACGAGGGGAGGTGAAGACCTGACAGTGAGCCGGACGGAACCGCCGGACACGGGAGAACAGTGGAGGAACGGGCAAGGAACGGGCCCCCTGAGGGGTCAGCCAGTCTGACCGGTACAGGTGCAGAGAGAGGAGTGAGGGTGGTGCTGTTGCGAAAGAAACAGCGGGAAGCACCTGAGTCAAGTGTAAAGGTGTGCAAGGCCTCAGCAGGCGCAGTACCAGGGAGAGCAGACTCACTAGCACCTAGAGCAGCAACCTCTATACATGGGTCAGGCGGCACACATAGGTAACAGTCACCCTCAGCACTAACAGACAAGGCATACATAGCAGCAAGGATAGCATCATAGTCAAGATCAAAGATAGCAACTCCAGACCTAAGCAGCTCTGCCGAGCGGGGGCGCTCGGCCTTGTCACCAACCTCTGCGCGCCAAGCGTCGTCTAGGCGGGAGAAGCAGCGGTGTTGAGTGTGCGGCTTCCCGCATGTCTGACTAGCACGGTCACCCGTGCGAATGACATACGGGAAGCTAACACTACCCCCAGACGCACCACGCTGAGCAAACCACTCACGAAGCTGCTGGGGCGACGGGGTCTCGCTCCGACGCTGCTGCTACTGCCTCTGGCCACCACTGCCGCCACCAAAACCCCCACTCCCGCCACCAATCCCACCACTGCCACCACCTCCACTACCTCCACCACCCCCACTGCTGCCCCCACCACCACCCCCGCTGCCACCGCCACCACCCCTGCCACCCTTGCACTTGCTGCTACGGCGCTTCCTACTAGCAGAAGCAGCCCCGGCATCCTCAGCACCAAGGACATCAACAGCAGCAGCAGAGGCGTAGGAGGGGGCAAGAGGGGATGGGGAACACCCCTCAAAGAAGGGTGTGCGAGGAGTGCCACGAGCGGCACCTACAGCAACTACGCTAGTCTCAGTTGCAATGAGGTGCTTGCTGCTCGAGCAGGTCGACAGTGAGGTCTGTGGGGTCAAGTGCGAGGAAGTGGTCCCTAACAGCGCGAAGAGAGTCAGGGAGGCGGGTGACTATGAAGTAGAGAGTGATGTACATCGGGGGCGGGTTCCTGTCAAGGAACTCCGCCGAGAGGGCAGCGCGGTAGCGAGCGTCGCTAGTGCGAAGGTGGGTAACGAGGTCCTCTACTATGGCAAAAGCGGACAGCTCGGGAAACAGGTAGGGCAGTAGAAGACGGCCTAGAGCAGCAGTGGCAGGGGAGGAGTAATGGGCGACTACAGCGTCGTACAGTGCTTTAGCAGTCTTGTGCTGTCCGAAGTGAGCGCATTCGACTAACGGCAGGTGGTTGCGAATGGCTAAGCTAGCAGCAGCGTCACGAGTAAGCCACTGTGAGTGAGTCGCACTGTCAGCTGTGGCGGGAGGGGAAAGAGAGGCTCCAGACGTGTGGTCAAACAACGAAACGCTGTCTCTAGAGTCGCTCGGTAGGTACAGCTGTAAGTCGTCGAGCCACATATCGAACTGGATCAGACGGCCCTCATGATCGAACGCGAGTACACGGAGAGAAGCCATAGCGGGCAGAGCAGGGTGGTGCACTACCAGCACAGCAGCACACAGGCAGGGCAGGGCGACGCATAGTTAGGGTGGCCAGCAGCAGGGCGGGCAGGAAAGGGGCGGCGAGCGGGCTGCCAGAGGGCGGTGCGCAGGCTGCAAGGGGCAGCGGGCGGGCCGCAAGGTGCGGCGAGCGGGTTGCAAGGGGCGGCACGTGGGCTGCAGGGGCGGCGAGCGGGCTGCAAGGGGCGGCGCAGCGGGCTGCAAGTGGTGGCGAGCGGGTTGCAAGGGGCGGCGCGCGGGCTGAAAGGGGCGGCGCACGAGCTGCAAGGGGCGGCGAGCGGGACGCAAGGGACGGCGAGCGGGCCGTAAGGGGCGGCGCGCGAGGCTGCAGAGGCGGTGCGCGGGCCGCAAGGGGCGGCTAGCGGGCCGCAAGGGGCGGTGCTCGGGGCTGCAGGGGCGGCGCACGGGACTGCAGGGGCGGCGTGCGGAGCTGCAGGGGCGTCGCACTGGGCTGCAGGGGCGGCGCACTGGGCTGCAGGGGCGGTTCGCGGGCTGCAGGGGCGGTTCGCGGGCTGCAGGGGCAGTGCGCGGGGCTGCAGGTGCGGTGCGCGGGGCTGCAGAGGCGGCGCGCGGGCTGCAGGCAGACGGCGCGCGGGCCTAGGGGCGACGGACGGGCCGCAAGGGCGGCGAGCGGGCCTAGGGGCGATGGGCGGGCCGCAAGAGGGCGACGCGCGGGCTCCAGGGGTGGTGCGCGGGCTGCAGGGGCAGCGCGCTAGCTGCAGGGGCGGCTCGTGGGCTGCTAGGGGCGGCGCGTCGAGCTGCTAGGGGTGACTCGACGGGCTGCTAGGGGCAAAGCGACGGGCCTGTATGGCAGGGCAATTCGTGGGGCAGCTCTGTGGCGGGCCCTAAAAAAAAAAAAACCGGTCCTAGCGAAGGACCTGCTCTGAAACCATGTTAAAGTAATGAACGAGAATGAATGCATTGAGCAGAAGTTGGGTACAAGTACTAACCCTAATTGGGTTGTACCCCTTATGGGCTACCCCACTATAGCCTACACAAAGTAAGCACTACAACATTCTGACAGTCGTACAGTGCTTTAGCAGTCTTGTGCTGTCCGAAGTGAGCGCGTTCGGCTAACGGCAGGTGGTTGCGAACGGCTAAGCGAGCAGCAGCGTTACGAGTAAGCCACTTTGAGCGAGTCGCACTGTCAGCTGTGGCGGGAGGGGCGAGAGAGGCTCCAGACGTGTGGTCAAACAACAAAACGCTGTCTCTAGAATCGCTCAGTAGGTACAGCTGTAAGTCGTCGAGCCACGTATCGAACTGAATTGGACGGCCCTCATGATCGAAGCTGAGTACACTGAGAGAAGCCATAGTAGGCAGAGCAGGGTGGCACGCGACCAGCAGAGCAGCCCACAGGGAGGGCGACGCTAGAGCACTAGGGAAGCGCACAAGGCAGGGCAGGGCGGCGCACGGCTAGGGCAGCCAGCAGGGCGGCGCACAGCAGGGCGGGCAGTAGTCGGGCGGCACAAGCAGCAGGGCGGCCAGCAGCCGAGCAGTGCAAGCAGCAAGATGGGCAGTAGCCGGGCGGCGCAAGCAGCAGGACGGGCAGCAGCCAGGCGGCGCAAGGGCTGCATAGGAGGCGGCAAGTGGGCCGCAAGGGGCGGCGAGCGGGCTGCAAGTGGCGACGCACAGGCTGCAAGAGGACGGCTCGCGGGCTGCAAGGGGCGGCGAGCGGGCCGCAGGCGGGCGGCGAGCGGGCTGCAGGGGCGGCGAGCGGGCCGCAAGCAAGCGGCAAGCGGGCTGCAGGGGCGGCTAGCGGGCCGCAGGCAGGCGGCGAGCAGGCCGTAGGGGCAGCAAGCGGGCTGCAGTGGCGGCGAGCAGGCCGCGAGCAAGCGGCGAGCGGGCGGCAGGGGCGGCGAGCGAGCCGCAAGCGGGCGGCGAGCGGGCCTTAGGGGCGGCGAGCGGGCCGCAAGGGCGGCGAGCGGGCCTAGGGGCGGCGCGCGGGCTGCAGAGGCGGCGCGCGGGCCTCAAGGAAGTGGCGAGCGGGCTGCAGGGGCAGCGCGCTGGCTGCAGGGGCGGCTCGTGGGCTGTTAGGGGCGGCACGACGAGCTGCTAGGGGCGGTGCCGCGGCCAGCAGGGCAGCGCGTCAGTAGGGTAGGGCGGCAGGGCAGCTAGTGGGGCAGCTCTGTGGTGGGCCCTAAAAAAAAATCGGTCCTAAGGAAGGACCTGCTCTGAAGCCATGTCAAACTAACGAACGAGAGTGAATGCATTGAACAGAAGTTGGATACAAGTACTAACCCTAATTGGGTTCTACCCCTTATGGGCTACCCCACTACAGCCTACACAATGTAAGCTCTATATAAGTTTGACAGTTACATATTCTGTTTGCATAATATTGTGCTCTTATCATACTCGCTCATTTGCACTTGACATATATGACTTGTTTGACTGCCTAACTCACATATTTGAACTGTGGTGTTCTCAGCTCCCTTGTGTTGTGAAAAATGATTGATTAGGATGTACGTTCAGTAATATAGACATAAATTGTATTCTACAACATAGGGCAGACAAAGCATTTCATAACACAATCACTCCACCCAGAGCATGTTCAGCCAATCCACTACTGCTTGGGAAGAAACTCGCTCAATGTATCATCCCCACTCTGGTCACATCCCGACTTTGGTACGTCAAGTACAGGGTTGTGCAACTCAGTAAGTCCATCCAAGGTTTCACACTCTCCCAAAAAAATATCGATGCAATTATCGAATCTTGGAGAGATCAAAACGGTAATGTCTTCATCAAAGACGTCCAAATGCAGGATAGGAAAATCGGTGTCGGCAGCAAAGACGTCCAGCTCAGAACAATACTGAAGCTGGACCTCATTAGTACCAGCAACTTCAATGAAAACAGGGCTGGAACTGAAGCGTGCGGGGGCTGAATCAGTGTGCCTAGCTCTTTTAGCACACGGTGTGCTGTCGAGCAAACCACCATCACTCCACTCACTGAATTCTCTGTTCCAAATCGATGGTGTAACGCTGCTGTGATCGAGGAGAATGCTGCTCCCAATGAGCTGAACATAAGGAGCTTCACCAATCGGGGCGCCTTCCAAGCTGGATCCACATTTCGAAGAACAACAACCAGCGGCGTCGGCAGCTGTTTGGGAATCATCTTCAGCATCCTCATTGTTTACAGGGGCAGGGCACCGCTGGAAAACATGATTAGAAACTATAGAGGAACCGGCTGCGCTCTCTGGAGCTATGGCAGCGCTGCTGGCGGATATGGCTGCAGTAGCAGCAAGAGTGAGCACTGCGGGAGCATCAACATGTTGCACTAATTGCGGGTCAGAAACAGAATGAAGATTGGCGTTGACAGCGCAGGAAGCAGAACAGCCGCTTTCTGTTGCCGAAGGTTCAGGTGGAGCAGCAGCAGGGGAAGCATTGTCATAATTATGGCGCTCCTGGGGTGAACATATCCTGGTCTGTTTCTCAGGTGCCTCGGCAGCAGGGTGCATTCTGACTGGACGGCTCGGTTCCTCGCAGATGCGTTTCTCGAGAGGAGGCGGGTGGTTGTGGTGGGGGCTGCTGTAGTTGATGTGAATTGTCGACAACATATAGTCTCTTCGCCGATCGTACTCCACGGTCTTCTTAGCTCTGCAGGAGGACTGGCTTTTGGAGCATGAGCACCTGTAGTAGCACCTGCCACACGAGGTTCATGGGGAAGGCGGGTGTCATCATAATTTTAGGTGTCAAGATCATTACTACCTCACGAGACATTTTGCCTCTGTGATCTTGTTACCACTGCAGCCATGATTCAAATGTTGGTGTTTTTAACCAAATAAAACGTTCAGGCCACATAATCATCATACTACCCGGTTGCAAGTGTTAGAATGTGAGCGAATGAAATGACTGAACTAGAAAGCAGTTGGGTACAAGTAGCAAACCTAAAAGTGTTGTACCCTATAAGAACTACCCCACTACAGCCTAAACAGACTATAGCATATAAGTTTGACACACCCCCATAGGCAAAGTGGGGGAGAACAAGAGGTCACAAGACCAGTCAAGAAAGGCAAAGCAAGCTCAGGGTGGATCACAAAGTCACCACGCAGTCTGAGCACAATAAAATGGCCACAAGGCCAGTTCACATGTAGAGTTATATAAAGGAGAACGAACAATACAGTGAACACAACCTAGCAAGTGTAAGCATGCAGGTATATGTATAAAGAGTACAGTACAAGCAGAGTCAAGAAGAAAGCAAGTGAGGCACAGTAGGTACAAGGCCTAACACAATACAGAAATGCTGATGATCACAAGGCTGAAGTGCCTTGGTGAAAACATCAGCAGTGTTGGCCCGAGAGGCCACGTAAGCAAGACGAAGCTGGCCGCGCTGCTGCAACTCTCGAGCAAGGAAGTAGCGCAGAGCAATGTGCTTCGTTCTGTGCTCCAGTCTGTGCTCCTGACACAAGGCCAGCATGGCCTTGTTGTTTACGTACAGAACTGGAGGAGAACGAGGCGCCTCTCCCAAGTCGGTCAGCAGGTAGGTGAGCCAGCGTAGCTCCTGTGCAGCCATGGCCCCAGCGTAGATCTCAGCCTCAAAACTGGAGCTGAGAACAGAAGAAGAGCGGGTAGACCGCCAAGAGACAGAACCGGAGCCAAGACTGAAGGTGTAACCCTGTGACGACCGCTGCGTAGCCAAGTCGTCAACCCAGGAGGCGTCAGCGTGACCAGTGAGGACAACTCGAGCCCGTCCTCCAAGCACGAGCCCCATGCCCGACGTACTGCACAAGTATCATAACACCCTCTTCGCAGCATCCCAGTGCACCTTTTGGTGCCTACCGGGAGCCACGTAGCGAGCCAGAAGGCTGAGAGGGTATGCGAGGTCAGGTCGTGTGCAAGTCATCAGGTACATGAGGTAGCCCACAAGCTCTGGATACGGGCCACTCGGCTCTACGGACTCGTCCGAAGGTGGAGCTGAGAGCGAGTGACCGGTAGGCAGAGGAGTGGACTGTGGCGAGGAGTACGTGAAGCCGAAGCGCTAAAGGACCTGCTGCACCATGTGTGATTGAGTCAAGGGAATGGTGCGCTGTGCTCTGTCCCGGGTGATCCGCAAGCCAAGATAGCTTGTCAGCTCACCCAGGTCTGTGCACGTGTGTCTCTTCTGCAGCTCGGACTTCACGTGGGCGAGTGCCTCAGTGTCAGCAGTAGCAAAGACGAGGTCGTCTATGTATATGAGAACGTAGAACGGCGGCAGAGTAGTGTCAGTGCGTAAAAACATAGAAGGGTCAGAAGTGGAAGGAGCAAAACCAAGCGCAGCAAGGGTCATCCTGAGTGTGTCGTGCCACTCACGGGGTGCCTGACGAAGACCGTAGACTGGCCGCCGGAGGCTCCATTGGGTACCAGCTCGAAACGACCCAGTGAAGCCAGGTGGGCGGCGCAGCCAGATCTCCTCGTGTAGGCTGCCCTGTAGGAAGGTTGTGCTGAAGTCAAGCGAGTGGAGCTCGTAGTCACGCTGAGCAGCAACGTGCAGCAGTACCCGAAGAGTGGTCATCTTCGGGGTAGGGGAGAAGGTCTGAAAGAAGTCAACTCCCTGTCGCTGACTGAAGCCACGTGCAAAACGCGCCTTGAAGACAGGCGGAGAACCCGGCAGCCGCTTCACCCTGAAGATCCACATGCCACTGACGATGTTCGCCCCAGGTGGGGGAACCTCGTCTATGTAGGTGCCTGTGGACTTCCAAGAAGCCATCTCTGCGTCCATGGCTGCCTGCCACTGAGAGGAGTAGGGACCCTCTATCGCCTCTGCGTAAGAGCGCGGGGTCGGGATGTCTAGTGCATCCGGGTCTCCCTCAGGGGCAAGCAGCATGGACACGAGATGAGGTGAAGCAGTGGCAAAGCACTCAAAGTCCTCCTGACTGTCCTCAAGGACGTCCGTGCCAAGAGCACACTCACCCCCGACGAACGGAGGACAGACAGACGCTGACGCAGACTCAGCAACAAGACTAGTGGCGTAGTCTAGGCGACAGGCTGCAGCAAAGTCAACGAGCTCAGTAACAAGAGCAGACGCAGCAGTGGACTCAAACAAAGGGTCAGTGACAGCAGTGGCCAGAAAGCGCGTGACCGCCGGACTAGCAGCACGAAGGGAGTCAGACTCCGGGTCCGGACCAACAGGAAGAGAGGACGCATGAGGAGACGGCAGAGGGACATGCTGTGGAGCAGTGGAAGGACGCAGAGTCATAGAGTGAGTGCCAGGGACAGGAGGAGGACGCGGACGCGAAACACGACCAGCACGAACAGTACGGACAGGCGACTCAGAACGAGACTCGGGCAAAACAGGACGCGACTCAGGCTCACGACGCTCCGTAAGACCTCTAGTCGGTCCAGAGTAGGGAGAAGGACCAGGTAGTAGAGAGGCCGGCTGTAACTGCGACTGGGACTGGACAGGCGGTGGGCTCAGGAAAGGAGGAGGCGGACCAGGAGAAGGCGGGGAACCAAGAACCTGCTGAAGGAGAGGAACGTAGTACGGCCGCGGCCGCGCAGCGCCTCCAGCAGCTCCTCCAGCACCAGTAGCACCGCCAGCAGCTCCAGCAGCACCTCCAGCACCAGCAGCACCTCCAACAGCTCCAGCAGCACCAGTACCTCCAGCAGCTCCAGCAGCAGCTCCAGCACCAGTAACACCTCCAGCAGCTCCAGCAGCACTAGAACCTCCAGCACTAGCAGCACCTCCAGCAGCAGCTCCAGCACCAGCAGCACCACCAGCAGCGCCAGCAGTACCAGCACCTCCAGCAGCTCCAGCAGTAGCTCCAGCACCAGCAACACCTCCAGCACCAGGAGCACCTCCAGCAGCGCCAGCAGTACCAGCACCTCCAGCAGCTCCAGCAGCACCAGCACCGCCAGCAGCTCCAGCAGCACCAGCAGCACCAGCACCGCCAGCAGCTCCAGCAGCACCAGCAGCACCTCGACAGCGCCGAGAGTACCACTCACGAAGCTGCTGTGGAGAGAGGGGCTCCCGCCGCGACGGGACCCCTAGAGCACCGCCAGACTCAGCACGCGAAGGCTCAGCACCTCCAGACGCAGTACCCTCAGGCTCCACACGTCCAGGCTCAGCACCCCCAGACGCAGCACCCCCAGACACAGAAACCCCAGGCTCGGCACCCCCAGTCCCCGCACCCGCAGGCTCAGCACCCCTAGTAGCACCTGAGTCGACAGCTACCTCAACCGGCTCAGCAGGGTCTACCTGGGACACACCTGAGGGGGCAGGACCTTGGGGGGGGAGGGGGTCTACCGGGGGAGTACCTGGTGCTAGGAAGAGCGGCGAGGGGGGGGGGGAGAGGCAGTGCGGTAGGGAAAGAGACGGTAGTAACACACAGACTCGTCAAACGTGACATCCTGAGAGGACATAACACGACGCGACGTGGGGTGGTAGAACTGCCACCCGGGTGCGTCAAGAGGGAAGCCAAGGAAGACGCAGGGAACGGCACGGGAGGACAGCTTGTCCGCTGTAGTATCGCGGACAAAAGCTCGAGATCCCCAGACACGGAACGCGGACGCATCGCCAACCTTCCCCGTCCACTGCAGAGTAGGTGTGGTCTCCGGCAAGGAGACATGAGGCTGAAGGTTGATCTGATGCGCAGCGTACTGAACCGCGAACGGCCACAGAAAATGGGGAGCAGCCGCATGGATCATGGACGTATGAGCAACGTCCATGACCATGCCAATGCGGCGCTCAGCAATCCCATTTTGCTGCAGGGAGGCCGGAAGCGTGAACGTCTGGCGGATGCCCTCCGAACGACAGAAGGCCCTCAGGAGGTTGGAGTAAAACTCCCCACCTCCGTCTGAGTGCAGACGCAGAACAGGAAGGTCTGAACCGAAACTCTCACTGAGCTGGCGACGAGCACCGCGGATCCAGTCGATCAACACCTCAGGGACCTCACCCTTGCTGCGCAAGGGGAAGACTGTGGTGTAACGCGAGTAGTCGTCAACGACCAGCAGGAAGTAACGCTCATGACCCTGTCCACGGACACGGGCTGGGCCCCACACGTCCATGTGAAGAGTCTGCAGAGGAGCCTCAGTCGGAGGGAACGAGGAAGAGTGAGGAGCGGCGCGCTGCCGGCCCTCGACACAAGGAACACAGGTGGGGGCAGGCCCCGGAGGAAGGGGAGGGAGAGACCGGGGTAGACCCGAGACAAGGGCATGGGAGGCCATACCTCGAAGACGAGGCAGGGAGGGGTGACCAAGGCGGTGGTGCCAAAGGAGAGTCTCGTGCGACAGAGGACGACACGAGCAGGGGGCAGACGCAGGACTAGACCTGGACGCGGCAGCAAACACCTGACTAGACGCAGCTACCTGACCAGACGCAGAGACCGGAGGAGGCGCAGTAGTCAGTGTGTACAGACTCGACCCTGGCCGACGGGTGAACGTGGCCAGGTGGCGGCCCGTCCGAGAGCAAGTGCAGTGGGTCACACGCTGACCTCCAGGGGTGAACTGGTCAACCCACGCGTCCTGGAGGTCAGCTCCACTCACCAAGTTCGTAGAGAACGAGGGGAGGTGGAGTCCCGACAGCAAGCCCGACGGGGCCGCAGGACACGGTAGAACCGTGGAAGAATTTGAAAGGACTGGGGCCCCAGAGGGGTCAGCAAGGGAGACTGCAACAGGCCGACTGAGCGGCGTGAGTGTGGTGCTGTCTCTAAAGAAAGAGCGTGAAGCACCAGAGTCAAGTGTGAAAGTGTGCAAGGCCTCAGTAGGTGCAGTACCAGAGAGAGCAGACGCACCAGCACCTGGAGCAGCAGACGCACCAGTACCTGGAGCAGCAGACGCACTAGCACTTAGAGCAGCAGCCGCAATGCCCGGGTCGGGCGGGACACTCAGGTAACAGTCACCCTCAGCACTATCAGCAAAAGCATACATGGCAGCAAGGATAGCATCGAAATCAAGATCAAAGATAGGCACATTCTGCAGAAGCAGATCATGCCAGCGAGGGAGCTCAACAGCGTCAGGAAACTGGGCACGCCAGGCGTCAGTCAAGCGACCGAAGCAGCGCTGCGTAGTGTGTGGCAGCCCACACGCCTCCCCACTGCGACTGCCGGTGCGAAGAACGTAAGTGCAGGGACCTGCACCCCAAGACCTCCCACGCCCAGCGTACCACTCACGAAGCTGCTGGACCGACGGGGTCTCACGGGAGCGCAGCTGCTGCTGGCGCTGGCTGCCACCAAAGCCTCCACGCTGCGCGGCTGCACCTCGACCAGCACCACCGCTGCCGCCACCTCCACCACCGCTGCCGCTGCCTCCACCACCTCCGCCACTGCCGCCACCACCTCCACCGCCGCCACTGACGCCCCCACTCCCGGTACCACCCCCACCTCCACCGCCACCTCCTCCGCCTCCTCCACCTCCTCCACTGCTTCCCCCGCCGCCCCCTCCACCACCCTTGCTCCCCTTGCCCTTGCTGTTGCGGCGTCTCCCACTAGGGGCAGACGCAGCTCTGACCTCCTCAGTGCCAACGAGGTCGACAGCAGCAGCAGAAGCAACAGAGGGGAGAAGGGGGACAGGGGAACACCCCTCAAAGAAGGGGGTGCGATGGTCGCCGCGAGAAGCACCTACAGCTAAGATACTCTTCTCAGCTGCAGCAAGGCGCTCCTCTAGCAGGTCGACAGTCAGCTCGGTGGGGCAAAGGGAGAGAAAGTGGTCCCTGACTGAAGAAATGGAGTCAGGGAGGCGGGTGACTAGGTAGTAAAGGGTGATGTACATGGGGGGGGGGTTCTTGGCACAGAACTCAGTGAGAAGGGCAGCGCGGTAGCGGGCGTCACTAGTGCGAAGGTGAGCAACTAGGTCAGCGACTGTGGCAAGAAGGGGCGCGACAGCAGGGGCCGGCAGGGGCGCGTCTGCAGGGGCGCGTCAGCAGGGGCCGGCAGGGGTGCGCCAGAAGGGTCGCGACAGCAGGGGCCGGCAGGAGCGCGTCAGCAGGGGCGCGTCAGTAGGGGCCGGCAGGGGCGCGCCAGTTGTTTGGGGCTGCAACGGGCTAGGGGCCGCGACGGGCTAGAGGCCGTGACGGGCTAGGGGCCGCGACGGGCTAGGGGCCGCGACTGGCTAGGGGCCGCGACAAGGAAGGCGCAATGCGCGCTTCGGGCAAGGCAGGAAAAAAAAATCTAGTGGTGGGCCCTTAAAAAAAAAAAAAAAAAACGTTCCCACTAGGGAACCTACTCAGAATACCATGTTAGAATGTGAGCGAATGAAATGACTGAACTAGAAAGCAGTTGGGTACAAGTAGCAAACCTAAAAGTGTTGTACCCTATAAGAACTACCCCACTACAGCCTAAACAGACTATAGCATATAAGTTTGACAGCAAGCACTAGCTTACCGAGTGATGTAGGTGTCATGAACAAGCTTTTGACCGTATTTCAGCCAAATGTAGCCGTCAGCACGAACGATCGCCTGCATCATGCCAAAATCGATAGCAGATTCCTCCACCTGGAGCGACATTGTTTTGCAGGTGAATTGTCCCTGGTACTTCGAATACTAGTCGTCTAAAAGTGACCTCCGACTTGGAGGTTCAACAGGCTGTCTTACACTTTGTGAACGTGTGTGAGAATTACCACATTCTAATGGGGTTTCACCCAAGTCTTGAGCTAAAGACCGCCGAGCCAAACGTGAACTGTACAGGTTTGGTTCGGCGGTTTGTAGCTGGGGCTTGGTTTCCATCAGAGCGGGCCCGCTGCCCGGGGCATGATGAAAGACAGCAAAAAATGTGGTAACATTTAAAACTTTGTTTGCCATGTATGCTGAAAACTTCAGCGTTGTCTGATTCTATTATGCGTGCCTGCCTATATGAGGTTGTATTGATGTACCTAATGTAATATAATTTGCTGTTTCCAGCAAGGTGCGTCAACTGCCGACGTGCCCCTTTCTTTCATTCTGAACTACGATGTGTCCAAGTGCTTCTTCCGCAACACCGCACCACCCTCTTGCCACTTCCATCTCCTGTCGAAGTCTCCTTAGCAGGGCCGACGTTTCAAATTAGGCCACCTTGATTCCAAAAAAAAAAATCCCCAAGCCGACCCCTCATTTGGACCAGTCATCGCACATAGCCCTACGGCACTCCCATGCCCGGCAACCCCTACTGCCTCCCTCACATGTCTTCACATCCCGTCGTTCTCCATGAACTTTGTGCCAGGGTCCTCGCTAGGATTTGAACACCCCTGATGCTAACTTTTTTTTTTTTTTTTTTGGTCTGATGAAATTATAATTTGTAAAAGCGTAACACTTTTTCAAATTTCGTATTGTGAAAGCGAGGGCGTGGCCAGCAAAGCAAAGGTAGCGGCTCGACGCTACTCACCCCTCTTTTGCCTACAAAAGAGGAACGTGATTCCAATAGCTCCACCCACGTTCTTCATTTCCATTTTCTAGTTTTACTTTCTAGTTCTCGTTCATCCTGGCGAAGACGCAATCTCTCCCGCGGTTCAAGTCCCCGTCGACCCTTCTTACCGACATTCTCCAACACAACCTGGCAAACATGGCTCCCGCCAACACTACCCCGAATAACGATGCGGACAACGCGAACGCGCCCGGGGCACCCGACCGCCGCGGAAAACGCCCTGCTGAAGATAATTTCGGCGAGGGCACTTCAGGCGTCGAAGTGCTGCTCGGGAGCAACTCCCGAGCCCCCTCTGAAGAAGCACGCGCGACTGTGAAACAGTCATGCGTGCCTCCTGCTGACGAGCGTGTGGCTGCCAGGCAGCCGCGCGTTCCGGTCAAGTCAACGCCGGCTGACGCGGACGGCGACGCTGGTCAACCGGGGCCCACTCTGCAGAAGCGACAGAAGGCAGCGACCCCAGTAGAAGCCGCCCCAGTCAACCCCCTCGCGTCCCTCACTGCGCAGCAGATGCAGGCATTGCTCTCGATGTTACAGCAGCACGCCCCAGTTACAATCGCAACTTCCTCCGACTATATTTTAGCACCTGCAAAAATCGAAAATCAGAAAGAAGTCACCGCTCCCCGCGCAAACAAGGCTGCTCGCGTCAACGATACCACTGCCGCACCTCTCTCCACTCCCGTACCGGCACCGATCGCCGCTCAAGACGACAGCGACGACTCAGAGAACGACGATGGTGAGGCCCCCAACAACATTACCCGTCGTCGTATTATCGCACCCGCACCTTCTCTTCCATCCCTCAACCCCACACCCGCACCCACCACCTTCATGCGCAAAGGCGTGCGCGATCAGGCGGAGGTTTTCTCTGCTATCCAGGCACACCTGAAGCACGTCAATTTCAAGCTCCAGCACGGCGACGTCGAAAGCGCCTTCGCCAACGTCGCGGAAATCGAATCGCTCATCCACAAGCGCTTCGAAGTCCTCTTGGTAGCGGAAGAGGCGGGGTTTGAGGCTGCCGACCGCTTTCAGCTGTACCAGTCCAAGAGTGTGTTAACCTCACGCTCATACAAGCTTGCAATTGTGGATGTGGCGGCTCTCAAGCATGCACGCGCCGGCTACACTCGTGGTAATCGCATGCCTACCCGAGAGGGCGAAACGGAAGGCAAGGGTATGCCATCCGCAAGCTGCCACGAACCCCGCTTCAAAGGGGTGTGCTTCCGCTGCGGCCAGCCCGGCCATATGGCCAATGCTTGCCCTATGGGAGGGCGAGGCGCTCAAGGCCCCTCACCAGTTGTGTGAGGAGGCACACGGGGCGGCGCCCCTTGCCACTATGCCGGGGGGCGTAGGTGGGAGCACCGAGGGTGCGTGGCTGGTAGCTAGCATGGGGTATGGGCTGAAGGCCTTAGAAATCCCTAGCCATAAGGGCGGATATGGGGGTAGTACATGCTATGTACCCATGTGTGGAGTAAAGTAATGAATTTCTCTTGTTTTAATTCAAAAAAAAAAAAAAAAAAAAAAAAAAAGTGAGAAAGAAGGCAAGTGGAACCAAGGCAGCCACCTTGCAGCACGAGCAGCCCCCTGACTAGAAGGGAAGAGTAAGGAGGAAAGAGGCAGAAACTGAGATAGGAAAGAACACGTGAGAATAAGGGGCAGAGATTGAGAAGAAGAGCAAACGGGAGACATCGGAAGAGAGAGGGAGAGAGAGCGAGAGAAAGAGAAGGAGAGGGAGAGCGAGGGAGGGAGAGAGAGAGGTAGAGAGAGAGAGAGAGAGAGAGAGAGAGAGAGAGAGAGAGAGAGAGGGAGAGAGAGAGAGGGAGAGAGGGTGAGAACGAGGGAGAGAAGGAGGGCGACGGAAGGAGGCCTCACGAACCAAGAGGCTCGGGAATTCAAAAAAAAAAAGGCCCGCATAAGGATGCGAGGCAGCCCGTTAGAGACTTCAAAAAAGAGAGAGAGAGAGAGAGAGAGAGAGAGAGAGAGAGAGAGAGAGAGAGAGAGAGAGAGAGAGAGAGAGAGAGAGAGAGGGGGGGGGGGGGGGGGGAGGGAGAGAGAGAGAGAGAGAGAGAGAGAGAGCAAGAGAGAGAGAGGGAGAGATAAAGAGAGAGAGAGCAAGAGAGAGAGAGAGAGAGAGAGAGAGAGGGAGAGAGAGAGAGGGAGAGAGGGTGAGAACGAGGGAGAGAAGGAGGGCGACGGAAGGAGGCCTCACGAACCAAGAGGCTCGGGAATTCAAAAAAAAAAAGGCCCGCATAAGGATGCGAGGCAGCCCGTTAGAGACTTCAAAAGAGAGAGAGAGAGAGAGAGAGAGAGAGAGAGAGAGAGAGAGAGAGAGAGAGAGAGAGAGAGAGAGAGAGAGAGAGAGAGAGAGAGAGAGAGAGAGAGAGAGGGGGGGGGAGGGAGAGAGAGAGAGAGAGAGAGAGAAAGAGAGAGCAAGAGAGAGAGAGGGAGAGATAGAGAGAGAGAGAGCAAGAGAGAGAAAGAGAGAGAGAGAGAGAGAGAGAGAGAGAGAGAGAGAGAGAGAGAGAGAGAGAGAGAGAGAGAGAGAGAGAAGAGATGGGAGAATGTGGAAAGGAGAAGGACTGGAGGAAGGATGGTACACGGAGATCTTGAAGGCATAGCACCGAGTATGTATAAGCCCCCGGGCTGGCCTTATGACCAAAGGCTAATCACCCAATACACCACACCCAGTTGCCCCCACGTGCAGTGGCGGATGACAAGTGGCGAGCGGCGGAATGGGACCCATACGAGAACGCGGTCACAGACGACACGGTGAAGGTCATGTGCAACCGACTGCGTAACCAACTGCACTGGTGGATATCGTGGTGCGGCAGCAGTTTTATTATCTCGATCATTGCCAGGGGATATTGGCTGCCTTGGATAACTACAGAACCGCCACCCTTCGAAACAACAAACCACGCGGGTGTTCACGCACACACCACGTTCACTCGTGAGGCCATTCGCGACTTAATTACGTCGGGCGCGGCCACAAAGCTATCCTCGCGGACTGCGCTCTCATGCGTAAGCCCACTCAACGTGGTGGAACAACGCGACAAATGTCGCCTCATCCTCGACCTACGCAAGGTCAACCAACACCTCCAAGTCCCCAAATTCAAATACGAGGGCCTGAATCGGGTTTCAGAGATCATTCGACGCAACGACTGGTTGTTCACCATTGACCTAAAGTCGGGCTACCACCATGTTGAGATGCACCGATCATGCTGGAAGTTCCTAGGCTTCCAATTCGAAGGCAAGTTCTACTGCTTCCGAGCTTTGCCGTTTGGACTGGCGACAGCACCTTTCGTCTTCACCCAGTTGATCAAGCAATTGGCCAAACGTTGGCGCGCATGTGGCGTCCGCGTAGTCCCATATGTTGACGACTTGCTATTCCTCTGTGACTCTGCGGAGCAAGCACGCAAGACATGCACAGAGGTTCTACGCGACCTGGGGGCGGCAGGTTTTGTGATCAACGAGAAAAAATCGCGCCTCCAGCCGGCCCATCAAACACGGTTTTTGGGGATGGAGCTTGACACGGAAAGCGGCATGTTTAGCATCGGATCCGATCGGCGGGCACAGTTCCTGGACATGCTCAACACACTCATCTCTAAAGGGCAACGCAGCCAACAAGTCCCAATTCGGCAAGTCGCTAGTATCACCGGAATGTTGAGCTCCATGTCCCTCGCATTGGGCACGACGGCACGCGCCTTCAGCCACGAGCTGCTACAATTAATTGATGCAGCGGAATCTTGGCACTCAAGAATCTGGATGCCACGGGCCGCCATTGAGGAGCTAATCTTCTGGCAACTGCACTTCGACCAACTTAATGGTGCCCCATTTCACCTGAGCCATCAATTCGATGCCGTGATCCACGTCGACGCGAGCGCTCACAGCTGGGGCGCCACCCTCACCAAGTTTACCGACGCGTTGTATGAGGCAAGCGCCAGCATGCCGAGCGAGCTCCTCCCAACCTCAAGCACTCAAAGGGAGCTCGAGGGAGTCCTCTGGGCGCTAGAGACGTTCGCGTCTCACATCAAAAGCGGCCACGTTTTGGTTCGCGTGGACAACCAAGGAGTCGTGTTTATCTTGCGCAAAGGGGGGTCCAGCCAACCTCGGCTGACACTGACATGTCAAGCAGTCATACAGTTCTGCCTCAAGAACCATATACGCCTGGCAATCGAATGGATCCCACGGGAGCTAAATGCCCACGCGGACGAACTGTCTAAAATCCAAGACCACGACGACTACTCGCTGCACAGGCCATGGTTCCTCCTACTGGAACGCCGATGGGGTCCCCACATGATTGACCTCTTTGCGAACATAACCAACAAGAAGCTGCCACGATTTTGCTCCAAGATACCGCACCCAAGCGCCACAGCAATTGACGCATTCTCGATCTCGTGGAAAGGCGAGCGCTGCTTCACCTTTCCGCCCCCCGGCTTGATCCCGGCCACACTCTCTCACGCCAGGTGCACACAAGCCGAGTTGACACTCGTCGTCCCCAAGTGGCCGGGAGCAGCATGGTGGCCGTTGCTACAACCCTCCCCACAGAAATGGGCCCCAGAAGTGATCGCATGCTTGCCCCTCGCGCAAGGAAGCCAGTGCCTTCGACCTGGCACGCACGCAACAGCATTTTCCGGACTCGGCCTACCGCATAGCCCAATCATTGCCCTGCATGTAAAATATCATATGTAACTAATATTCGAATGGTAATTCTTTCAGGATTGTTGACCAAGCTTCAAAACCAACTGTTACAAGTTATAAATGATGTTCGCGCACCATCCACGATCGAGACATATCAACCTTACTGGCTCAAATTTCGCAACTTCTGCACTCGAGTCAAGTTAGCATTCCTGCCAGCGACGGACCTCACGCTGGCACTCTACCTAGTCTACGCGCTGAACACCAAGGCAACGGTGTCACCGATCAACCTCACGTGCTCCGCCGTGGCCTTCGCCCATCGGATGACCGGCAAGGCATCCCCAACGAACGGCCCGTTCACGCTGCAAGTACGGGAGTTTGCTAAGCGACATGGCCTACGCCCGACTAGGACCAAGGAACCCGTGTCACTCCATCAAGTGCACAACATGGCACGACCCTTCCTAGAATCAACAGTGCCGGCGGAATATCAGAAAGGCTTGATACCTCTCTTGATGTTCGCAGCATTCCTGCGCTACTCCGACCTGATCTCCCTCCAATGGAACGACATCCAGTTTGAAGGGGCGGCCATGTGGCTACTGATCCCATACTCCAAGACGGACCAAGAAGGCAAGGGCACGTGGATCCCGGTCGCAGCGTCAACAGGGCCCTACTGCGCAGTGAGATGCACACGGGAGTTCATTCGCATCGCAGGCCTTACAAACATGCCACACGGACCTCTGATCCGGGTTTTCAACAAAAGGGCACAAGCCTCGCCGCACGACAAATCGCCTTCATATCCAACCATCCGGAGCTGGTGCCTCGAGGCTTGCAGGAAGGCGGGACTCGACGCCACGCACATCGGAACACACTCATTCCGCAAGGGCGCAGCAACAGCAGCAGCAGCTTTAGGCATCCCCGACCGGCTCTTCAAACGAATGGGGCGCTGGCGAAGCGACGGCGCGAAGGACCTATACGTCACCATTGCCCAAGACCAACTCATCGACCTCTCCACCCAGCTGCAGGACACCTCAGCAGCCCCATCGCCTGCTAGGCACCAGCAATCGTTGGAGAGGCACCGCCGACCCAAAATGCACTTGCCTCAGAAGACCCACTTGGAATGAAGCACGCTGCCTTTGCAAGATGGACTAAGCAAGCTTTCACAATATTATAATTTGTAAAAGCGTAACACTTTTTCAAATTTCGTATTGTGAAAGCGAGGGCGTGGCCAGCAAAGCAAAGGTAGCGGCTCGACGCTACTCACCCCTCTTTTGCCTACAAAAGAGGAACGTGATTCCAGTAGCTCCACCCACGTTCTTCATTTCCATTTTCTAGTTTTACTTTCCCACCACCCACCCCATTGTGTATCATTGATGAACGAGAACGTTGTACTTGCCCACTTGGAATGAAGCACGCTGCCCCCCCACTTGGAATGAAGCACGCTGCCTTTGCAAGATGGACTAAGCAAGCTTTCACAATACTTCAATTTCTAAAAGCCTCGTCTGACCATTAATCGTAATCTTGAGCTGGACTTCTCTTGACCTGTCACACCACATTCGCCATGTCTGTCACACTACTACATTCGCCCGGCCACACTATATTCGCCCTGCCACACTGCATGTTAAAGTAGTAGGAGTTAGGTTTAAGTAGGGCCTAGGCTTAGTAGCCTAGGCCAAGGGTGTAGCAAGTGTTAGAATTTGAACTGTTTGAATAGGATCGTAGTCTTAGGATAGTAGCTTCCTGTAGCAGTGGAAGTCTTTTATATGAGTGACTTGTAACAGGATCAAAGGTCTCTGAAATCAAGTATATTATAAAATGACAAGCATACAGAATATATAACTAGACTAAAGTACCTGTTCGCCTACTGTGCTGTATTTATTCGCGCTATTCCTGTTCTGAAAAGGTACGTGACTATTCGCGATACCTACAGCTACTGATGACGTCATCCTAGGGCGCGTAGCGCTTTGCTGACGTCAGTCTATCGGTACTTTTACTGTACTAACTATACGAATTCCTTGAAGTGCATAAGTCTCGACATTATCTCAACACTCCCCTTCACTTCTAGGAGTTCGGTGTAGTCACCCTGTTGACTCGGAAATGCCACTGAGCTGGTTGCAGTGATGAAATTTCTGACGTGTCAGCTTCTTAGTAAGCGAATCAGCGGCCATGTCGCTGGTGGGGCAGTAGACAAGGCGCATTCTCCCCTTGTCGATCGCGTCTTTTACGAAGAAGTAACGCAGCGAAATATGCTTCGTGCGATTGACGAAACCAGGCTTGTTGGCGATGGTAATTGCACTCTGGTTGTCGCACTGCAACGTGAACTGATTCGGCGTGACGAATTTTGCTTCGTCAAGTAACTCCTGCAGGTACAGACCTTCGCGAGTTGCAGCACAAGCGGCGATGAATTCTGCTTCAGCCGATGAAAGTGACACCAGTTCCTGTTTCGAGGAATTCCAGGAAATCGGACCAATCGGCTCGAGACGGAAAATATAACCCGTGCGTGACCGTCGATCTGACGTGTCGCCAGCGTGGTCTGCGTCAACGTACCCGCTGAGGTACATTTTGTCGGTCAGCTTCCCAGCATTGAAAATCAATCCGAGTGTTGGTGTAGAGACGAAGTAGCGTAGCGCATGCTGTAAGTCGAGAGAGTGTTCTTCTTTCGGGCAGTGTAAAAACTGCGCAAGGTGACTTGCGACGTAGGCAAGATCAGGGCGACAAGTGACTGCTGCGAAAAGAAGACATCCCAGCTGCTGCTGATACAGTTGAAGACCAGCTGCTGACAAATTTTTCAGATTGGGAACGTGCCCAGTGAGTGTAGACCGATAAGGTGTAGCAACGAAATCCGTGGAAATGTTGAAACGCTTAGCGAGTGACTCCGCATACTTCGAAGCCGTGAGATGAATAGCGGAAGAAGTTCGCGAAACGTTTAACCCCAGAAATTGAGTTACTTTGGTGGAAATGGTTAAGTCAAGTGACTTCTTCAGATCGGCTTCGATACGATCTCCCAGCGAAGTAGACGAGCTGACGTAGAGGATGTCGTCCACGTAAGCCACTAACAACGCATAGCTCCCCTTGTCGTCTAGCCGGTACATCCCGGGATCGTGCGGCAGTTGTCGAAACCCAACCTCCGTCAGCTTCCTGTTCAAATGCTGCTGCCACAGTCGCGGTGCTTGTTTGATGCCATACAGTGATTTCTTGAGCTTGCAGACACTTGGCGGATTTGTCGGATATGTGTGCGGATATTCGACGTAGATTTCGGCATCGACGTCAGCGTACAGAAAGGCGTTGGAAACATCAATTTGTCGAAGTGGAAAATTCTTCGCGGCTGCTTCGCAAAGAACAAGTCGAACACTCGTATGTCTACTGACCGGGGCGAAGGTAAGTGTGTAGTCGATCCCATGAGTCTGATCAAAACCACGAACCACCCATCGTGCCTTGTGTTTCTCGTAAGTACCATCCGCTTTAGTCTTCACCCTGAAGACCCACTTACCGGTAAGAACATTTTTTTTTACCGTTTTTTCAATGGGTATAAGATCCCAAGTTCCCCTTTTCTCCAGGGCAGCCAGTTCGCGATCCATCGCTTCACGCCATTTTTCGCGATGAGGCCCTGAGAGAGCTTGTCGGGCAGTTTTCGGCTCCAAATTTACTGTAGAACTGTGCTGTACCGCTGCTGCGAGTCCCAGAATTTGCAGTCCGGTCTGATAATGTGGATTATCGTCGGTACGACCTGCGAAATTGACAGAATCATTCTGGTCTCCACTTGCCCCCCCAATTTCGTCAGGGTTGACACGGATGCTGCTATCGGAAACCACCGGCATTGGTTGGCGTTGTTCATCCACGAGGTAAGTATGATGAACTTTGCGGACATCCTCAGGTGCCGCGTCAGCAAGAGGAATAAACTCTGGAATTCCAGATGACGTGACGGGGACAGGTGGGTCGGGAGCAGCTTCACGTGCACCGTCAGAGTCAGGTTCTTCGCTGGCAGCAAGTTCGACATCGACGTTAGCAAACGAACGAACACCGTGGAAAAGCGTGGCAGGGTTTTGCTGCATGGCAAGATGCTGTTCGAAGACGGGCAGCGTCAGATTCTCGTAGAAAATACAGTCGCGAGCAGGAACAAGAAGACGGCTGCGGTAATCCATGATACGCCAGGCAAAATATTGTTTTTCAATGCCGAGATGTAGTCCCCACTTAGCACGCTGATCGAACTTCCCGAGCGGAGCGGTAGGAGGACGGTACTGAACAACACACCCGAAAACACGAAGTAATTTAGTGGTACCCAACTTGCCCGTCCACAGCAAGTGGGGTGATGCGTTGTTGGGCAGGGCCGAGGACGAAAAAAGATTGTGCAACAGCGTTGCATGGTCCATGGCGAAAGGCCAGTAGAGTGGGCCGAGTTGAGCCTGGGCAAGAAGGGCTCGCATCTTCTCTTGCAGAGTCCTGTTGAGCCTCTCTGCTACGCCACTCTGCTGATGAGCGTGAGGCAACGAAAAAAGTCGTCTTATCCCGCGTTCTTGCAGATAGGCCGTGAACTCAGTACTGCGATACTCGCCGGCGCCGTCACACTGAAACGCCTTGAGCTTAGTATCAGACTCTCGTTCGGCGAGAGGAAGCCAGGTGCGGAAAGCTGTAAACGCAAGAAAACGGTTAGTCATGTTTCCAGTCCAAACGTAACGAGTAGAAGCGTCTGTAAATGTGATAACGTAGCGTTCGCCGTTGAAACCATCCTCAGGTAAGTTAAGTATATCGCTGTAAACCTTATCCATCAGTTGATAATCGTCAGCTCCAGGGAAATGAGTCGGGAACGGCTCGTGCGGTAGGTTTGCCGCAGGGCAGATGGTGCAGGGTGCCGGGCGATTCACCGGCTTCAGTTCGAGACCGCTCGGTAAGAGTAACGAATTTTTGTCAAGCACTGCAGCCTTGATCGTGTTGTTTAGCGTAAACTACGACTGATGACCAAGTCGTTTATGCCATGTTTCTCCTGTGGCTTTGTGACCTTGTGCGCGCAGATAGTACTCGGCGTTAGCGAAGAACGACAACAGAAGCTGATGACCATCGGAGCGGATCTGATCGAAAGCAGGTGCGACGTAACGAGTAAGTTTTGGTGGTGGAACACGAACCTCAACATCCATGTACTCGCCTGGAGCAAGTACTAACTCGCCGCTTTCTTGATCGGATGCTGCAGGTACAGGTTCAACTCCAACGAGACGACCCGAGTCAAGAATCTCCATTTCAGCGACGCGTTGTTCAGCTTCAGCGAGAAGACGAGCATCGCGTTCAGCAGGTGTCTCGCCCCAAGTTGTTTCATCGGGTTCGTCAGCCCCCCAGATGCCGTCATCAGTCGGCATGTTCGTCGGATCTGTGAGAATGAGAACGAGAATGAGTGAACTATGAAAATGAAGTGAGTACAAATATGAAACCCTAATTGGTTGTACCCCCTATGGGATACCCCACTATAGCCTACACAACAGCATAAGCTATAATGTTCTGACACACCCCCATAGGCAAAGTGGGGGAGAACAAGGGGTCACAAGACCAGTCAAGCAAAGCAAAGCAAAGCAAGCTCAGGGTGGATCACAAAGTCACCACACAGTCCGAGCACAAGGTCAAGGCCACACGGCCAGTTCACATGCAAGAGTACACACATATATATAAAGCTAGACAAGCAAGAGCAGGTATATATATATGTGAGAGTACAAGCAAGGTCAAGAGGAGAGCAAGTGAGGCAAGACAGGCACAAGACCCAGCTGAGTGCAGAAGCGCTGATGATCACAAGGCGGAAGTGCCTTGGTGAAGACATCAGCAGTGTTGGCCTCAGAGGCCACGTACGCAAGCCGCAACTGTCCACGTTGCTGTAGCTCACGAGCAAGGAAGTAGCGGAGAGCAATGTGCTTTGTTCTGTGCTCCAGTCGCTGCTCTCGACACAAGGCCAGCATGGCCTTGTTGTCTACGTACAGGACTGGAGGAGAACGAGGCGGCTCTCCAAGGTCGGTCAGCAGGTAGGTGAGCCATCGAAGCTCCTGTGCAGCCATGGCCCCGGCGTAGATCTCAGCCTCACAACTCGAGCCAAGAACAGAAGACGAGCGAGTAGCCCGCCACGAAACAGAGCCGGAACCAAGGCTGAAGGTGTAACCCTGTGACGACCGCTGCGTAGCCTGGTCGTCAGCCCAAGAAGCGTCCGCGTGCCCAGTGAGGACCACTGGACTCCGCCCTCCAAGCACTAGCCCCATGCCCGACGTACTGCACAAGTAGCGCAACACCCTCTTCGCTGCAGCCATGTGCTCTGGTCTGTGTCTCCCAGGAGCAACATAGCGTGCAAGAATGCTAAGAGGGTATGCAAGGTCAGGTCGTATGCAGGTCATCAGGTACATGAGGCAGCCAACAAGCTCTGGGTACGGGCCACTCGACTCTACGGACTCATCCGAAGGCAGAGCTGAGAGCGAGTGGCGAGTAGACAGAGGAGTGGCCTGAGGCGAGGAGTACGTGAAGCCGAAGCGCTGAAGGACCTGCTGCACCATGTGTGACTGAGTCAGGGTAATGGTGCGGCGTGCTCTGTCCCGGGTGATCTGCAAGCCAAGGTAGCTGCGCAGTTCACCCAGGTCTGTGCACGTGTGTCTCTTCTGCAGCTCGGACTTCACGTAGGCGAGTCCAGCAGTGTCAGCTGTGGCAAAGACCAAGTCGTCGACGTACACGAGGATGTAGAACGGCGGCAGAGAGGTGTCGGTGCGTAGAAACAGCGACGGGTCGGCAGTAGAAGGAGCAAACCCAAGAGCCGCAAGCGTAGTCCTCAGTGTGTCGTGCCACTCACGTGGCGCCTGGCGGAGACCGTAGACTGGACGCCGGAGACTCCACTGGGTACCAGGAGGGAAAGACCCAGTGAAGCCAGGTGGGCGACGCAGCCAGATCTCCTCGTGCAGGCTGCCCTGCAAGAAAGCTGTGCTGAAGTCAAGAGAGTGCAGCTCGTAGTCACAGTGAGCAGCAACGTGCAGCAGTACCCGAAGAGTGGTCATCTTCGGGGTGGGGGAGAAGGTCTGAAAGTAGTCAACTCCCTGCCGCTGACTGAAGCCACGAGCCACGTAACGCGCCTTGAAGACAGGCGGAGAACTCGGCGGCCGCTTCACCCTGAAGATCCACATGCCACTGACGATGTTCGCCCCAGGAGGGGGGACAGCGTCAACGTAGGTGCCTGTGGACTTCCAGGAAGCCATCTCTGCATCCATAGCTGCCTGCCACTGAGAGGAGTAGGGACCCTCTATCGCCTCCGCGTAAGAGCGCGGAGTCGGGATGTCAAGTGCATCCGGGTCTCCCTCAGGGGTAAGCAGTACGGACACGAGATGAGGTGAGGCAGCTGCCAGACACTGGAACTCCTCCTGCCTGTCCTCAAGGACGTCCGTGCCAAGGGCACACTCACCCCCGACGGACGGAGGACAGACAGACTCAGACTCAGCGACAAGACTAGCAGCGTAGTCTAAGCGACAGCGAGCAGCAAAGTCGACGAGCTCAGTAACGAGAGCAGACGCAGCAGTAGACTCGAAAGAAGGGTCAGTGACAACAGTAGCAAGGAGACGCGTGACAGTAGGACTGGCAGCACGAAGAGAGTCCGACTCCGGGTCGGCAAGAGCAGGAAGAGAGGACTCAGGAGGAGAAGGCAAAGGGGCACGCAGAGGAGCAGTGGACGGACGCAGAGACATCCGGTGCGTGCCAGGGACAGGAGGAGGACGCTGACGCGAACCACGACCACTAGTGCGAGCAGCACGGACAGGCGACGCAGGGCGAGACGCAGGCTCACGACGCTCAGCCAGACCTCCAGTAGGACCAGTGTAGGGAGAAGGAGCAGGCAAAGGGGAGGTAGGCTGCAACTGTAGCTGGGACGAGACAGGCTGTGGACACTCTAAGGGAGGAGGAGGACCAGTAGAAGGTGGAAGACCAAGAACCTGCTGCAGGAGTGGAACGAAATACGGTCGAGGCCGCGCGGCGACGCTAGAAGCAGCAGGGACAGCACCAGAACCCTCAGCAGGAGCACCCTCTCCAGCAGCACCACCAGTAGCTCCAGAACCTCCAGCAGCACCAGGAGCACCCCCAGTAGGACTGCCAGCGGTAGTCTCAGCGCCAACACCCTCAGCAGCACCAGCTCCAGTGCACCCAGGACGAGCACCTCTGGGACCCGCGACCGCAGCACCCTCAGCAGCCGAAGGACCTCCAGCACCAGCAGCACGCCTCCAGCGCCGGGCAAACCACTCACGCAGCTCCTGTGGAGAAAGTGGCTCCCGGCGAGACGAAGCACTCGGAGAACCTCCAGGCGGAGCACCTCCAGGCTCAGCACCCCCAGGCGTAGCACCCCTAGGCTCAGCACCCCCAGACGTAGCACCCCTAGGCTCAGCACCCCCAGGCTCAGCACCCCTAGGCTCAGCACCCCCAGGCTCAGCACCCCCAGGCTCAGCACCCCCAGGCTCAGCACCCCCAGGCTCAGCACCCCTAGGCTCAGCACCCCTAGGCTCAGCACCCCCAGACGTAGCACCCCCAGGCCCAGCACCCCTAGGCTCCGCACCCCCAGGTACAGCACCCCCAGCCTCAGCACCCTCAGCAGCACCAGAGTCACCAGTAACCTCGACAGGCTCGACTGCGTCTACCTGGGACACACCTGAAGGGGCAGGACCCTGAGGGGGGAGGGGGTCTACCTGGGGGGGACCTGGTACTAGGAAGAGTGGGGGTGGGGGGAGGGACGGAGTGCGGTAGGGGAAGAGGCGGTAGTAGGGGACCGACTCGTCAAACGTGACGTCCTGGGAGGACAGAACACGGCGAGAGGTGGGGTGGTAAAACTGCCACCCAGGCGCGTCAGGGGGGAACCCCAGGAAGACGCAAGGAGCAGCACGAGGGGATAGTTTGTCCGCAGACAGGTCGCGGACAAACGCCCGAGATCCCCAGACCCGGAACGCCGACGCATCGCCAACCTTCCCCGTCCACAGCAAGGCTGGGGAGGTCTCCGGCCTGGAGACCCTGGGGTGGAGGTTGATCTGATGCGCCGCGTACCTCACCGCAAACGGCCACAGAAAATGGGGGGCAGCCGCATGCATCATAGACGTACGAGCGACGTCCATGACCATGCCAATGCGGCGCTCAGCAATCCCATTTTGCTGCGGTGAGTCCGGAAGCGTGAAGGTCTGACGGATGCCCCGTGCACGACAGTAGGCACGCAGAAGGCCAGAGGAGAACTCTCCGCCTCTGTCCGAGTGCAGACGCAGAACAGGAAAGTCCGAGCCGAAGCTCTGCCTGAGCTGGAGACGAGCTGCGCGGATCCAGTCGATCAGCACCTCAGTGACATCACCCTTGCTGCGCAAGGGGAAGACTGTGGTGTAACGCGAGTAGTCGTCAACAACGAGCAGGAAGTAGCGCTCGTGACCCTGTCCACGGACGCGGGCTGGGCCCCACACGTCCATGTGAAGTGTCTGCAACGGGGCCTCTGTCGAAGGAAACTGGGAGGAGTGAGGGGCAGCACGCTGGCGCCCCTCGACACAGGGGACACAGGCAGGGCCAGGGCCCTGAGGAAGGGGAGGGAGGGACCGGGGGAGACCGGACACAAGAAGACGGGAGGCCATACCTCTGAGCCGAAGCAGAGAGGGGTGGCCAAGGCGGTGGTGCCAGAGGAGAGTCTCGTGAGACAGGAGACGACACGAACAGGGGGCAGACTCAGGACCAGACCTGGACGCCGCAGCAAACACCTGACCCGACGTAACTACCCTACCAGACTCAGCAACTGGAGGAGACGCAGTGGTCAGAGTGTACAGGCTCGACCCCGGCTGACGGGTGAACGTAGCCAGGTGTCGGCCTGTGCCAGCCTCTGTACAGTGGGTCACTCGCTGACGTGCAGGTGTGAACTGGTGGACACCCGCATCCTGTAGGTCAGCACCACTCACCAGGTTCGTCGAGAACGAGGGGAGGTAGAGACCAGACAGGGTGCCAGAGGGAGCCGCCGGACACGGGAGGACTGTGGAGAAACGAGACAGGACCGGACCCCCAGAGGGGTCAGCCAGAGACACCGCAACCGGCCGACTAAGCGGCGTGAGTGTGGTGCGGTCCCGAAAGAAGGAGCGAGACGCCCCAGAGTCAAGAGTGAAGGTGAGGGAGGCCGAAGCCGACGCGGTACCTGAGAGAGCAGACTCACCAGTACCTGAGGACGCAGACACACCAGCACCTAGAGCAGCAGCGTCGTAAGCACCTAGGGCAGCAGCCTCACCAGTACCTAGAGCAGCAGTCTCAATGCCCGGATCTGGCTGGAAACACCGGTAACAGTCACCCTCATCACTAATAGACACAGCATACATGGCAGAGAGAATAGCATCAAAGTCCAGATCAAAGATGGCAACCCCCGCCCTAGACAGCTCGTCCCAGCGAGGGATCTCGGAGGCCTCCGGGAACTGGTGACGCCATGCGTCCGTCAGGCGGCCAAAGCAGCGCGGAGTGGGGTGCGCACCCCCACACTGCTCACCCGCACGGTCGCCGGTGCGCAGGACGTAGGTACACGGACCAAAACCCCCACCCCGCTGGCGTGCAGTGTACCACTCACGGAGCTGCTGAGGGGACAGGGTCGCACGACCACGCTGCTGCTGCTGGCGCGAGCCACCACCGGAGCCACTCCTCTGCAACGACCCGCGACCAGCTCCACCGCCACCCCCACCGCCTCCACCGCCTCCGCTGCCTCCACTGCCGCCGCCGCCTCCACCGCCTCCTCCACCGCCGCCTCCTCCGCCACCTCCGCTACCACCGCCACCGCCGCCGCGGCCTCCGCCTCCACTGCCGCCACCGAACCCCCCACCCCCACCTCCACCTCCACCGCTACCCCCACTCCCCCCACTGCCTCCACCTCCACCTCCACCGCCCGCTCCTCCAGCTCCCTTGCCCCCCTTGCCCTTGCCAGGGCGGCGTCTCCCGCTAGGGGCAGACACCGCACCGACCGACTCAAGACCAAGGAGGTCGGCCGAAGCAGCAGAGGCAACAGAGGGCAGCAGGGGGGAGGGAGAACACCCCTCAAAGATGGGGGTGCGCGGGTCACCTCGAGAGGCTCCTACAGCGACTATGCTCTTTTCTAGAGGAGGGCCTTCTCGAGGAGGTCTACAGTGAGTGTGGTGGGACAGACTGAGAGAAAGTGGTCCCTGACTACTCGAAGGGAGTCAGGGAGGCGAGTGACTAGGAAGTACAGAGTGATGTACATGGGGGGGGGGTTCGCGGTGCAGAAGTCAGCAGGAAGTGCAGCGCGGTAGCGAGTGTCACTAGTGCGGAGGTGCGTAATGAGGTCAGCAACGGTGGGAAAAGAAGCAAGGTCAGGGAAGAGGTACGGCAGCATGAGACGGCTCAGTGCAGCAGTGGAAGGGGAGGAGTAGCGTGCGACTACAGCGGCGTACAAGGTCTGAGCACTCTTGTACTGACTAAAGTGCGCACGCTCGGAGGTAGGGAGGTGGCGACGCACAGCAAGACGTGCAGCAGCATCGCGCGTGGCCCACTGGGAGCGAACAGTGGCGTCAGCATCAGCAGCAGGGGCAGGGGAAGCGCCAGAGGTGAGGTCAAAGAGAGAGAGGCCGTCCGCCCTATCGCACAGTAAGAACAGCTGTAGGTCATCTACCCAGACCTCAAAGTCAATGGCCCGACCCTCAGCGTCAAAAGTGAGGACACTAGGGGTAGCCATGACTGCAGTAGACCAGCAGTGCAAGGAGTAGGGGAAGAGCACGCAGTGACAGAGGGTCTGTGCTCACCGGACAGGGCTGCTCGGGCGGCTCGGCTGCAGGGCGGCTCGGCCGCTGGGCGGCTCGGCGGCTGGGCGGCTCGGCGGCTGGGCGGCTCGGCAGCTGGGAGGCTCGGCGGCTGGGCGGTCGGCTGCACGGCGGCTCGGCTGGTGGGCGGCCGGGCGGCTCGGCTGCAGCGCGGCTCGGCGGCGGGGCGGCTCGGCTGCTCTGCTGCTGGGCGGCTCGGCTGGGCCGCTGACGTAGGGCGGCGGGGCCGCTGTAGAGAAGCGGCGGGGCCGCAGTGAAGGGCGGCGGGGCCGCAACGAGAGAGGCGGCGGGGCCGCAGCGAGAGAAGCGGCGGGGCCGCGAAGTCGGGCGGCGGGGCCGCTGAGTAGGGCGGCGGGGCCGCAGTGAGAGGCGGCGGGGCCGCTGCGAGAGAGGCGGCGAGGCCGCGAAGACGGGCGGCGGGGCCGCTGAGACGGGTGGCGGGGCCGCAGTGAGTGGCGGCGGGGCCGCAGCGAGAGATGGCGGCGGGGCCGCGAAGACGGGCGGCGGGGCCGCAACGAGAGAGGCGGCGGGGCCGCAGAAAAGGGCGGCGACGGGCCGTAGGCGGCGCGAAGCCGCAGGTAAGGGCGGCGACGGGCCGGGGCTGCTCGAAGCCGCAGGTAGAGGCGGCGCGAAGCCGCGGGAAGGGCGGTGACGGGCCTGGGCGGCGCGAAGCCGCAGGTAGGGGCGGCGCGAAGCCGCCGGTGAGGGCGGCGCAAAGCCGCGGGTAAGGGCGGCGACGGGCCGGGAAAAGGGCGGCGCGCCGCAGCCGCTAGGGCGGCTCGACGCGACCGTAAGGGCGGCGCGACGGGCCGCTAGGTGCGACTCGACGGGCCGCTAAAAAAAAAGGCAGGCGCGACTCGAGGCGCGCTTCGGTGGGCCCAAGGAACAGTCCCTAGGAGGGGACCTGCTCTGATTCCATGTGAGAATGAGAACGAGAATGAGTGAACTATGAAAATGAAGTGAGTACAAATATGAAACCCTAATTGGTTGTACCCCCTATGGGATACCCCACTATAGCCTACACAACAGCATAAGCTATAATGTTCTGACAGGATCACCCCAACCTTCAACTGCAGCCATGTACTCCCGAGAGTTCTCAACATCATTCAAGCCTTGGTCGTCAAAGGTCAACATGACGGCGGCAGCCGTGGTTGAAGACGTCGGGACAACTCCCTCACGTGGAACTGTATTGTCGGTGTAATCAATATCATCACGATGCTCCCAAGGACCAAGCGAGAGAATGTTATCAGAGTCAGCAGTAGTACGCTCAGGTATGAAGTTCAAAACGAAAACACCGTTTTGCTCAACTGCCGTGCCAAGTTTCTTTTCACCGTATTTCAGAGTGAATTTTCCAGGTTCACCGAGAAGTATAATCCCGTTCTTCATGAGCTGTGCAGATGACATGAGGTTGAAGCCAAGCCGAGGGACCAAAAGAACTTCGTTCAGGTGAAGACTGAAGTCTTCTTCAACTGAGTCCAGAACAATACTTCCCATCCAGTGAGCTGTAAGTCGTTGGTTATTGGCGACCGTGACGACAACGGGATTCTCCAGACGGCGTTGATTCACGATGAAACGCGTCTCTGACGAACACATGTGCTGACCGCAGCAACTGTCGAGGTACCAAGTATTGGGACCTGCAATGGTATGTGCAAGATTTGCATAGACCTCAGGTGGAATCGGTGTGTTGAGTTCGTTGTTGAACCGGTTGTGAATTCGCTCTTCAGCATCAGGATCATAAACCGTTGACACTGATGTCATGCAATTAATAACTGCTTTTGTTTGTGTCTTGGCAGGTGCAGTAGTCGGCTTCGCAGAGTTCAGCTTCGCAGTATTCTGCTTCTCAGCGTCCGGCTTCTCTGCTTCCGGCTTCTCTGCTTCACTTGAAGAATCTTTATTATGTTTCGAAGCAGACCGCTTCCAAGATGGTTTGTCTTTCGACCAGCAGGTATCAATAGTGTGTCCTGGTTTTCGACAAAAAGAACAAACGGGCTTGTGACGTGGATTAGAATAAAAACTGACTGTATTGTTTACCATCTTTTTCCCTCCTCGAGCGTTGTGCAGATCCATATCCTGCTGCTCGGCGATGAGAGCGGCACAGAGTGCCCCCTCGGACAACTGTGCTTGCATCCGAAGTATAGAGCGACACTGTCGCCATTCTGGTCCAAGACCCGCAAGTAGCACCGTGTGGAACATAGCGTCGGGGAAGTACCCTCCACACTTCTGAAGTTGATCGCGCAGATTTCGAGCGCGGTTAATATACTGCGTCACCTTCTCGCCGTTTATCATCTGTATATTTGACAGCTGCGTCAAAATTTTACTCTGGTTGACAGTATCTTTTGCCATGTGAACCCCTTGCAGGTATAACCAAGCAGCTTCAGCGGGAGCGACACTGTTACGAAAAGAACGAATTCCGAGCTGTTCAGTCGGAGTCAGATTACGAACGAGAACTGTGTATGCAGTCAGCGACGCCGATCGAAAAGTGGCTTGTTGAAGTGGTGACCCGTGTGATGGAAATGGTGCTGTGCCGTCATACAGCTGCCAGAACCCCGCGGTCTGAACAAGAAGCTCAAACTCAAAGCTCCAGGTATAAAAATCTTGACCGTTAAAAGGCATTGTCGTTTTGATTTTTGTAGGATTTGCAGAAGCAGGAATATAACTTCCGGTACCGTCAGCTGATTGTAGCTGATAGAGTGATGGCGCTTGTGTCCCTTGTTGTGTTTGTTGTCCTTGTCCAGCAGGACCAAAGGAGAAAGAGTTGTTCGACCCATCACTTCCTTGTGGCATCTGACCACGCTGATAACTGGAGCCATCAATGCTCATCGGAGTTGGAAACATCTGGTTAAGCGACAAGACGGCAGCATTAACACGTTGTTGAAGATTTGCTGGTTGGTAAGCACCTTGATATTGGTAAGGTCCAGTCGGAACGAAGTTAGACTGTTGTCCCGGTTGACTTGAAAAACCAGGGATTGCAGCTGCAGCTGTTGAGTTGCTGATGCTGCTGTCGCGGCGGCTGCTGTCGATGATGCCGCTGCTATAGTTGTGTGTACGGGCTGACTGCTCAATGGCATGCCGTACATCGGTTGTTGCTGATATTGTTGTTGTTGTTGTTGTTGCTGCAGATGTGAATTATCAGCAGCTGGAGACGCAGTTGGGCGTGATGGGCTCGTAACAGAAGAGCCATTGTTGGACCTTGGAGATCCAGACATAGTTGTAGAATAGGCAGATGGAAGCTGTTTTAATCCTAAGTTGCTCTCATACCATGTTAGAAACTGAACTGTTTGAATAGGATCGTAGTCTTAGGATAGTAGCTTCCTGTAGCAGTGGAAGTCTTTTTATATGAGTGACTTGTAACAGGATCAAAGGTCTCTGAAATCAAGTATATAATAAAATGACAAGCATACAGAATATATAACTAGACTAAAGTACCTGTTCGCCTACTGTGCTGTATTTATTCGCGCTATTCCTGTTCTGAAAAGGTACGTGACTATTCGCGATACCTACAGCTACTGATGACGGCATCCTAAGGCGCGTAGCGCTTTGCTGACGTCAGTCTATCGGTACTTTTACTGTACTAACTATACGAATTCCTTGAAGTGCATAAGTCTCGACATTATCTCAACAGCAAGAAGGTTGTGCCAAGGGAGGAGTGGAGAGCATGATGGTTTCATTATAGAAAGAGAGGAAGATATAGGAAATGTGCACCACCAAACTAATTTAGAACTGCACGAAGTCTACACTACAGGCAGTTATAATATAATGCATACAATTATATCCTGACACTGCATTCGCCCCGTCACACCAAAGATTCAACCTGTCACAGTAGAGATTCGGCCTGTCAGTAGGGATTCTAGCTGTCATGGCAGAAATTTGATCTGTCACAGCTGGAAATTGCACTATGTTATGTTCATGGTCCTCGTTATCATACATTTTTGTCTGTTTTTATGAGTTTTCAGATGGATTTTTTCTTTCGTTAATCTGGTTTTTTTTTTTTTTTTTCCATTAATGATATTGTGATCAGTGCACTGGTAGTGTGTCCAAAACAGACATTTGTGTGATGATCAGGCTGAGATACGAAGTGGCTGGTGCTGGCCTGCCTCTGCTTTGGCTGTAACCTGGTAACATCAGAGCAAGGATAAGGCAGGATTGCAGAGCCAGAGACAGGGACACACAAGATGGGCAGAAAGAAAAACATGGATGAGACAGAAAAAATATGGATTTTTGTTTTGAGACGTCATGGGTTTTGAGACGTCTTATAGATGGCAGAATAGCAAAGATGAGACAGGGGCAGATGGGGGAACATGATGACGGGGAGGGGATAATGTCTTTGAGAGCATGGGCAAATTAGATTGAGGAAGGTGGTCGTATGGGCTACAGTCAGACATGACAGGCAGAGGGAAGAGCAGGGATGAGAGAAGTAGAGAGAGGAGCAGGGATGAGAGAGGCAGAGAGAAGAGCAGGGATGAGAGAGGCAGAGAGAAGAGCAGGGACGAGAGAGGCAGAGAGAGGAGCACAGATGAGAGAGGCAGACAGAAGACAGATGAGAGAGGCGACAGGAACAATGAATATGTGAACATCGCATCTGTGAGGAGCGATCATGCCATGCCATGCCATGCCATGCCATGCCATGCCATGCCATGCCATGCCATGCCATGCCATGCCATGCCATGCCATGCCATGCCATGCCATGCCATGCCGTGTCATACCATGCCATGCCATGCCATGCCATGCCGTGTCATGCCATGCCGTGCCGTGCCATGCAAGAAAGGAGTCGCACCATGCTGAGGGCTTGGAAGGCTGCCTTCACCGTGTTGTGGGAATGCCTTTTGAGAAATGCAGGCAGCAAAGTGATGCAAGCAGACGCGATTGCATGCCATGCCATTCCATGCCATGCCATGCCATGCCATGCCATGCCATGCCATGCCATGCATGAGAGGAGAGTCGCACCATGCTGAGAGCTTGGAAGGCTGCCTTCACTGTGTTGTGGGGATGCCGTGAGCCAATCACCTGCTCTTGCAGACTCCCTCCCACACACCCTCTCACGCACAGATGCCACCCACCCAACACCCACCCCAGAATAACACGGACGCACACACACCCACACGCCCCCCCACCCCTTTACACCTCCCTCCCCCCCCAAACACACACAAACCACATCCCCACACATTCTCCACCAACCCCCTCCTCCACACACACACACACACATGGAGACACACAGGCAATACACAGAAGAGAAATTGAGACAAGCACAAACAAATGACTCTCATCCACCCGACTGGTTTCAGGAGGCCCGGCAGCCTCAGGAGGCCCGGCAGCTTTGAAAGGCAGCACGCTGCATGCCCCTCTGAGGCGCCTTAACAACGCTGTTTCAATCCAAACATTGTACTCACAACTCCACTCTGATCCCACTTGCCCCTGGCCCCAGTTGTTCTCAAAACTCTGATCTGGGCCCACCTTGGTCTTGACGGCTTGGAAGCCTGCGAGCATTAGAAAGCCAGCCAGTGTGTGCTCCCCGCACTCATGCCCGAACCACGTGGCTGTGACCCCACCTGCCTGTAACCCAACCTGCCTCTGAACCCCACGTGCCTGTGACCCCACGTGTCTGCAGCCCACCTTGGTGTTGACGGCTTGGAAGCCTGCGAGTCTTAGGATGCCAGCCAGTGTGCTCCCTGCACTCATGCCTGATCCCACGAGACTGTAACTCCACGTGGCTGTAACTCCACGAGGCTATAACCCCACGTGGCTCTAACCCCACGTGGCTCTAACCCCACGTGGCTCTAACCCCACGTGGCTCTAACCCCACGTGGCTCTAACCCCACGTGCCTGCAACCCACCTTGGTCTTGACGGCCTGGAAGCCTGCGAGTCTGAGAATGCCTGCCAGCGTGCTCCCCGCACTCATGCCCGACCCCTTGCGAGCCGGCCACATGTATACCTGCCACGCACAGGGCGACAGTTTAAAAAAGCAGGTTAATAGTGGTGGAGTAGGGCTCTAAGGCTCCCCGCACTCATGCCCGACCCCTTGCGAGCCGGCCACATGTATACCTGCCACGCACAGGGCGACAGTTTAAAAAAGCAGGTTAATAGTGGTGGAGTAGGGCTCTAAGGCTCCCCGCACTCATGCCCGACCCCTTGCGAGCCGGCCACATGTATACCTGCCACGCACAGGGCGACAGTTTAAAAAAGCAGGTTAATAGTGGTGGAGTAGGGCTCTAAGGCTCCCCGCACTCATGCCCGACCCCTTGCGAGCCGGCCACATGTATACCTGCCACGCACAGGGCGACAGTTTAAAAAAGCAGGTTAATAGTGGTGGAGTAGGGCTCTAAGGCTCCCCGCACTCATGCCCGACCCCTTGCGAGCCGGCCACATGTATACCTGCCACGCACAGGGGAAAGGCTTGACGGGTTGATGGGGCACATGCACGGCAGGGCTGTGTGGAGTGGAGTAGGGTTCTGAGGGCCCCTACACTCATGCCCGACCCCTTGCGCGCCGGCCACATGTATACCTGCCACGCACAGGGATGAGGGTTCAGGTAAGTAGTGGCTCTGTGGATTCAACTCACAAGCTCCCTGCTCCTCATGAAATGAGTCGTGCTTTGAGTTGACTCAAACACAGCTCCCTGTTCCTATGGCCCACCCCACCCCTTGTGCGCCATCCCCACCTGTGCCTGCCCTTTCCATCCACCCCACCCCACTGTTCAGCTATCATCCATGACCTGTTGTTTAACTGCCCCGACCTTGTTCAGAACAGAAATTCCTCCACCTTTGTCACACGCCAAGCCGCCCCACCTTGGTCTTTCCGTATTTCGCCATCTGTGCCTCGGCGATCGTTCGCCCTCTGAAGCGATCAAAGTAGTGCAGATTCCTCAGCGCCCGCAGGTAGGCCTGCAGGAGGGGTAGGGAGGGAGGGGGAGGGAGAGGGGGGGATGAGGGGGAGGGAGGGGGTAGATGGGGAGACGGGATGAATGCCCCATCGTTTGTTCGCTCTCTGAACCAATCAAAGTAGTGCAGATTTCTCAGCGCCCGCAGGTAGGCCTGGCGGGACAACAGGGGGTGATGAGGGAGGGGATAGGAGATGGTTGATGGGACGGAAGTAGTAGGTAGGGAAAATATGCCCATCAATAAATCGCCCTCAGAAGCTCACCTACTTACACCAAAACATGCCCATCAATAAATCGCCCTCAGAAGCTCACCTGGTGTTACTTTTGAGAATTCTCAAAAGTAACACCAAAAGATGCCCATCAATCAACCGCCCTCAGAAGCTCACCCCTGCAGCCTCACCTTATCAAACGCCATTTCTGCCAACTTGCCCTTACCATACCCTGCTCCTCAACCTATCACCGCACTGCACTTCTCTATACCGCACTGCTTGTCTCACCTCGCCCTGCTGTCTCACCTTATCAACCACCATTTCTGCCAACTTGCCCTTGCCATACCCTGGTGCTGTGCCGAGCTCAGGCTTCACAGCCCGGTACCGAACTGCATCACACTGCACTGCTTGTCTCATCTCACCCCGGCAGCCTCACCTTATCAACCGCCAACCCCATTTCGGCCGACTTGCCCTTGCCATACCCCACCGTGCCTTGCCCGTTCCCACACACCACTAGCGCTGTGAAACTCAGCACTTTGCCTCCCTGGGGGAACGCGGGGAATGGGGGGAGGGAGGGTGTTGGAAGAAAGAGGGGACGGAGGGGGAAGGAGAGGGGAAAGGCAAGGGGGGGGCAAAGAAGGGGAGTCTATTGGCCGTTGCCACACACCACCAGCGCTGTGAAACTCAGCACCTTGCCTCCCTTGGGGGATGAGGACCATGAAACCAGTGAAGGGCCAAAGAAACAGGGTTGTGGGTACAGGGGTTCAAGCCCAGAAGAGGGCCGCGGGGGACTCATTAAGTTTTGGGGCGCCTCAAAACTCGTCTCATCTCAGACAGGATTTGAAGTGCTTCAACGGTTGACCGTTGAAGCCAAGAAGGGGGCAGCGGAGGAGCCCATGTACAAACAGGTTTCGGGAAAGAAGAAGTGTTTTGAGATGTCTCAAAACACTTCTTCAATCACGTGGGAAAGGAATTCAACGGGATGGGGTCCCAATTCCTTTGCTGCCAACCAACTCCGTTGAATCCCATTGACAGGAGTTGGCAGCAAAGGGATCAATTATTTTTTTTTATTTTTTTTTTGCGTCAAAAAATGGGAGAATGTGGCAGCAGTTGCCAGCGAAAGGGGTTTGATGAGAAAGAATGAAGTGACAGGAAATGCAGGGTACACAGAAAGCGGCAGGGGGTGGGGGTGGGGGTGGGGAAGGGAAGGGGGAGGGGGAAGGGAAGCGACGACGCGAAGAAGCAGAACGTGCAACGGAAAATGAGAATGGAAGCAGGAGAATGGGGAGGATATGAGGAGATGGGACGGAAGGGAGGGGGGGGAGGGGAGGGCGGAACGAACCTTGGTGACCTTGGCAGTGCGGTTGACATCCACTATTCGCATCTGGAATTGCTGTGGTGGGAGGAAGGGAAAAGAGGGGCGAGAGACGGGCACGTGGAGAGAGAAGAGGCAGATGGATGGGTAGGTGGTTGACGGCCACTACACGCATCTGGAATTGCTGTGGCGCTCGCAGAGGGAGAGGAGGGGGAAGAGGAGAGGAGAGGGGGGAGGGGAGGAAGGAATGGGGAAGATAGATGGATCGGTGACGTCCACTATACGCATCTGGAATTGCTGTGATTGGAGGGGGAAAAAGGGATGGGGGGGAGGGGGTAGCAGGGGTAGCGGGGCATACTCGATATAACCTGAGTCGGTACAAGCCCTCACCCGTTTCAAGCGCTGCATGGACGGCGGTCGCCCCGGCTTCACTTTAAGCATCTTCTCAAACATGAATCGCTGCACGCGCCGCGGCATGCCCTCGAGCCGCCTGCCCATGTCGATAATATGCTCCAAACCCTCAACGTCTAACTCGGGATGCAAACCTAATCCTGATTCTTCCTCCTCCAACGCTGACGTCAGCTCCGCCACGTCAGCGCTGATCGCGTCGGCGTTTGCTAACGCGTGCGCCGGAAGCACGTTCGTCCCCTCGTCCACGTCATCCTTCTCCTCGTCCTCGTCGACCTCCACGCTGCTTCCGCGAAGCTTTAGCTCCGCGCTTTCGCGGTCCGAGATTCCCCCTTCAACATCCGCTCCCCCTGAAACCTCTCTCGCGGAAACCACGCGGCTCGAAGATCCGTTACGCGGATCGGATCTCGAGTCTCCGTCAAAGCCGCCGCCACCGGCGCCGACGCCTGCGCTACCTGAAGCGGTTGTGGAAAGGCGGTGCGAGAGAGCAAACGGGTGCGATAGTAACGGGGTTTCGAGACGACGCGATCCGGGAAATGGAGTAGCGAATTTGGCGGGAAGGTGGTGGTATGGCCGCGCGGGGAGATTCGAAAGGGACGGGGGAAGCGGAGCGGATGGGAGGCGGAGGGAGAGGAGCGAGCGGAGAAGGCGGGTGGAATGGCGAGCGGACGCCATGGAATCGCGCTCGAACCCCGTCCCTGCTGCTACTAATTGCTCAGTTGCAGCTTCTAAGGCTGCTTACTGCTGTGTCATGGCGCTGCGGCAGCCTGATGATATTTTTTATCAGATGTGGCTCGAGCGGCATCCCCGCTGGAAGCATGACATTGACGAGTGTATTGCTACAATGACACCACTTGTAACTGTAGCTGTAGATAAAAGACAATCATTACATCTCAAGTTCACACATCCCACTTCTCTCAATACCTACATCCAACCATTTCACTTTCAAGCCCGTTATTACCATACGAAAATCGGGCTGCATTGCATTGCACTGCTATCGAGCCATTTCAAAAGGGTGCAAATTTGTTCTACCTGCTACGGTATCTCAAGCCTAATGCATCATTCATCACACCATGCTGTGCATCTTTCCAGTTTCCAGGCATCCCTAAACCCTAAACCACGATCACCTTCCAGACATCTCACTCAACCCAAACACACCACCACCATCACGAAAGAATCACCGCCACCACCATCGCGCGCTGCTCTGCAGCATGGCAGTGGAATCAATCCCCACAACGGTGGTGTTGTCTTGCGTTCGCAGCGTGCGCGCCTTGCCCGCCAGCGCACTTGTCACCCCCGTTAGAAGCAGCAGCAGCAGCAGCAGCAGCACCACCACCACCACCACCACCACCACCACCACCACCACCACCACCACCACCAGCAGCAGCAGCACCATAAAGCCGCCCATCATCATGCAATGCCGTGCAGCATGGCAGTGAAGTCGATGGCAACCACGGTGGTGTTGTCGTGTGTCCGCAGCGTGCGTGCCTTCGCCACCAGCGCACTTGCCATTGCCTCTGCTGCACTGCCCTCCACACCCCCCTCCTCCTGCTCCTTCCGAGCCTGCTTGGTCCATGCAAACGCATGATGCAAGGAGGACAGCAGAGAGCATGGTAGGGGCACAATATGGAACGAGGAAAATGCTATTTGAGGAAAAACTATTGCGGATGCGTGACTTGGGGGAGATGGGAGAAAATGCAATGTACAAAGGGGACAAAACAAAAACAAACTGATGCGACAAGCAAGGCATCAACTGTACGTCGCAGTGCAACACAAAATACTGTCGGGCGTACTGTACACAGGAGTACATCATTGGGACAATCTTGTAGGGCGTATTGTGGTCGTTCATAAAATCTTCATGAAATCTGACAAGGTCGTGGCATACAAGGTCGTGGCATACAAGGTCATGGCATACAAGATATGACATTATCAACAAACGTTGCCTCACCTCTAGTGCCACTTGAATGGCTCGTTTAACTGACATCACGTCCCATAAACCGTCACTGTAGACATGTATGCATGCACCATGCATACACGTGCATGCACACACATGCACATACATGCAACCACATGGAGACACATGCATACACATTGATTCACATGCACACACATGCATACACATGCACACACATGCACATACATGCACACACATGCATACACATGCACACACATGCATGACCCGCATACGCAACACAGAGAGACATGGAAATGAAGCAACGGCAATGAAAGAACTATGTTTCAAAGCAGCTCTCACCCTCCTCATGGCCCCCCTTGCGACCTCCCCCCACCATCAGCAGCATCAGCATCACCCACCTGGCAATGACTCCAATGACCGGCTTTCTCATGCCCCCTCCTTCAGGCACGGGTATCTGCAGGGGGGCGTGGATGAATGGATCCGAGGAGTGTTCCACGTCCTGCTCTCACGCTCCTCGAATCCCCCCTTGCCATCTTACCCCACCGTAAGCACCGTCACCAGAATCATCATTACTATTACACACCTGGCAATGACTCCTATGATCGGCTTGCTCGTGCCCCCTTCCTCAGGCACGGGCAGCTGCAGGGGCGCATGGATGAACGGGTCGGAGGAGAGACCCACGCCCTGCTGCTTGAGGAATTTGTCTCCAAACACACGCGCTATGTTCATGCCTGCACATGGGTGGGGGATGGGGTAGTGGAGAGGTTGGGTGTCATAGTAGTTCTCTGGCCATAGCCCTACGGCACTTTGCCCCTATGCCCCTTCTCCACCACCCACTTCCTATGACCCCTGTCATGCCATCTCCCCACATGCCCCTTTCATCCCCCACATTGGCCCTCTCATCTCCCCACATCTCCCACATTCCGTCCCCCCTCTTATCTCACCACATAATCCCCATCATCTCACCACACAGCCGTGTGTCCCCATCACACATGGGCTTGCCCATGGATGCAAGACGCCCCTTCTCAACCGCTCCCTCCCGGTGACCCCTCTCATCTCCCACATGCCCCTCTCATCTCCCACATGCCCGTTCCGTCCCCCACATTGCCTTCCCTTCAAGTCCCAAGGCAATGCCCCCATCTCGCCACGTAATTCCCTCGTCTCACCGCACAGCCGAGTGTCCCCATCTCGCATCGGCTTGCCGATGGACGCCAGCCGCCCCTTCTCCACGGGCCCTGTCAGCCGGTGGTCCTCTGTCATCTGCACCACTCCCTCCTCGCCCGCACTGCCCAGACTGGATACGAGGGGAGGGGATGGTTGGGGATGGGTGGGATGGGATGGAAGGGTGTGACATGAGACGAGGTGCCTGTCAGCCGGTGGTCCTCCGTCATCTGCACCACTCCCTCCTCGCTCGCACTGCCCAGGCTGGAGGGTTGGAGAGGGGTGGGGAGGCGTTGGGAGGGGTGGGGAGAGGTGGAAATGCGAGGGGAGTGCAGGGGAAGGAGACCTTCTCCACGGGCCCTGTCAGCCGGTGGTCCTCTGTCATCTGCACCACTCCCTCCTCGCTTGCACTGCCCAGACTGGATGGGTGGGGAGGGGTTGGGAGGGGTGGGGATGCGAGGGAGGAAGGAAGGGAGTGAGATGAGACGAGGGACCTGTCAGCCGGTGGTCCTCTCTCATCTGCACCACACCCTCCTCACTCGAACTTCCTAAACTGCTCACAACAGGGGTTCCGAGGAGATAGGTGGGGATGGGAGGGGATGCTTGGGAATGGAACTTAGTGACATGAGAAAAGGGGCCCTGTCCGCCGGTGGTCCTCTGTCATCTGCACCACGCCCTCCTCACTCGCACTCCAATTCTTTGGAATTCGCTGCCTGAACCCACAAGAGGTGGGGCGGCTGGAAGGCTCTTCTATCTGCCATCAACCGTGCTCTGTGACGACTATTGAGGCGCCTCAAAAGTCATCTCATGTCTCGCGGTTTTTTTTAGGCGCCTCAAAAGGTGGGGCGGCTGTAAGGCCCGTCTATCTGCCATCAACCGTGCTCTGATGGAAGGGCCCAGCTGCAGCTGCAGCTCCGCTCATCATCCAAACTGGGTTGCGTACAGCTGCAGCTGCAGCTCCGCTCATCATCCAAACTGGGTTGCGTACAGCTGCAGCTGCAGCTCCGCTCATCATCCAAACTGGGTTGCGTACAGCTGCAGCTGCAGCTCCGCTCATCATCCAAACTGGGTTGCGTACAGCTGCAGCTGCAGCTCCGCTCATCATCCAAACTGGGTTGCGTACAGCTGCAGCTGCAGCTCCGCTCATCATCCAAACTGGGTTGCGTACAGCTGCAGCTGCAGCTCCACTCATCATCCAAACTGGGTTGCGTACAGCTGCAGCTGCAGCTCCGCTCATCATCCAAACTGGGTTGCGTACAGCTGCAGCTGCAGCTCCGCTCATCATCCAAACTGGGTTGCGTACAGCTGCAGCTGCAGCTCCGCTCATCATCCAAACTGGGTTGCGTACAGCTGCAGCTGCAGCTCCGCTCATCATCCAAACTGGGTTGCGTACAGCTGCAGCTGCAGCTCCGCTCATCATCCAAACTGGGTTGCGTACAGCTGCAGCTGCAGCTCCGCTCATCATCCAAACTGGGTTGCGTACAGCTGCAGCTGCAGCTCCGCTCATCATCCAAACTGGGTTGCGTACAGCTGCAGCTGCAGCTCCGCTCATCATCCAAACTGGGTTGCGTACAGCTGCAGCTGCAGCTCCGCTCATCATCCAAACTGGGTTGCGTACAGCTGCAGCTGCAGCTCCGCTCATCATCCAAACTGGGTTGCGTACAGCTGCAGCTGCAGCTCCGCTCATCATCCAAACTGGGTTGCGTACAGCTGCAGCTGCAGCTCCGCTCATCATCCAAACTGGGTTGCGTACAGCTGCAGCTGCAGCTCCGCTCATCATCCAAACTGGGTTGCGTACAGCTGCAGCTGCAGCTGCGCTCATCATCCAAACTGGGTTGCGTACAGCTGCAGCAGCGGCTGCGTCTTACCCGAACAAATGATGCAAGGCGCCTCAACAGACTCTCTTGACTCAAATCAGCAGTCACCGTCTTACTACCCTAACACGCGGTGTGAGTCCCTCCAGTCGCCTGCACAGCACACACATGCCGTGGGGCGCCTGGAAGGGCCTCTCCTCAGCCATCAACCTTTCACTGTGCCCCGTTCAGACCATCCAGGGCTGCAACGGCCCTCACCCGTCTTCTTACCCCAGCACGCAGTGTGAGTCTCCGAGATTGCCTGCCTGCACCCACACGCGGTGGGGCGGCTGGAAGGCCCGCCACACGAGCAGCACAGTGGCAGTGCAGCCCTCATCCTCGTTATTGAGCTCCTCCTCTGTCGCCTTGAAGGCTGCTCGCAGCACATCGGTCGCGTTGCAGCTCATGCGCACCACCACGTGCTTGCCCCCCTTCAGCAGCTCTTGAGATAGCTTGTCCGGAAAGATTCTGAGAGGCGGGAAGTGGGTTGGGCAAGGGATGGGAAGGGATAAGGCGAAGGGAGAGAAGGATATATGGGCAGCGGTGGTGCTGGAAGCTGATGCGCATTGCGCACCACCACGTGCTTGCCCCCCTTCAGCATCTCCTGGGATATCTTTTCAGGGAAGATTCTGAGGAAGGGAAGAGGAGAAGGGTGGGTTGGGGGGGGTGTGGAGAGGATGGGGAGAGGGTGTGGGCAGAAGTATTTCTTGCAGCTCATGGCCACCGCCACGTGCTCGCCTGAAGTTACAGAGCAAACATTGGGCAAAGGAAACATCGGGCTGTAAATTGTCAAAGGTTTCAGAGTATTGTCCGTTGGCCGTTGTTACAAAGTTATAGTTTCTCAAACTCGCATCTGCTTATGCCCCTCACCCTGTTTTGAATGGAGTGTGAATTCTCACAACTAGGTTGGTGCAGCTTCATGTTGTGATGTGGATGTGGAGGGATTTCATAATTGGCAGGAGGGTGATGTGGTTAGAGCATTTCAAGTGACCACAAGGAAGGAACTTTTGCAGATGGTTCTGAACTTGATTATGTACCTCCAACAATAAAACAAAGGCATACCCTACACAGTGCGTTTGACACGCCGAAAAGTTAGAGAGAGGCATGACATTAACGAGAGGATGTCAATCATTGACGAGTGTAACGCCTGTCATCCTATCGTTAATGTCATACCTCTCTCCAACTTTTTGGCGTGTCAAACGGACTGTGTGGGGTATGTCTTTGTGGTTTTTTTTTTTGTTAGAGGTACGTTATCAAGTTCAGAAGCATCTTCAAGAGTTTTTTCGTTGTGGGTCACTTAAAATGCTCCATCCACATCGGCCTCCTGCCAATTATGAAATCCCTCCACATCCACATCACAACATGAACCTGCACCAACCTTGTTGTGGGTATTCACACCCAGTTCAAAAAATGGTGAGGGGAATAAATAGATGTCAGCTTCAGAAATGATAACTTCATAATTAAGGCAAAAAAATAGTACTCTGAAATCTTTGACAACTTAATGTCCAATATTTGGTTTGTATCCTACCACTCCACCATCTGAGATGCCCATGTCACACTCACCATTGTCACGGTCCACACAATGACACCAGAACAGACCCCCCAGCAGTAGCAGTGGCCTCACCTCTTCACGTTGTCGGCGCACTGCCTGCCCGCATGGCCGTCAAACACACAGCAGATGCCCATCTGTAGTCCGCGCACATGTACGGGGGGGGGGGGGGGGGAGAGGGGGGAAGAGGGGGGGAGAGAAGGCAAGGGCAAGCACGGGAGTATCAAAAGTGAATATGAAGGGAGCCAAACACAAACACACAGCAAATGCCCATCTGAAGCCCGCACACATACACATGGTGCGGGGGACGGGAAGAAAGTGAGGGGAAAGCGAGGCACCATGTGAGGGTAAGGCAAAGAGTTACAGTGCAGAAACAAACGATCGGTGCGAGGTACAAAAGAACGGATACATGTGTGTGGAAATGGAGGGTGGTGTAAAGATTGCACCTTATGCACTGACAGCCTGCAGCAACCAACTCAATACACTCACAATCCACACACTCACTTCCAGCAAGCTTCTGAGTGGCAACTCGCACAGAGGCACGTCCTCGCCATGGGCAGCAGCTTGTCTCCCTTGCTGCTGGCAGCACACCACACACTCACAGTCTCCATCCCCTCCCCCACCATAGCATCCTGCACGCATCAACAAGGTCACTCACACCCCGTCACACTCACGTCCTGTAGGCCCCTTAGCGGCCACTCGCACAGGGGCACATCCTCCATTGGAAGTGGCTTGCCTCCCTTGCGTGCCCGCATGGGGTCAGCTGCTATGGCGATGTCACACGGGGCATCGGGGCATGGGTGCTCCACTTTGCTCGTGTCCGCCAGTAGTCGCACCTGGGGGGGAAGGGAGGGCGGAAAGAGGGAGGGCGGGGCGGAGGGAGGGAGGGAATGGGGGAGAGGGGGAGGGAGGAAGGGATGCCATTGCCATCAGATAAAATGCGTGCATCTGCAACCTGCATGTGATTTCTGAGAATTTCCAGTAACACATACAACAAGATGGAAAACGATAACATTACGGGGAAAGAAAAAAAAAAGGGGGAACAAACAAACACACACACGCACCAGAATGCGAGACTGCGACCCACACGTGATCACGTCCCCATCCGCCAGCTGGCACGGCCGCCCCTCCGTGCGCTCGCCCTCCTCATCCGCCTCGGCATTGATCGCCTCGTCGTTCAGCAGCGTGCCGTTCAGCGACCCGCGATCCACCACCTCCCACCGCCCCGACTGCTTGGGGTGGGTGTGTGGTATGGGACAGAGCAGAGCGTTCGCATGCAAAGCAAACAGGTGGGGTGCGTGGAGCGAGGGGGCTTGAGGGAAATTTTTCGGCAGCCCTGATGGATTGAGTCACATCAACTCAGAAATCACCAACGGAAACCACAGCTAACGCACCAGAGCATTCCAGGTGACGTAGGCGTGCTTGCTGGACACCTCCCCATCGTTCAGCTGCAGGTCGTTGGCCTTCACCCGCCCTATGGTCGCTGACGGCCATGGCTCCAGCTTCTCATTCTTCAACACCAGCTTGCCTCCTGACGCTGGCCCACTGATCACCTCCAATACGAGTGTAGCGCCTGTGTATTGAAAGGGGGTAAGGAGAGGGAAGGCGCATGCGAAGGGTTTATGGTCACGGGGAATGCAAAGGGGGTAGAGGTGAGGACGCCAAACGTGCATGCATCACGCCCCCCCCCCCAGCCGTCCAGCTTCTTGTTCTTGAACACCGCCCACCCTGCTGCTCCATGACGGCCCACTCATCGCCTCTAACACCAGTGTGGCGCCTGGATGGGCAAAGGATATAGGCAGAGGAGGTACAGAGAAGGGGTGGATGCGAGGACAAGAACACATGCTTCAAGTCAAGCCCCCAGCCGTCCAGCTTCTCGTTCTTCAGCACCACCACCCTGCTGCCTGCTGCCGGCCCACTGATCACCTCTAACACCAGTGTGGCGCATGAATCTGGCACGGGGTTAGGCAGACGGGGTATGCCAAACGGGGTATGCTGAACGGGGGTGGCTGTGAGGTGAGGAGAAGCACACATGCTTCAAGCCTCCGCCCTCCAGCCTCTCGTTCTTCAGCACCACCCTGCTGCCTGCCTGCTTAAATGCCTGCCTGCTGGAATGCCTGCCAACTACCCGATTCTCGTCTTTTCTCCACAACTCATTCGCCTAGCTAAGGTGGTACTTTTAGGCGCCTTAAAAAGTAGAGTAGTGATTTTTTAGTCGACTAGAAACTCACCTGCTGCCTACCCCAATGCCTGGTTTCTACCCCATTCTCGTCCTTTCTCCATCAGTCATTCGCAATCCTGCCTGCCCCAAACCCACCTTCCCTCCTAGCAGCCTTCTTCTTTGCAGCAGCAGCAGCATCAGGGACAGCAGCTGCAGGAACAGCCGCAGCAGCAGCAGCAGCAGCGGCTGCCTCTGCGTCCCCCTCCACCTCCATCCCCTCCCCTGCATCATACTCTCTCACAGTGGATTCCCCAAACTTCACCCTCCCTTGCCTCCCCCCTCCCTCCTTCCTCGCGCGTTTATTCGCAGCAGCAGCCGCCGCTGCTGCCTCCTCTGCCGCCTCTGCTTCCGCCTGCCGCCGCTCCTCCTCCCACTGCTTCTGCCGCACTGCCCGCGCTGCCTCCGCTGCCTCTGCTTCCGCGGCTGCTTGCTGGTCCGCGGAGGCGGAGGGCTGCGACGGCGGGAAGGATTGCTGCTCTATGTCCTCGCTCTCGTCCCCCCAGTCCTGAGGGGGTTGGGGAAAAGGGCGGAGTGGGGGGGAGGGGGGAGAGGGGGGGGGGGGGGGGGGGGGGGGTGTTGAAGGGGGAAGGGAAGAGAGGGGGGTTGGTAACGAGTTGAAAGGAAGCAGGTGGGGAAGGAAGGGGAAAGGGAGGGGGGGAGAGGGGGGGGAGAGGGGGGGGAGGTGGGGGGGGAGGTGGGGGGGGAGGTGGGGGGGTGGGGGGAAGGAAGGAGGGGAGTGGGAGAGGAGAAGATTGCATAGCCATGCTTTCATTCTTCTCATTGTGTTGCTTGCCTGTAGAAAAAACGAGTCCCTCAGAAATTACTTGGAAATGGGAAAAGTACGAAGGCGACAGCTGCAGGCGCAGAAATATTCGTACCTGAGAAAAGAGAAGCGGCACGCGGGTTTCGCCATTAGCAGCCGCTGCGGCTCCACCTGTAGCTGTACCTGTCTCTGCGGACGCCTGACCAGGTCCGTCGTACCCATCCCCGTCTCTCCGTTTCTTCCGCATGCACAAGTAGCACACCCCAATGGCGACGACCGCGCACACGGTAACGCTCGCGATGACCACGTGCGACGACGGAGCCATGTCGGTGAGCGAACGGTCTGGATGCGAATCCAAGAAGTGCCCGAGAAATCGGATGGTCGAGAATGCAGGGAAGAAGGTTGCGCCGAGGGCTTGCGGGAATGGAAAGTTGTGGTTCACGCGGGAAAAGGAGTCTTCCGACGCGTCGCTGTTGCGCCAAGTGTGGGGTGGTTGCCACGTGGCGGCTGGGGACTGCTCCAGCAGCATGGACCGAAAAGCGTAATGTTGGACCATTCAGGAAACACCACGTGGACGAACTTAGGAATGCAGAAGGGAGTAGGTCTCCGAGCCTAGTACTAACCAGCAGATTCACATTTCAAACCAGGAACGAGGTTCGGCAAGGGATCGTCGCGACGCGAAGAAGAGAGCCTGAGTTGACTGAGATGGGAATAAAGCAGATGATTGCGTGGACTGGCGTGAGTGCGAACTGTGGAATGTGACGGAACGGCTGCTGCTAAGCCCACAATGCTGCTGGGATGGCGGCGCAACGGAAGGCGGAGTTTCCTAGGTTAGGTGTGTTCTGGCTTTATTAGGGATGTGTCGGGCACATGGAACCTAGGAAATGTCCAGTGTTGAGGGAGTATTTCCAGTTGTGAGGATCAGGCCTATGTGACCCCTCCTGTGAAAAACGTTGTGATTTGCTGCTTCAACAGACACGGTATGTTGCTTTCAGGGTGGCAATTTACACTGGATCTAGTAGATATACAATGGAAAAATAGTCTTCCTTTTGCTACTTTCTTGGTTGAATTGACAGCAACATGTTGTTAAGTTGTTGGCTTATCCTTTTCTACATGAAAACCAAAAACATGTGTGCATACTTAGGCGCCTCCAGTGTGCTCGCGCCTATTTATTTGGCATTAGTTGCTGACAGTCTCGACAGCTCCTCTGCACAGGGTGTGGACGGGAGAAGATATCAATAATCACAAAAAAACGAAGAAACATGGATGTTACCACAGAGTTTAGAAGAAAGGCCAGCAGAGCATGTCAAGCTGGAAAGGACAAAAATCTCCACCGTAACTTCTTCCTACCTTGCTTCTTCTCTTTGAGCATACTGCTGTCAATGAGGAAGAAAATCGCACCACGTTTCTGATAAGTAGTCTGCAAAAACATTGCACCATTTTTCTGATGTGCAGTCAGCAGGTGATTGGCAAAGCTGAGGGACAATCAGCAAACCCAGTATTCGAACAAAGAGTCTGACTCATGCCCTTGGTAATCTCCATACCCATAAACGAGGCAGAAAATTTCAAGTCGACTTAAAAGTCACCTCCATACGCATAAACGATGCACAGCTGCAGCAGAACACGACAAGTGGGGCTTACCCGACCAGAAGGCAGAGAGGAAAGCTCAGCACAGGCCACTTGCAGTTCCTGCACCTGCATAGAGGTAGTCATAAGAACACGGATAGGAGTCATAAGAACAAACTCTCTTGTATAACTCCTACCAGCATCGCCAACTGAGCTGATCAAGGCAATTAAAGGATTGCTCTGGGAAACCAAAGAAAACAGCAAAGGCAGCAGAAGCAGGAGAGAGTAGGGCGCTGGAAATATGGGGTAACGGGCGGCTCTAATACCTTCAGATTTAGCTCCTTCTGATGTTGTGAGCTGCTTGCCATGATGCAATTCGGGGATCTGCTGGCTGGCTCTGGCAAACTCTCGAAGGGCGACCTGTGGCTACTTATTATATCCTGGTCTGCATTTACCACTCAAATGCAGGAAGGAAGTGGAATGCACAGGAATCGGAAAAACGGAGACGTGATGACGGGGTATACACAAGAATTTGGGAGTAGCTCGACAGGTGAGGAGCGGACACCAACCACTGATGTCACACCACTGATGTCACACCACTGATGTCACACCACTGATATCACACCACTGCTCGAACTCCCCTTCCCCCACTATTCAAACGAGCTCCCCTTTCCCTACTGCTAAATCCCCTTTCCCCTACTATTCAAACTCCCCTTAGCTCATCGTTCCACTCCCCCTTACCCACCGTTCACTCCCCTTTCCCCCACTGTTCCATTCCACCTCCCCTTAGGCTTATCTCGTCATAAATGCAGCATCCTAAACGGCCTAATGCCTAGGTTTCCTTGGGCTGCGGCGCAGGAAACGACACTTGCATTAGGTCGAAAAGGCTGCAGCCCTAGAAAAGACCCTAGCACTAGGTCTTCCTAGGCATATCAACCTAGGAACGAGCAAAATGATCCGCAGCACCGATTTTGACCTTAGCATAAGGTCGACTAGGGATGCAGTCCTACCCACGACCTGTTTACTAGGTCAAAATGGGTTGCAACCCTTGACAGGACCCCTTGCTAAGGTCGATTGAGAATGCAGCCCTACCAACGACCTGCTTACTAGGTCAGAATGTGCTGCAGCTCTGATTTCGACTTTAACATTAGGTCGACATGGGCTTCAAGCCCGTGAAACGGCCTAATGTTTAGGTCGACTTGGGCTGCAGCACCATAAAGCCCTTAGCATGGGCTCGTCATAGCCTGCAGCCCGGAAACGTCGCTGCTCTGACGCGCGCGAAACCTCTCACCACCTTGTGGTCGAATGAGTCTTTGACTTGAGGATTCCTGGGATGCTTGATGAAGAGTATACCCCAAAATTTTGGAGATTTGACTGTGTTCGGGGTTTAGGGTGAGATTATAGGGACGTGCAATTCACGTATTATATTATGTGTGTTTGAGGTGTAATGTGCTTGGTTATATGACCAGTAGTATAACGAACATCTCATGGCTACCCTTTTCTGTAGAAGGTTGGTGCAAGAATGATGGATTCTTCCCAGTTGCCCATTGGCTGCGATGACTGCGACCGCGCCATCCACTGCGCAACCACATGTGGCACCACGTTACGACGCCACGTCAGATTGGCCCACCAACTTGGCCAGTCGCGTCTCGCGTCCGGCAATGCATTCTGTTTCCCGCAGGTCCAAGGCTGAAAGCGAGGTGTGGCGAAATAAAGACGACGGTTCGAGTTGGCCCAATGCGTTGCGGTATGAGGCCGCTACTGGTTACCCTATATTTTGCATCCACCAGCGAAACTGGGGCAGGAGAGGGGGGGGGAGTGTGGGAAGGAGGCTCCTTGAGATTGCCTTCCCAGCTGGCAGCAAGCAATCAGCCCTGAAAGTCGGTGCCAGTGGCTGTTGTGACTCCACCAGCGGGGTCAATTTCAGCGAGACTCTAGAATCCCAAGCAAGGGGTCCTTCGGGATTGTCCCTGAGTGTCCCTCAGGAGTGTCTCCTTCCAACTCTCAAGAAAGAACTCCCAAGTCGCGTCGCCAGCGACGTTATGAGTGTTGTTGGGTGACAGAGGTTACAGTTCTTCTGTCCACGAGTACTCCATGGCGGCTTTTCCCAAACCATTTTTGCAGCCGAAAGGATGAACATTTCGTTCTGAGTCTATTGCCGAAGCGTGTGAAACGCGTTAGCTTCAAATCGAGCCTATGACGCAGCGGCGTTGTTCTTACTCGACGTCCGAAGTATTCCTACAATTCTCGAGTGTGAACGTGTTCTTGTTCGAAACTAGCTTCCGAATGCGTGCATTTTATGCGACTGGAGACGCACATGCATGGCTGCCGGCTGCGAAGTCCCGCACATCTTCCTCCTGGAAGACAAACTTGACGCTGTGCTGCCAATTTCGCATGCCAGGCATGACAAATTAGGAAAAATCGAAAACGTAGGCGTCAACTCGTCTGGTGTGTCAGGAGAGGTACTAGCAAAAAAACCGGCCAAAAATTTGGCCGAAAGACGCCGTCCCAGAAACAATTAACGGGGGAGAAACAGGGTTACCCAGAAGAATACAGTTCGCCAGTACGGCGAGATTTTCAAAACGTTCGCACACGGACTCCTGCGGACCCCTCGGTTGGAGCTGGGATGAATAAAGAACGTAGAGAAAGGCGAAGGTCGAGAGGCGCTTCATTAGTAACGGACGAATTAGCCTCAGGAGCGATGGCCATGGCGGCAACAACAGCGGCAGAGCAGCCGCCAGTCACGCCGAGGTCCTCCACTTTCCCATTACCGTCCGCCTCTGAGCCCTCACCCGCTTTGGAATTGCCCAGAGCGTCAACTTCTGACGCTGCGCCGCCGTCAACAGGAGTCGCCGCCGCACGCGGAAGCGCGCCGGGAAAGGAGCGGCGCAATTCGCGAGGCGGCTCGATGCGTCTCGACGAGATGCTGATGGAGAGTCCCCCCCTGGCAGTCAAGGCAGTGCTGGACCGGGGAAGGTCGTATTCGCGGGGAGGGTTACCTGCTGCTCTCGCTGCCGTGGCGGATGAAGCTTCTGCTAGCGCTGCTGCAGCTGCAGCTTCGGCTGGTACTGCTGGCGGTGCTACTGGTGGTGGCTTGCGAGAGGTGCGGCCTGTTTCCCTCCTCACCTCGTCCCTCGTTCTCCTTTTCCTAACCTCTTCGTCGCGGACGGAAGCTGGCGTCCGTAGGAAGAAAAGATAACTTCCCTTGCACTCCACCCTTCCATATTAATACCAAACGTTTCGATAATATCTCGCTTGGTCCTTCCAGGCGCTAAAACTCAACACTAAGCAGAATGGAAGCATTGAACATTGTAACAACGCATGAAGCATGCTTCCATTGAACCACGTTTCCTCTGTCCCCATGTGCACCGTTCTCCACCCCTTGCAGTCCCACCGCAAGCCCTTTCTCGCTCGCCATCGCCACCGCTCTGTCTCCATGACCGCTGCTGAAATCGCCAGACTTGCTGTTGAAGACCCGGGTTCGAATCCTGCCGGAGTCAGCCCCAACCGTCACAGCCACCTTCTCCGCAACAGCTCTCCCCACGTCACTCTGGCGGGCAACAGTCCTGCGCGATCCGTCAATGCTCCTGCAGCGAAGCAAGGCTATAATCGTCCTGTTCGTTGCTCTAGCGCGGAGGGAGAAGGCCCGGTTGATGGTGGTGGTTATGAGTATCAGAGCGGTGCTGCTGCGAAGGGCATCACTAATGACTTCGGTGTTGCAGCTGCGAGAAAGGCCCGGAACAAGACAGGAAGGGAGCAGTTGGTGTGGCTGCAGCAGCAGCAGCGGCTGTTTCACCATCAGCACCAGCAGCAGCAGGAGGGGGAGGAGGAGGAACAGTGGGAGGAACAGCAGGAGCTACGAAACCAGCAGCAAGGCCAACAACGATATGATATTTATTACCAAGCGAATGAGCATCAGTCATCCCAACCGTCCACAATGTCCCATCAGTACCGAGCGTCCCATCATGGCCATGCTCAGTCCGCCTCAGGACCCGTCGCCTTCCTTGCGCCCCCTTCCTCGGCCTCTCCCTCTCCCTCGCCCCCGCGCCGGCAGGCTCCCACTAGCCGCCTTGCTCAATCCTCCTTGTCCGCTGCTGCGAGGGGCGAACACAGGCCACAGCAGAGGAAGCAGTTGCAGCAGCAGCAGGCTATGTATGGCCAAAGTTACCGAAAGGGGAAGTTGTTAATTACCAGAGAGCAGGGGCAAAGAGACGAGGATGAGGGTGCGAGCGAAGGCGAGGGCAGGGGCGAGTGGGTGGAGGGCGAGGGCGAGTGGGCGGCAGGGGACGCGGAGTGCGTGGAGAGGGACGCGGATTGGGTGGAGGGGGACGCAGAGTGGGAGGGGGAAACGCCCAAGTATCCCACAGACCGGTATCAAGAGTGGGAGGACACGAGACGCTGGGGCCATGGCCCCAAGCCTGCTGCTTTTGAGGCGCCTCAGAAAACCCCCAAGGAGTTCACAGGCCGGTATCAAGAGTGGGAGGACGCGAGTCGCTTGGGCCGCGGCCCCATGCCTGCTGCTTTGGCAGGCCAAGGGCAACCCTCCCAAGTCCACCACCTGCCCTACCTTCAGCAGCGGCAGCAGCAGCAGGAACAACAACAACAGCAGCGCCATTCCCAGCGTCCAGTGGGGGTCCCCTTGCATGCTCGCCCCCGTCGCACCATGTCTGCGCTGCCAGCTGCCGTACTTACCAGCGAATTCTCCTGGGAGAGTGGCCGCACGGCCGCACTCTCTCGCCTCCGAAACTCCTCTGTGGAGTCCTCGTGCTACCCCGCTCCCTCTCACTCTCACACTCACTCCCACACTCACTCCCATACTCACTCCCACACTCGCGCCCACTCTCTCTCCGGCCAGCATTCCCACTTCCGTTCACCCAGCTGTCATTTACCGTTCAACGGCCAGCAATTCTCCTCCTCGGAATCCCCTCGGAATTTTTCCCCTGCCAACGGCCCAGGAGATGGGGCTGGAGGGGAAAGAGAAGAGGACGAGGAGGAGGAGGAGGAGGAAGTGGAGGAGGGAGAGACGCAGGGTGCAGTGCAGAGGGAGTGCTTACACGAGTCGGATCTGTATGGAAATGATGATGCTATGGATGACGTTACGAATGAGGCCTGGAGAGGGGAGGAAGTGCAGGGGGAGGAACGAGCGATGATGCCAGCAGCAGCAACTGCCATGCTGGACCTCGAGCTGTCTGACTCAGCACAGGAAACTGCCACGGAGGATGAATGGGTTGGGCGCGGGCGAGGGCGAGGGGATGGGGGCCGTGGGGCTGGTTTTGGTTCTACTGGTTCTTTTGGTTCGGGTCGTTTGGGTGGTTCTGGTGCTTCCGGTGGTTCTGGTGCTTCCAGTGGTTCCGGTCGTTTGGATGGTTTTCATAGTGGTTTGAAGACGGGAGGAGGGGAGAGGGGAACCCAACAGAGGGATGTGGTGAATGGGGAGGTGAGGGAGGAGAGGAGGCTAGGTGAGACGAGAATGCGAGCAGAGGTGACAGGAGGTCTGATGAAACGGCTGATGTATGATGGAGAGGGTATGGAGGAGGAGGAGGATGTTGGGGAGTGGCACGCGGAGAAGCAGCAGCACCAGAGGCAGCAGCGAGTGCAGCAGATACAGCACCAGGCACATGAGCAGCAGCAGGAGGAGGAGGAGGATGAGGAGGAGGAGCAGGGGCAGCAGCAAAGGAAGCCACAACAGCGAAGGACGCTCCATGGGAGTCAAGACTCCTCCCACCGAGCCAACATGCGAGGTACACAGAACACAGGCCATGCACCAGGCCAGAAGAAGCTGCCCCGCGCACAAGGCCTCAAGCCGGGCCACGTTCGAAGCTTCTCGACGGGCTATGTCCTTGGGCTGAAGAAGCCAAGCAGTCATGTGGAGAACATGGGAGAGGGAAAGAATGAGGAGGAAGACGAGTTGGACGATGAGGAAGCTGAAGAATGGGGCCAAGAAGAAGGTGTGGAGGGGATTGAAAGCCGTTCCAGAGGAATTGGCTTCAAAGGCAGAGGCAATAGAGACGCAAGACCGTTGACCCCTGTGGGGCGATCAGGTGCAGATGAGTGGCAACGGGAGGAGCCTTTTGAGTCGACTGGAATGGGCGTGGATGAGTGGGAAAGTGACGGTCGAAAGGCCAGACCCTTCCCCCCTGTGACGCGGCAGGGGCAGAAGAAGGATTTGGAGCAGCAGGAGCGGCAGGAACGGCAGGGGAAGAAAGGAGAAGGTGCCAGGTATAAAAGCAGACGGGAAGAGGGAGAGGGCAGCAAGGGCGGAGGGGAGAGAGAAGAGAAGGTCCGGGGTAAGGGCTGGCGGAGTAAAAGCGTAGGAGGGGGGTTTGGAGAGGAGAGAGTGTTGGATGGCTGGGGGCGGCAGGAGGACAGGGATGGGCGCAAGGTGGGGCAGAGGCGGAATGAAATATGGGAGGTGGATAAGGAGGAGGTGAGAATGGCGTGGGATGCAGTAGGAGTGATGATGAGGGGAGAGGTGGAAGGGCGGAGATGGAAGGGTGTGGGACGAGAGGCGAGGGGAGTCGGGCAGGAGAGGCAGGAGGTAAGGCATGGAGGGGTAGATGCGGATGATGCTGTTTGTGTGAGTGAGAAGGGAATGTTAGGAGGTGCTGTAGATGATGGGGGTTCTGCTGCAGGGAGTGAGGGGAGTGTGCGGAGTGAGGGGAGTGAGGAGAGCAGCAAGAATGGAACCAGGAGTGCGTGGGAGAGTCGCGAGTGTGGCAGTCGAAGAGATTGGGAAGGGGGAGAAGAGATGATTGTTGAGAAGAAACAGAGGCAGGGGCAGGAGCAAGAGCAGGAGCAGCAGCGACAGCAGCGACAGCAGGAGCAAGAGGGAGAGCAGGAGCAGGGGCAACCACCGCCACCACGAAAGTCCCGTCTCACTCGGCTGCCCTCCGCCTCTCTGCTTACCTTCCATCTGGAAACAGGCACCCCCCTCCCCCTCGCCTCGGTCGTCATTCCCCCAGATATTGCCGACTTTCTCGACACCGACCCCACAGGCAGCCTCAAACGGGCAGGTGAAAGTTTTCACCCGGGGAGAAGCTCGTCCTGCCTTGGTGATCCTACCCTCCCTGATCCCACTCCACATAACGACAAGGATTCAATCACTGTAGCTCCTGTTCCCAACGTTCGAGGTTGTACCACACCTGGGGCAGCTACTAACGAACCTGCTGGGGGGTCTGCTGGTGGCTGCTTAGCACGAGTGCAGCAGGGAGAGGCTGGCTGGTGGTTCTGAGACGGTCCAAAGCAGAAAGGCGGTTTCCTTCCCAAACCAGCGAGAGGGGGAGATGACGTATGAGGCGCGTCAAAAGCCTGAGGGTGCGTCCCTTGCAGGGCAGGAGGGGGAGATGGGAAAGAGATTGACTGTGAGAGAACGGGCGATGAGGAAGGGGCTTATGTCTGGCGCGCTGGCAGAGCTTGGGAAGGGTGGGGAAGACGATAGAGGGGGCGATGGAGGAGATTGGAGGAAGGGGCTTGGGAATGGTGAGGCCGGGGGAGTCAGAAAGGCTGTGTCTGGGGAGGGTGGGAAAGGTGGCAGCAGGAGGGTTGGCAAGGGAGGGTTTGTGAAAGCTGTTACTGTGCAGGATAGGCGGAGGGGAGGGGGGAGAGATGGGAGTGGCGGGCAGTATGGATTGGATGGAGAGAGCTTGAATGGGAACGGGCAGGAGAAAGGGCAGGGCAAGGGGCAGGGGAAGGGGATGGCGTGGGGAAGGATGGCGAGCGTTCAAGTGCTTGGGAGAAAGTTCAATGGAGGGAGGCCTGGTGAATGGGGTAAGAAGGAGCATGAGGCGAGCACTGAATGCGTTGACTCTGCTGACTGCGTTGACCAAGGTAGTCCTATTGACCCTGATGACCAAGCTGATTGCGTTGACCCTGTTGACCCTGTTGACCGTGTTGACCGTGCTTTTTTTGCACAACGCAAGGAGGACCTGTACGGCAGGTCAAAGAGTCAGCCGGGCATACGGCCAAAGACTGCCGACCCAAACTCGCGGTCTGAAGTTTCGTCCTCTGCAACGTCTCTCTTCAAGAAGATGGTCCCTACAAAAGATTTTGAGGCGCCTCTAAACTCGCGGTCTGAGGTTGCTGCTGCCGAATCATCCTCTGCAACGTTCCTCTTCAAGAAGATGGTCACTGCGAAGGGGCTAAAGCATGCTGCTGGCATCAGTAGCGGCATCAGCAGTGGCAGCAGTGGCAGCAGCAGCAGTGACATAATCAGTGGAAGCAGCAGCAGCAACGGCGGAGGCAACAACGGCGGCAGCAGCATCAGCAGCGGCCGCAGCAGCCGCATCCGGCGCAGTGCAAGCAGCATTCCTGTGCGAGCGGAGGGCGGACCGAAGCTCAAAGAAGGTGACTTTGTGAAAGAAGAGCTCAGCTTCATCATTGACGCATTCCTGTCCGAGCCTAAGAGTGCTAATAAGCCCGGAGACAAGAAGGAGCTCTTTCCCCGGTCAGGATCAGATGGTTTTAACTCTGGGTCAACGGGATCAGAAGAGATCTCTGAGTCGACGAAAAAAAAGAGAGACAAGAAGGGGGCCTTTCCTCGGTCAGAATCAGATGACTCTAACTCCGGGTCAATGGGCTCTGGGAAGGAGGGAGGGGAGGAGAGGGAGGAACAGAGGGAGAGAAGAGGGCAGGGGAAGGAGGGGAAGGAGGGAAAAGAGGCGAGGCAATGGAAGGAAGGGAAGGACGGGAAGCAGTGGAAGGAGGGGAAGGAGGGGAAGGAGGAAAAGGAGGAAAAGGAGGAAAAGGAGGAAAAGGAGGGGAAAAAAGAACGGTATCCTCGGTCGGGATTGACCGAGTATAGTGAATGCACAGAGGAACTGGAGGAGGTAGGGCGAGAAGGGCAGGGGAAGGAGGGGAAGGATAGGAGAGAGGGGAAGGAAAGGAGGAAAGGGTTGTTTCCTCGGGTTGGGTCTCTTGACTGGGAAGAAGGCTCTCGGAAGGAGAGTGGGGCAGTGCTGTCTCTGTTTGGAAAGATGGCAACTGGTAAGTTCGCGAAAGCTGAGAAGCACTCTGAGAAGCAATCCTCTCAGTATGATTCTCCTCCTCAGCAGCATCAGCAGAATCAGCGAGAGCTGGAGGAGGAAGGAGGCAATGCATACAAGGTTTCAGAAGACAAGGAGGAGAGGGAGAGGGTTGGGGAGAAGCAGAAGAAGACAGGGACAAAGCAGGGGTTTCTCAAGCGGCCTCTGGCTCTCCTTGGCAAAGGAAAAGCAGCCAAAGGACGGGCTAAAACCCCCCTCCAAGCAGGTGCGGGGGAGGCAAGAAGCACAGCTCCAGGCCAAGCCTGCAGCAGCAACAGTAACAGCAACAGTAGCAGTAACAATAACGGTCACATGTACAGTAACACGGGTGGTAGTGCTGACTCATGGGATATCTTGATGGTGGGTCCCGATGGGAGGGATCCTCTGAGTGAGGATGAGGAGTGTGAGAGGCTGGAGGAAGAGGAGGGGGACGTGGTTGGAACACTGGATCAGCCGAACCAGTGGTTTCAGCAGCACCAAATGCGGCAGTCACGACACCAGTACCAGTAACTCTTGTCTTACTCCACCAGTTTATTGATTTTATGTTTTCTATCAAAAGTGTTGTCGGCTCTTGATTTGCCATTGTGGTAAATTTACTGTATGTTACCTTCAGCATACACTAGGGCGCACCTCTTACAAACAGGCCCATGACCTGGTGCACACCATTGCTCTATGTTCTAGAGCACTGTATGCGGTAGGTTCTGGGCTTTTAATGCTTAGGAAGTTCTTTACGTATAGTTGCGAGTTTGTGAAGAGTACCAAACAGCTCTAAAGCAATCACTACCGATACCAGCGCGCCACGTGGATCGTGCCGTGGCGTTCCCGTGGATGTGAAATGGCTATATCCCCGCGCACTAAATTCTCGCCCGCGGCCTCCGCATTCCCCTTTCTCCCCTCCGCGCACACGCTTCCCCGCCTCCCAGTGCCCACCCCGCCTCTCATCTTGCCTCCTAGACTGCTACCTCTCAAATTATCCCTTAACTAGTTATCTCGTGTCGTTAGTACGGCAGTGGGTGACTCCTATTCCCATCAGTCGCGTCTAGATCGCCGGTCCGCTTTTCTTCTTGTCGCCTTTCCGCGTGGTCCTGTCTCTTAGCGGGGGTGTAACTGCGGAGCATGGATCGCCTAGTGTGCCATTCCTCCGTTGCGCCACACACACTCGCGACGCCGCTGCGCGCCGATTCGCGCACGCGGAAAGGCGCGGTTTCAACCGTTGCCGTGCCGCGATCAACGTCGAGGGTAAAGCTCGATGCTCACGTGGCGAGCCGCGCCCACGTGGGCGTGAAGCAGCTAATGGGCCAGAGCCTCCGTTCGGCGACGGGAGTGCTGCGATCACGACACGTGGCGGGAGAGGATTCGTGCGGAAGACGAGGAGTTGTCGAGATGGTGCGTAGCTTCGTAACTAGAGGAAACTCCAATACAGTAGAAGAATGTCCGAATCGCGCTTACGACACAGGAAACTGAAGCTGACTTGTCGTCGTTCACGCGACCCGATCCCTTAATACACTAGAAGCTGATCGCGTTGAAAATAACCTCGTGGCAGCAACCTTTCGCGAAGGGTGTACACAGTTTCAATAACCTTACGCGACAAGTGCTCGCTTCGTTCCAGCAGACTTTTGCGAAAGTGCGTTCGCAATGTTACAGCTCTGGCACCACAGGAAGGTTTGCCGCGAAACAGCACCGCGTCCGACAATCCCAAGGCCTAGACAGCTACACGGGTTACGTCAGCGGCAAGCCCGATCGAGGCTCCAGAGATTCGCGGCGTTCTCAAGGCTCACGGAAATTTCTAGGTTCACTGATTCTCGGGGTTCACGGCATACCCAAGGTTCGCGGCCATTTCCGCGCTTTAGGTCAACTTCACTGGATGCTGTTATCGCGCGTTACGCTGTTTCAGCTGCTTGGCATATCCGCGTAGATTATTGAGACATCGGGATGGCGCTAGACGTGGCGTGTTTCCGCAATGCATCATCGTAGTCGTCCTGTGCCTGTAAAAATTCTCGAAATTAGCCTGAAAACGACGGCCTAGTGTTCACTGTTGTCGTTCGTTGGAGCGCCCTGACGTTACTTGGAGCCATTCCCGCCTGGGCCACTCGTTTCACCTCCAGCAGCAGTGGCGGCCGCGCGTTGTATGTAACGGCGAAGAATCGCTCAACTCTAGATCATACCAGGTCGTCGTTTTTGGGAAAGCGAGAGCCTGTAGACGCTCCGCGGAGGATTTTTTAGGCTCTCAGTCTCCAACTCAATGAATACTTAAAGCCTCTGAGCCTCCAGAAAGGATCTGGAAAGATCAGGCGATACGGCAGAATCAGTTCTCAGGCGCCTCAAAAGTCGTCTCGTGTCGCGGTTTTGAGGCGCCGTATTTCTTCAGGAACCGCATTGTGTTCCTCCCCCGCCGCCCCTACCCCACCCTCCGCCCCTACCCAACCCCGACCCCCCACCCTTCGCAGGTCATCCCGTTTCAAAAGGGAGAGGCAACACAGCAGCCGCCACCCGACCTGCCGTCCTACCTCTTCAAGAACCGCATTGTGTTCCTGGGCATGTCGCTCGTGCCCTCCGTCACTGAGCTCATCATGGCCGAGCTGCTGTACCTGCAGTACGACAGCCCTGAGAAGCCGATTTACATGTACATCAATTCTACTGGCACTACCAAGGTACTGTAGCGAATATCCGCGTTATAAAGGAGGTCAGCCCTCCGTCACTGAGCTCATCATGGCTGAGCTGCTGTACCTGCAATACGACAGCCCTGAGAAGCCGATTTATATGTACATCAACTCTACCGGCACTACAAAGGTACTGTACTGTGGCGAATATCCGCGTTATAAGAGAGGTCAGCCCTGAAAAGGGAGCTCCGTCACTGAGCTCATTATGGCCGAGCTGCTCTACATGCAGTACGACAGCCCGGAGAAGCCGATTTATATGTAAATCAACTTTACGGGAACCACTAAGGTACTGGACTGTTGTATCCCCGTTATAAGACGGGTGGCTGAGCTCATCATGGCGGAGCTGCTCTATCTGCAGTACGACAGCCCTGAGAAACCGATCTACATGTATATCAACTCGACGGGAACCACCAAGGTACGGTTACTGTAGTGGGTATCCGCGTTATAAGATGGGCAGTTGAGCTCACCATGGCGGAGTTGCGACAGCCCTGAAAAGCCGATTTACATGTATATCAACTCGACTGGAACCACCAAGGTACTGTAGCGGGTATCCTCGTTATAAGACAGTCAGGCGGATCAGCATGGATGACCGAACTGCTGTACTGTTTCTACAGTACATTATTGCCCGAAGAAACCCGCTCACATGTGTAGCATCAACAAGTCAACTAGACAGAAAGAACTAAGGTTCTCCCCACGCTGGTTCGTGCTTGCAATCTCTCTATATAGTAACTCGGGGCTCGACTCGTGAGGGCTCGTGAAATTTCTCGCATACGTAAACCTTCCAAGAGGGCTCGTGAGGGCACGCGTTTCGTCATTCGTTCAGTCGCTGTATCTTGCGTCCACCCCACCTTCTCACCTTCCCTCCCGGCTTGGCTTTTCCCCCCCCATATGCCGCCCCTCTTCCCCCTGTCCCCTCCCCCTTCCCCACCCTCCTCGTCGTGCGTCAGGATGGGGAGAAGCTAGGGTACGAGACAGAGGCCTTTGCCATCTATGACACCATGCGGTCAGTACTCCCCTCGCAGCCCTGCATCCGCTCGGTATTTTTTTCTTCCGTATCCTGCTCTCCTCCCTTCCTGCCGTCTTGGCCTTTGCCATCTAGGACACCATGCGGTCAGTGCTCCCTCTCTCTCTCTCTTTCCCTTCCTTATCCTATCTCCTCCCTTCCTGCCCTCACGGTCTGTGCCATCTACCACACCATGCGGTGAGTCTTTCCCCCCTCACCCTTCGTTGCGCTTGGCCTGTGCGCTCCCTTCCCCTTCTCTTCATCCATCCACTGCTGTGCCCTCTTGGCCTTGCTGTGCCCTCCCCTCATTCCTCTTCTCCCCATGTCCTCCCCCCTTCTCCTGTCAATGTGCCTGTCCCCCGTCATCCCCTCTTTCTCCCCCTTTCCCCTGTTGTTGTCCATCATCCTCCGCCCGTTGCCCCTGCTCTCTTTCGGTCCCTCCAGCTATGTGAAACCGCCGATCCTTACTCTGTGTGTGGGCAACGCGTGGGGGAAGGCAGCGCTGCTGCTATCTGCTGAATCCAAGGGCAACCGATCGGCACTGCCCTCCTCCTCTATCATGCTCAAGCAACCCATCTCACCGCTCTCTTCCAAAACCCCCACTCTCCCCCTTTTCCCCTGTATTGCCCCCCCGTCCCTCATTCATTCCCCCCTGCTCCCCCACCCCTTTCCTTCTCCCATACCTCTCCCCTCTCCCATTTCCCAGCTACGTGAAGCCACCGATCTTCACACTCTGCGTGGGCAACGCGTGGGGGGAGGCGGCGCTGCTGCTGTCTGCAGGATCTAAGGGCAACCGGTCGGCGCTGCCCTCCTCCTCCATCATGCTCAAGCAACCCATTTCCCGGTTCCGCGGGCAGGCCACTGACATTGATATCATGCGGAAGGAAGTGCGGAATGTGAAGGGTGAACTGGTGAGTGGTTGGAGCACATGTGTACATATACTTAGAGCAGTGAGATATTACTGACTCCTCATACAGGCCACTGACATTGACATCGTGCGCAAGGAAGTGCGGAATGTGAAGGGTGAACTGGTGAGTGATTGGGTACTAGAGAGAGAAGTCAGAGACCTTTACAGGCCGCCGATATTAGCAGGCCACTGACATTGATATCATGCGCAAGGAAGTGTGGAATGTGAAAACCGAACTGGTGAGTGATTGGGTCACTTTTGCACATCAATTGACATGATGCGGAAGGAAGTGCGGAATGTGAAGACAGAACTGGTGAGTGGTTGAAAGGCAAGCCGGGGATGTCTACAGGGCACCGCCATTGGCAGGCCACTGATATTGACATGATGCGGAAGGAAGTGCGGAACGTGAAGACAGAACTGGTGAGTGATTGGGTCACGCTTTGCCACGCCTTCACATTGGTTGAAATTGCTGGCATCAGCAGGCCACTTACACTGACATGATGCGCGAGGAAGTGCGGAACGTGAAGACAGAACTGATGAGCATTAGAGAGAGAAGTCAGTGGCGTTCACAGGCGCACCTGTGCACTTGCACCCTGCATGTCAAGAGAAGTCAGTGGGCGTTTACAGGCCACTGACATTGATATCATGCACGAGGAAGTGCAGAACGTGAAGACAGAACTGGTGAGCATTAGAGAGAGAAGTCAGTGGCGTTCACAGGCGCACCTGTGCACTTGCACCCTGCATGTCAAGAGAAGTCAGTGGGCGTTTACAGGCCACTGACATTGATATCATGCGCGAGGAAGTGCGGAACGTGAAGACAGAACTGGTGAGCATTAGAGAGAGAAGTCAGTGGCGTTCACAGGCGCACCTGTGCACTTGCACCCTGCATGTCAAGAGAAGTCAGTGGGCGTTTACAGGCCACTGACATTGATATCATGCGCGAGGAAGTGCGGAACGTGAAGACAGAACTGGTGAGTGCGTGGATACTAGAGAGAGACAGTGAGTGACGTTAACAGGCGGCCAATATTGGCAGGCCACTGATGTGGACATTAAGCGAAAGGTTGTGCGGAATCTCTAGACAGAACTGGTGAGTGACTGGGGCACATGTGTAATTATATGTACCCTGGACAATGGCATTGACATTGACAAGCCGCTGACATTGACAAGCCGCTGACATTGACAAGCCCATCATGTGCAAGGTGAAAACATTGTTAACAAGTGTCACTATCTCGTTATTCTCTATTGTGTTTTCAAGGGACGCTATTTCCTAATTCCCTAATGTGATTGACATCTCTGTTTCTGGCGCAGGTGAAATTGTACTCACGGCACACAGGCAAGTCAGAGGAGACGATCGAGAATGACATCCGGCGTCCCATGTATCTCACACCTGACGCTGCAGTGGAATATGGGATCATAGATAAGGTGCGTGTGTCACATTGTGAATGTGTTTCTGACCATTCTTTTGTTGTTGCTTAATTTTCGCTCGTATTGCTTTGCTTTGGATGCTGCTCCGAGTGGTTCAAGAGGCCAACACATGGTGTGCACATCTTGACCACGCAATGTTGGAGTGCATTTTAAGAATTCCGCATTGTGCTGTGCCCTATTGCTCGTGTTGCTGGGTGACTGGCATTGCAGGTTCTCGACACGGATGCGAAGAACGACAGTGTTGTCGATTCCCTTCGCAAACGGCAGCTTATCTAGTCAGTGATGGTAGTCCTGGCCATGCCATTACTAACAATAAGAGTACCTGCAGGGTTCATGTACTGGTACTAGTATTAGGCATTTTTGTATTATGGAGTCACAGATATCTGAAAGATACCCTACCTAAGGTTCCAACCAACAGGAGCTTTGCAGGGGTGAGCGGGACTGGCAACAGGGAATGGGTAACGTTATGTGCACTAGCGGGCCAGAAAATCAACCGGAGGTGGAGACTACTGTATCACAAGCAGTCACAACAAAACACTCATGCTGATCTGTATGCATTTATTCAAATGCATTTGTTTCATTGCTGCATACAATCAAGCTGCACTGCACTGGAGCACGTTACATGTTCCTCTGTCTATAAAGAAAACAGAGAAGCTTTGAACACATCTATAAACTGTTCTGATCACAAGTGCTGGGTCGCCCATCAACTGCTTGTATTTCACGTCAGAGGAAACCCGGCTGACTCAGTGTTGGAAAAGCTGATCACAAAGCTCCCTGTGCCTGCTGTAAATCACATCACGCCGCATCTTCATTGTTGCTGTGAGGAGACCATTATCCACCTGAAAAACAACCCGGCAGGGCTAGTCAGTAAGAGTCCACACACCCGAGTCCATACTGTCCTGGTTTGTGACTTACTGTGAATGGTTCATCGAGGAGTGCAAATGGACCGACCCGTTCATGCGGCAAACAACCTGCCTCTGTTAAACTGAAAAAGAGGAGAAATGTGAAAAAAAAAGGGACCAATTAGATTACTCAGAAGATGGTGGCCACACTAACAAGGTGTGACAGTTGTTCTGGATACAACACCAATGGCATCGCAAAGCAAGACAGTTGTGCAAAACAAGATGATGAACCAGACTAGCTTACCAGCGGGTGAGCTCTTGTTGAACGAGAGCCCTCTGTTCCTTTTCTGTCACCTCGCCTCCCTCCATCCCCTTCTCCGCTCTCACGTTTGCCACTGCAGCCTTCATCTCGTCCTCATTCACGACAATCAGCGCTCCAAGCTTTCTCTCGTCCTGAAAACATAATCCAAGTGAGTCTCAGAGTCTCAGCATATAAGTACAAAGAACGATGGTTAAGAAAATCGACCTCAGTGCAGGCAGACTGAGATTGCTTGCTTACACATGCTGTACACATGCTGTAACCGTGCTGTACCTGGCCAACGAGCATTATTTGGCGGATGACAGGGCTGCTAAGTGCAGCCTCCTCAACAAAGGCAGGCTCCACATTTTCACCTGTTCGAAAGAAGGGCAAGAATGTACACATTTAATCAAAATTCAGCCACACATCCGTTCAAAGTTGCAAATAAGTGTGTGCTTGCCAGCTGTCTAGTCACACGCACCACTGGCAAGAACGATGGTATCCTTTGCTCGACCGTCAAGGACCAGAAGCCCTCCAGCGTTTCGTGCAGCGCCAACTGGAGTCAAAGGAGAGATCCATCCAAGATCGCCCGTCGAGAACCAACCATCCTTGTCAATTGCCATTGCTGTGGCCGCCGGGTTCTGTTGAACACCAACAAGCCCATGCACATAAGTTTGATTGCACTGAAAAGGTGCAAGAATCCTGGCATCTAAACACAAATTTGAACTCACCTTGTGGTAGCCCTTCATCACTTGAGGGCCACGTGCCTTGACCAACCCACGCTGGCCTGCAGGGAGACCAGCTCCCGTCTCCAGGTCTACAATCTTTATCTCTGTTCCAGGAACGGGACTCCCAATGCTTCCCAAAGCCTGTTCCAACGACCGAAAAGAAAACCAAATCAAGTCTCATCGTCTGCTGTAGCAAGCACGTGACAATTGAGAAACTTCAGGTCGACCGTGCTTACATTGTTGGAACTTTGCCTGACTGTCAGCACAGGAGAGGTTTCTGTGAGCCCATATCCATTGAGCAGAGTGATCCCAATTTGCTGAAAACAAAAGAGAAGCGGCATCAGATAGAATGTGACAAACTTCAGGAGCTAAAACAAATTATCTTCAGAATGACCTAGTCAGTTCACAAAACTCAGGCATTCCATACCTCAAAGAATTTGTCCACGTGCGACGGCAAGCTGCCTCCACCACTCACAGCTGCCTGTGTGCACAATCAAAGCGCAGAATGCGAGGCAACAATGTAAACAGCGTCTATCAACATGAACGTCTGAAAACAGTGTAAGCCTTGCTAGGTCATCTAAAATGCCATACCATACCTTTTCTATGCCGATAGCAGCTTTGACCTTGGTGTACACAAGCTTCTCCGCCAGAAGGTGAAGAGGCAGCAGCACCAGTGCTAAAAGCCCGGATCCCAGACATTCTGCTACAGCCTTCATGAACATGAGCCCCTGAACGTTTTCACGTGAACGAAGGACAGCCATGCCTGTCCAGATGCGCAGCGCTTCCTTGTGAAGACAACTGACTTTTATCAAGAACTTGGCAATTGCTGCTCTGGCGGCTGATGCTGCAGCAAGCTTCTTCTGGACTCCACTGCAAGTCCAACACAAGGAATTTTGTGGTGATCTCATGAGTGGAAGGAAGGAGTTCAGTTTACCGCCAGGAATAGATGATTGGTTGCTGTATTACCTGTATAGGACCTCGAAGACAAGTGGAACAGCCACGAAGTAGTCCGGAGGGTGTTTCATCAAGTCTTCCTGCAATGAAATTGGAACAAGTTTACTCAGATGCTGTGGGATGACTTGATTGAAATGCGATCATGCACTGGGCGAACCTTGAATGACTTGACATTGCTGTAGACTAGCTGGACGCCACGGCTCAGTAGAAAGTACTCGCATGAACGCTCATACATGTGCCATGGGGGTAGCAGGCTCAACATGACATCACCAGCATCTGGCGTCAGGGCACATTCAAAATTGTTGACCTGCGAAGCGTGATCATGGTAAGGGATGTGAGAAAGAAATGTATGCAGTAATGAACATAACAGGCATAACCACGTGTATAATCCACTGCGAGTATGATAAATCGTCATGAAGAAGGGGGAAGAAGGGAAAGACGAGGGGGGAGAGGTTGACCTGATGCATCAGGTTGCTGTGTGTGAGCATCACTCCCTTGGGATTCCCGGTCGTTCCAGAGGTGTACACCAATGTTGCCACGTCATCAGGTCTGGACGCTTGACGAGGCGCTGAGCGCGACAGAGCATCATGCGTGAGCCTGCTGGCACTCCCAGCAGCCGAGACTTCTTCAAACGAGTATAGAGAAAACCATTTCGAACAGGTGCTTTTAGTCTTCCAGTCAGTGTTGGTTGCCTGGCCTTTACCGACTGGAGGCCAGAGGACAACTGCAAACTTGACAGTATCTTTCACCAAAGAAGCTTCGAGGAACGGCGCAATGTGCTCAAGAACCTGGACGTTGTCCACGATGACAGCGGTACTGAAAGAAACCGTTCAGAAAAAAACGCGGTCATTCATAATGAAATGCGGGAACCTTACTGACGTGAAACGAACCCAAGAAGTCATGACGAACCTGTCCGAGTTTTCCAGGATGTGAAATAATTCCGCGCCTGAGGACTTCGTTCCTCGAACAGCATCACGAGCACCAATGTCCATCACGCCTGCTCGCACCTCCAACCGCATGATCAGAATATGCTCGACCTTAAAAGTACTCGTATGGGACTCCAGACCGAAACAGGCATCATTCCATGGAAAATTGGCTTGCCTTGATCAGCGATAAGCCATCGGTGCGAGTTTTCAGCAAACAGCGAGGCGCACTCTCCTTGCTTCAGCCCATAGACGCGCAGACCTTCACCGAAATCATGAATTGCACTCTCAAGCTCCGAGAACGTCAAGCCTCGTTTTTGTCCGTGATGCGGATCGAAAAGAGCGATCTTGTCGCCATACTGCTCTGCGAGAGTAGGCCAAATGTCAGGAAGGACCTTCCACCTTATCGTGGCTGACTCGCCTTCATCAGGTGTCGGGAACACAACAGGTGAGAAGGAACCTTCAAGGCTACTTGGGACCTGCAGGCGCCAACCCTAGCGATGAGAAATGGACTATCCAGAACGCGTGAAATCAAAGCAGTTGACACTATTCGCCTAAATATTCACCTCAAGAACGGAGCTGACTTTCAGCGATGTGAAATTACGTCGAGCTTGTCCTCTGCTGCCGCTTTGCGAGCACTTCAGACACTTGTCTCCGAAGAAACCAAGTCGTTTACTGTTTTCTACAATCGAAGGTTTCCTCAACGATAAACTGGCTAGGCCCTGATGGGCAGTGGTGCGCAAAATCGCGGCCATGGCTTCGAAGACAAAAGTACGACGCACACGGGTCTTAGTGGCAACAACCTGGATAGACGCACCAGCTTAGTGTTCTACAAGTCGGCTCAACAACTTTATTCACTCGCGCAGGAAAAATAGTTTCTGCAAGCTGCGAGCCCGAATTCGTCGGAGCACATCAAGACTGACGTATGGAATAGCTTGGGTCAGCAACTGGAGAATCCAAGGGCACTATTTCTGCTGTTTCTGGAATGACTGTCCATTCGGACGCTCGAGCGGCACGTGAGCTCCGACTCGCTCCAGGCCAGCCGGGCATCGACATGGCTCTCATGAACCACAAGCACCACCCGCCAATGAAATTTCTAGACGGACCTCCGACCAAACTGAATTCGCATGGCTGGCGCTATGACCTCGCGAAGGACAAGCAGCCATTCGAAATGTTCTGCACCGTTTTTGCCCTCTAACCCATCCCAAATCCTTCGAACCACGGCAGATCGTTCTGGTCTGGATGCAGACCAGGTGGATGTGTGATGGAAAAACCGAGACAGAACACGTGAGAAGGGTGATCGCCAATCACTGCACTGTACAGTCTCTGCCTGAGCTGGAACACAAACCGCGCGTGCCTTGCCCGAACTTGCAGTTGGGCAGGGCGAGAATCAAGGAGGGCTACGAAATCGTTTGCCATTCGATGGCTGTGTCAAACAGACTCCCCATTCGAGGATTGCGGCTTGCGTGGGGACCACTGCGCTCATGCAGCCTCTTGCGTCTTGCCTAGCGGGCAGACCGCATGGCGCGACGTTGTTGGGAATTTTTTGCGGGAGAAGCAATTTTGGCAGCTTGAGTGGGGTGGAGTGCTGCAGGAATTGTGTACGCGCTTGAAGGTCGTATTTTAATAACTCTGCCGAATTAGAGACTGGTTCGTTTCTCAACTTATGTCTCGTACATCCTATGTATACGGAAAAACATGAAAGCACAAACTGTGCTCCACTAGCCCAAACACAGGTAAGAAATCCTGCCCCAATTTGATCAGCTACGAAACCAGTTGACGAAGGACGTGGCTAAAGGTGTACCGCCACTTGTTGCCACAGGAGACGATGAAGCCGGGGATTGAACAGAAGAAAAGGCCTTGGCAGTTGACTGTACCTTCTGCCACATTTCCTCTCCCACCACGCAGTGTGCAGATTGCGAGAATGTAAACGCCTGGAACCCATCATTCTCAGCAGACTTCATCTGCACAATCCTTTGTATAGAGGAGCTAACCTTAGCAGAAAAGGACTGGAGCAGCTTCACCTGGCCTGGAGCGCAGTTTTGGTAGCTGGAACGGAGGCACCGAAGCAACGGGTCTGTGGTACCCTTGGGCCTGGGTGCGAGGGTCAGACTGACGGCTTTGTAATCAGACAAGGAGTTGACAATGAGCATCGGAGAGCGTGAGAACTGCAGGTTGTACTCGGGAAAGAAACACTTCCATGTTTCGTTGGTACCCTTCATGGCTGCATAGAGTGAGGATGAGGATCAGAGAGAACAAGAGCAAGGAGAGTGGAAACAGAAAGACAGGGAGGAAAAGCGACGCAAGAAGTTGGATAGAGCAAGTGGAGGATATCCTTGCAAAGGAACAAGCTGGAAAGAGTCAATTTCATTGCATTGCATTGAACATCAAATTGTTGGGGACTACTCCAGCTACGAGAAGACTGCGCTTGCATCACTTGAGAGAGTTCCTTTCGCCCAGAGTTCAATGCTCAGTGCTCATTGCTCGTTGCTCATTGGACAATGGTGACTCACCTCGCTTGCACTCGGCGTTAACCCCAATGCGTCCCATGTCATGCAGGCCGGCCATCTTCTGCACCTTCAGGCGCATGCTGTACTGCCCGTCCTTATCCGCCACGTCTGATGGGAGGGATCAGGCAGGGGAGAGAATGGTAGCAGAAAAGGAGGGGACGGGAGCGGATTAGGGAGGGGGAGCGGGATGTTGAGGGGGATGGGAATGGGAAGGGGGTGGGGACAACAGCGACGTGCCATCCAGCTCCTCATGTGGCCCAATGACCGCTCCACATGAGCAACACTTGACGGAGAGGGAATTGGAGAGAACCAGGCAGCGCTGGGGGGAGCAGTGGGGACTGGCCATACCTGAAAGAAGTTCCAAACCCGGCATTGTCTAAATTCCAACAAGCTCAAACGTCCAGTGCTTCAGATTGAAGCTCATCCCAAGATAAGCCCACCCGGGAAGTAGCCTCCGTCCATGAAGCACTTGGTGGTGACGTTGTAGTTGGCCAGCCACCTCGAGATCTGATCGCATTCCAGACGGGAATGTCTATACAGAAAGACCTACCCGACATGAAGCCTAATCCAGGTGAAGTTGGTAGGTGAGGCCTACCTGGAAAATAGCCTCCGTCCATGAAGCATTTGGTGGTGACGTTGTAGTTGGCCAGCCACCTCGAGATCTGATCGCATTTGATTGACGTCGCGACGCCACCCGCACTGCAGCCGCCCACCAGCATCTGCTTGCCCACGTTCAGCCCGTGCCGCGCCAGCAGATCTGCAGGGTTGGGGATGAGAGGCGGAGGGGTTGAGAGGGGGAGGGGAGGGTGGTCAAGGGAACGTGCTTCGTCGGAAATCACGAGTTAAGTGAAGAGTAATTTTCTCATACTACGTGCTTCATTGAATTTAATTTACAAAAATGGGCAAGAATTCCTTTTTTTCCCTTGCATCGTTGTGTACTTTCCCGAGAATCCCAAAATACGACCCGATTTGCCACGCACCTTGCAGCGTGCCCTGCAGGTTCCAGTGCCCGCGAAAGTAGAGCGCGCGTCCCGTCTCCGAGTTGGGCGGCAACTTGCCGTAGCCACCAGTGAAGGAGCTACCGTCGCAGTACTTGACGAGCACCAGGTTCCAGTTGTAGAACGCGGGATTCACGGCGCTGTCCGTGCTGCCCACGCCGCCATACTTCACGTCCTGTTGCGGGGAGAAGGGGAGACGGGGAGGAGGGAAAGGAGCGGGGGAAAGGCGAGGGGACGGGAACGATGGTTCGTGGGGAGGCGTGGGGCGCAGCGGGAACGAGAAGCGCAGCCCACGTGCGGAGAGTCCGAGCCTGTGCTGGGCGCAGTGAGAAGGAAGCGCAGGTTGCCATAGCCGCCGGGTGAAGGGGCGCCGTATGGTGAAGGGGGTCTGTTATGCACGCCTCTGCTGAAAGCGGACGCGTCCTACTTTCAGTTCTTCCCTCAGATTTAAGCAAACGGAACTAAGAGAGGAGGCAGGAATGAGGGATTCGCTCTGTCAGCTTGCTGGACCTATCCAGAAGGGGAGTGAGAGAGCGGGAGTGGCTCGGCATATGCTGCCGCAATGCGAGGTGCTGAGGTCGGGAATAGTACGTACGCTGGTTGGCGGCCATTTCTTTGAGCTTCCCAGGGGTCCCTTGGCTCGATTCGCGCACGACTTGGCATTGAAACACCACCCGCCAGCCTGGCAATGCACATGAGACGTAGATGACACGCACAGAAAAACGAAGATGTAACAGCGATACGAAGAAGAGTAATAATGGCAGGAACAACCAAGTCGGCATCGTCACAAAGATTTGTCTACTTTGAAGAAAACATGTCTACTGCATTAGAAAAAATGCTTGTTTGGCCCCGAATTCACACGCAAGTGAGAATGCGGCACTGCTCACCTCGAGAATCATGATCCAGTTGTTGGCGCCGCTGCCGAACCCGCGTCGCAGGTAGTATCCAGCAGGACTGCCGTCCAAGCATCGCGCGCGAGAGTTCTTCTTCGACAGGAGATACAGCCGTGCGACGCGCGGGTTGTCGCCTGCGGCGACGGTGCTGCTCGCCTGCGTCGCAACGTCGTCACTCGCCCCTCGCAGCTGCGCCACGCGAGGCACGGTTGGCGGGCCGCCAGGTAAAACGCCGACTCCGCCGCCGGCGCCGGCGGATCCGGAAGAAGAGAAATCAATGTGCGGTCCGAAGGACTCAGCGTCAACGGCACTGTCTAGAGTCTCGAAAGGATCTGCGATCTCTTGCGAAGCCGCTTCGCTGCTTGCGACAGTGTGCGACGGGGCTAGGATGAAGATCAGGAGGAGGATAGTGGTGACGAATGGGGGGGATGCGTGAGTTCGCATTCGCGGGGAGGCCGATTGGTCCATGTCTAAATGTGTAGGAACGCGTTCATTCACTCGAAAGAGAGGAAAGAAGGCCGTACTTCTTCTTGGCGTGAAAAATCTAACTATGGTGACAAAGGTCGGCGGATGTGATGAGGAAAGTTATTGTGAACAGGCAAATGCGTGCGAGTAAAGTGAGCTACAATGCTTCTCTTCTGCTGTTGAAACCAGAAAGCTAGTCCTGATGCCTAAATCATTTTGGTGTTCTCCACACCATTCGCATTTGCTTGTCCTTCTCCTGGGTTGCCTGCCTCGCTGTCTTTTGTGCCTGCGCGAAAGGCTATGCTTGCTCTGTCACGAGCCGCGACACAAGAATACTAAGGCGGCGCGCGCATTTTCAAATTGCGCCAATGCGAAAATGGTGAGGTTGAGAACGCTGTTCGCGTGCTCAATTATGCGAGCGAAAAAGATGTTACATAGTTCAACGAATAAAAATTGTATGAACTTCCTTGTTCGCACCAACTGACACCGTTCAAATCGCATATACGCGACACGGCTCGGTTCAGGCTGCTCCAGCCTTGGCAAAAATGTTGTTGCATCTGGGAAACAGCAAACAAAAAACATTTATCTCGGTATACCGACTGTTTTATGTCAAGTATTTACGGAATTCCTCTTCCGCCACCGCTCTCTGTAATCACAACAATCCGTAAGCTCGAACTTGTCCATTATGAGTCCTGCAAATCACTTAGCGCTTCGTACGCGCACCTATCTGAGAGTATTCTAGCGCACTGGTCCGGGGACCAGTTAGCATCGAACGCTTAGCAGTGTAGGTTTGTCTTGATAGGTGACAGAAGCAGTCAAAAGTCAGGCTTCTGCAGAGCCGTGGATTACGGTCTAGCGCATCGCGTGTTCGCGGGCAACACCGACATTTCTCGTAGGAATCTCCTGCTTACTGTTAATCTCACCTGGCCTGGTCGTAGCAGCTCGTCATCGCGGCGAAGGGTGGATTTTTAGGCGGCTTAGGACGCGCTGATCGCAGCAGGCGCTGACTCGCTTATTGCTAACAGACATGGTAAAGAAACTTGCGCGCACTCTTAAAGCTATAGTTGGTTAACATTTGGCATGTCGAACTGGTGATTGGAAAAGGCGCCACACGGCGAGTGCTCTAGGTTAGGGTTTTCTTGCCGTGTTTACTCGTCTATCTGTCAGAGCAGCTGCTCTCAATCGCAACACACCCGCTCGGTTAGGGATCCCTCCTGTGTTGTCGGCTGGGGCCTGCATTTACCCAACCGAGCCTTCGCATCACTTTCCAATGCTCCTTCAATTATTTTGTTCGGCTTCGTTTTGCTCCGTGCGCGTCCTTCCCGTCCGTCACTGCCCAAATCGTACCACCGTCCTTCCCCACTCCCGCAACCGATCAGGATGGGCACACCATTCTTCTGCTGCAAACAGCGCCACAGAAATCATCCTGCACTTATATCGAGTACCCCACCACAGCAGAGGCCATTGATGGTATTTCCCTTCCCTCGCTCTCATTCGTCCCCTGTGTACATCACTCCATACTTAGGAATATGAGTGCATGCATTTAGTTCATTTGCTCTCACTAAACCGAAGAACGCACCCCTCACCTGTATTTCGAGCCCCAACCCCGAAACCTAAAACATGCCCAAATCTCTGAAAACTGCTGAGGATCCCCAAATGGCAATACCTAGATAGCATGTTCAGGGTTCCAAGAGCTTAGGATTAAGGGCCATGGGGAAATAAACATGGAACAAGTCCCATCTCTGTTTTTTTTTATCCACGCTCGTCCCTCTGCTCGCCATGCATGACTCGCAGGGCTGTGCGCTCTGTTTGAGCGGCGGCTCAAGGAGATGAACCCCGGGGTGAAGAACATCACGTACGACATCTCAGAGCTGTACCAGTTCATGGAGTCTCTGCCCGACCTCACCGCCCTCGTGTGAGTTCCCCTGCAATGCGTACACTTATGTATGCTTGTTCTTCTAAGGGAGGTTCAACGAAATGAGGCGGGAGTGACGAACATCACGTACGACATCTCAGAGCTGTATCAGTTCATGGAGTCTCTGCCCGACCTCACTGCGCTGGTGTAAGTCCCTTTGCAACGCCTCCACCTTTCATGTGCCTTCTCTGTTTGAGATGAGCCCAAGGAGGTGACAAACATCACATAGGAACGACATCTCGGAGCCCGACCTCACCGCCCGACCTCACTGCCCTTGTGTAAGTCCCTTAGCAGTGCGTACACTTTTGTATGCTTGTTCTGCTTAAGCGGCGGCGGTTCAACGAGATGAGCCCAAGGGAGTGACGAACATCACATACGAACGACATCTCAGAGCTCTACCAGTTCATGGAGTCGCTGCCTGACCTCACTGCCCTCGTCTAAGTCCTGCTGCAACGCCTCCTGCTGCAACGCCTCCACCTTCTATATGCATGCTTTGATCGATCACCGGCTCAAGGAGGTGAGTGAAGACACGTACGACATCCCAGAGCTCTACCAGTTCATGGAGTCCCTGCCCGACGCCACTGCCTCCTGTAAGTTCCTTTGCAGCACCTTCATCTTTTATGTTTTGCCCCCCCCCCTGCCCTTACCCCTGCCCTCCCCCCTGCCCTCCCCCCTGCCCCTGCCTCTGCCCCTGTCTCTGCCCCTTCCGCTGCCCCTGCCCCTGCCTCTGCCCCTGTCTCTGCCCCTTCCGCTGCCCCTGCCCTTGCCCCTCCCCCCCCCCTCCCCCTCCCCCCCCCCCTGCCCCTACCCCTGCCCCTGCCCGTGCCCCTGCCCTTGCCCCTGCCAGTGCCCCTGCCCCTGCCGCTGCCCCTGCTGCTGCCCCTTGCCCCCACCCCCGTTCCTTGCCCCTGCCCCTGCCCCCGCTTTTACCTCACGCCCCACCTTCCGCTTCCTGTGACACCTCCTCTTCCCCTTCCAGGGTTGCTTAGGTTCCTTGCGAACACTGTCAGATGTTTGTCTTACAAGCGGTAGTTTGGTCATTTCTCATGATGTGCACTGTTCTATTTTGTTGCGTGTGCATGCAGTCTGGATGAGACTGTCTGTGCATACGTCCCATTTGACCGAAAACGGCTCAAGGAGCTCGCCTACCAGCGGCTAAGCAAGCTAGCTGGTGTACAATGATTATTGTTACATGGCACATCATGTAATACGCATCATGTGACCTCCCAATGTTCTGAGGAGCATGGGCTCCTACATTTAGTGTAGCTCAATAAAGCAGAAGATTCTGTTGGCAATTCATTCTGGATGTAGGATTGATTCTGTGCCCATATGACCATCTCATGCTCATTTATCCAAATACGACATTAAGCCATATAAATAAATACTTTTCAATAGTCCTAGAAAACTATCTGAGTCGGGCCCACTGCATTCATCAACAAGTCTTCTACAATGCACTCATTTATTTTACGATATATTCAACATACGTTGTTCTGTGTACTTACTCGATTAATTTGCTGAACGGAACAAAACGACTAGTTGAGTAAATGCATGCTTGGCGGTTCGCGATTCCACCGCCTCTCCCGCTCATTCCCTTTGAGACGCGACGCGCTTGGGCGACACGGATAAACGAGAGGCAAAATGTCGAATGTTGAAAATCCAGTTTCGACCTCCCTCCAAACCACGCGCACGACGCACGTGGATCACGCAGTGCTCACCCTGTTCCATGAAAATGTCTTTGCCCTGGGCTTGGTCCAGGTGAAGTGTAGCCTCTTCTGATGGAGGTTCAGCATTTCTCTAGAACCGTGTATCAAGTAGTGCTAATAGCTTGGCTGGGCGCCCGCGTGGCGACTGCGCTTCGACAACCGAGAGTAGACATTGACTGCGCTGTGGGACCCTGCGGAACAGCGTCTGGAGACTGTTGGCTTTGTCGTTGATCGTGGAAACAGGGCGAGCAACTTGCTGTAGCCATTCTAAACGATCTGGACAAGCCAAGGTACAACAACAGAGAAGCGATTCAAAGCGCATTGACTATCCGTTAGGCTAACGTCGACGAGGAGAAGTAGGTTATTCTGAAGGATCACAATCTGTCATTCAGACCCTAGCGATATTTGACTCACAGTTTTCGCCGTAGGAGCCTATTACTTTCCCAAGTAGACCCTCTAGCGTGCTCAAACAACCTGCAATCAATCTAGCGTGTATAACGGTTCCTGCCAAGAGCAACCAGAATTAGCCGTCCGTCCCCGAGACAATGGCGCGGAGCCACAGGTGCATTGGGCGAACCCGGCGTTCCCTGCGCCAGGCCTCGCTTTTAAGCCTCTCCCTCGTACTCGCGCTTGTCGCCCTCTCCGTAGCCCTCGCTTCCGCGTCCGTGAATCCCGCACGCCCACGCTCACTGCTCGCCTCGGCACTAGCAGACTTCAAATCGCGCGGCGATTTGAACGGCAACGGTAATGGCGGCTCGAGTCCGAAGCCGGGAGTAGGCGCGTCGTCCGTTAATCCCGGCGGCCGTGTCGCGCGGCTTCACATGCTGTCGAAGGAGCAGACGCGAGGTCGTTGCCTGGACGGGAGGTAAGACTGGAAAACTGATCGTAAAACAACGAACTCTCCACTTAATGAATTCCCACAATCGGGCGCGTATCGTTACAGCGATGTACTCTACCTTGTGTTTCTCATGCTCATTCCTCGCCTGTGCCCACCGTTCGCAGCATGCCGGGTTACTACCTTCGCGAGGGATACGGCACGGGCGCCAACAAGTGGATCCTCTTTATGGAGGTGAGCGCGGAACGAAGCGTAACAGCTTTATTTCAGGCAACAAGTGCGCTTCGACAAATCTACAGGTATTCGCGGAGTTCCATTCGATTTCACCTAATTTTAATCTAGGTGATTCGCATTCCTGATGAATACACTCTTTCCCTTCCAACGGCATCCTTCCCCAACGCTTTCCGCTCCATTTTCCACTATTCTGTTTTTTCCTCCCAGGGCGGTGGGTGGTGCTTCAGTGCGAAGCAGTGCGCCAACCGCGCGATGACGGACCTCGGAAGCTCCGTCAACTGGCCGTCCGTCAGCGTGAGTTGAATCATAGACTGCTAGCACGAGTCACGAATCTCGTATGTCAATGCGAGCTCCAACAAAGAGCAACGCGCCTTTTATTTCCCTCCCGAGAAAACCTTGCCCGTCTTTCCACATCCGTCCTCCCGTTCCCCTTGCCGGTTCTCTTTCGCCACCGCAGGACGTGCATTTCGGCGGAGTCGCGAGTCCGGACGCGGGGATCAACCCCCAGTTCTACAACTGGAATGTGGTGCTCGTAAAGTACTGCGACGGTAGCTCCTTCACGGGCGGATCCGGCAAGAAGAACAAGACGGAGGAGACCGGCAAGACGCTCTACTACCGGGGACACTGGAACTTGAACGGCGTGCTTCAAGGTACGTTTACGAGACGAAGTCAGGATTTTCTGAACCTAAACCATGGCGAGGAGGTTTAACTCAACTTAGGGCCGTTGCGGCCCTCCGCGCTCCCTGTTTTCCCGGTTTCAGATCTGCTTGACATTCAGAATCTTCAGCATGGGGTTTAGGTGCTGGTGGAGGGGGGATGCAGCGGCTTGAGACTCCCCAAAAGTCATCTCTTCGCTTTCTATCTCCCCGTCTTACCCCCCCCCCCCTCCGACAGATCTGCTGGACAATCAGAATCTGAACCACGGGGAGGAGGTGCTGGTGGGGGGTTGCAGCGCGGGCGCGGTGGCAGTGTCGATCAAGTGCGACCAGATCGCCACGTGGCTCAAGGATTACGGCGTTAAAACGAAGTGCTTCATGGACGGAGGCTTCTTCCCAGGTAGGCCGCTTCTGGGCGAAGCTGTATGGAGCACCGTTTTCCAAGGGCAATTCTCCTGTTTACCAGTTACCCCCAATTGCGCTGGCTTACCTTCTCTCCCCGTTTCTTTGCTGTTTCTTATGTTTTAGTTTTAAAATTCCCCATTTATTTCTGCTCTGCCCGGCAGACGTGGTGGATGTGAACGGCGAGCGGTCGCTGCGGGAGAAGGTGCAGCGGCTGGCAACGCTGCACGACATCGACCGAATTGGGATCAACGGCGACTGCAAGGATGGTGAGTGTAGCGAATGTTACTGCACGTGATTGACTGCCTGTCATGGTGGTGGAGTGGTGAAGTTTCACGACAGGTGGAAAACCGTGATCTGAAGTACACGCAAGTTGCTTACACTTCCGCACCCCCTCCCTCTCACTCGCAGTCTATCATTCCATCACCTCTTTTTTTTTCGCCTCGTTTCTTCTTTTCGCCTTCGACTTAAGCGAGTATTTCCTCATCCATTCCCAGGTTTAAACTTCACTCGGCCCTTCTCTGCCCTTTTCCCGCCTTCACCTCCCTCTCCTCGCAGCCATGGAGCCAAGCGATTCCACGTGGAAGTGTTTCTTCCCCGAATACAATCTCAAGTTCGTCAAGTCGCCAATGTTCGTCGTGAATTCGCTGGTGGACTACAAGGCCGTCGCGATCGCCATGTCGCCAAAGGCGAAGGGGAAAGCCAACCCGCTAGTGCGCTGCCTCGGTTCCCACTTCAAAAAGTGCACCCCGCAGCAGATCCAACAGCTACAGTACTTCTCCAACAACATTAAAAATTCGTTGGGCAGCGTGCAGAAAAACCGGCAAGCAGCGGGGGTTCCCTTCGAAACGTTCACATTCACTGAATCTACCCACTGCGTGGTGGGGGACCAAATGTGGCAGAAGCTTCAGGATGACGCGTCAGGAGGCGGCGGGGGAGGGAATGGTGTGGCGGGTGCTGCGTCTACTGGTCTCAGTCCGACCAACAAGAAGCCTAATTTGGCGGGATCCTTCAATAACTGGTATCACTAATCGCCAAGGCTGGAGTGGGCAACGGGAGAGGAGAGAAAAGAAGTTCAACGCAAGCTCATCTGAGGAGGAAAGGGAGGAGGAGGTGGGGAGGGGGGGGGAGATCGGACGGTGGGGAATTAGGTATGGGGGTTGGGGACTAACCCTGTTTCGTTACGACTGGGGACCAGGGCTGCATGCGACTGCTGCGGTGCTGCGGAGTATACCAGGGTGCTGCGGAGTATACCAGGGTGCTGCTGCGATCACTCTGCAACAAGGCGAGACAGCAAGAAATGCGGGCCACAATCACCGGAGCTCCGTGGGTTGAAAAACGCGTAGGGGGGCTCCATACCTTGATATATACCGCACAGGGGAAGCAAGACAAGGGAGTGGAGAAGTGGAGAGGATTGAAGGTGAAGAGAGAATTTCTGGACTGGAGCGGGCACACACACACACGAAGTATGGATGCACACACAACTGACTGACACTGGGGGGATTGTTAGAATACACTTTCCGTTATTAGCTTCGCATGGTGGAATATAGTCACTGATGTAATGTTGCATTTTAAATTATATATTAATCTGAACAGTGGTACAACAAAAGCAGGATACGGGTATAAGGTCAAAATCCCATGGGACATCTGCTGCTACCAACTTTCTCTCCTGGCAGCTTCGCTGCGTCCTCTCCTACTTCCTTCCTTTTCACCCCACCTCCCTCTCTCATTCTCCCTCTAGATGTGGACAAAGGCCCGGCGGCCGGCACAAGTCTTCCTGCAGCCCCAAGGCCAAATGCCGGGCAGTTAACATAAATTGATTCGTACTGCCCAGCTTTGATTGCATATGACTCGTGCCACACGCCAATGTCAGGGCCGTCCCTTAACAACTGAGTCATTCGCTTCCATGCTGATTGCGAGGAGGGAGACGGGTTGGTGGACACGGGAAAACAGAGGGATGATTGGAGAGGGGTAGCTAGACAGTGTAGACAAGGTATTGAGATGCAGGGAAGACGTGAGTAAGGAGATTGGAGAGGAGGGAGTGGAAACAGAAAACGGGCAGATGAAAGAAGGATATAAAGGAATATACTTGGACAAACCTGTCTCAAAATCACCCAACCCAAGCCTCAAAATCCCCAGAACGAAGCTTCTATTCGTGCACCCAGCCCAAGCCTCCTCGCGACATACCTGAGCCAAGCCTCGCAACATACCTACCCTTGCACATGGCTCTGGTCGTTGGCATAAGTCACACCCATGCCAAGGGCACATACCGGCCCATACCCCCCCCAAGGCTCGTACCTGAGCCGAGCACGAGGTTATGGTCGTTGGCATAAGTCACACCCATGCCAAGGGCACATACCGGCCCATACCCCCCCCAAGGCTCGTACCTGAGCCGAGCACGAGGTTATGGTCGTTGGCATAAGGGACAAGATGATCGTAGGAGCGCCAGTACATGACAGCCAATGCACTCTTACCACCTATGCCCCAGGCACATACCAAGCCAAGCCCCCTCAAGCTCATACCTGAGCCGTGCACGAGGTTCTGGTCGTTGGCATAAGGGACAAGATGATCGTAGGAGCGCCAGTACATGACAGCCAATGCACTCTTACCACCTATGCCCCAGGCACATACCAAGCCAAGCCCCCTCAAGCTCATACCTGAGCCGTGCACGAGGTTCTGGTCGTTGGCATACGAGACAAGGTGGTCGTACGAGCGCCAGTACATGACAGCGATTGTCTGCGAGCCACGTGTCACGTCCGTGCCCACATAGTGGTCTCCCCCCAGGTACCCAAACCTCTCACTCTCCTGCTCCAGCTCCCTGCCAAGGAAAGGGTGCAGGGGGGATAATGCAGGGCAAACACAGGCGTGCAAGTATCAAGCACGAGTACCACGTGGTCTGTCCAATGCCCACATGCCACTTCACCTCACCTCACAGCGCGACTGTCAATTTCTAACACAAGTATCACCCCAGACATTAGCACAATCACCCGAACTGCCTCAAGGTTTGAACCACCTCAAAAGTATACTCCAAAATTTTTAAACCTCCAACACAAGCAACACCCGCAAACAGCAATTTACAACACCCAACACAAACGTCAAACCACGCCCACGGCTCACATCACAGCATGTGTCATTCAACACACCCGCCTTTTCAACTTGCCACATGACTTCCTACCCAAACCCAAGGCTCACCACACAGCATGTGTGCTTCAAACCAAGCGCACAGCTCACCTCACAGCTTGGTTGAAAACCTCCCCAACCGAAGGAAACGCGGGACCCATTGGAAAGGGATTGTTGGCTCTTGCTCCGATCAGAAACAGACAAAAGTCGCCGTCCATCTTGCCGGCCATCCGGCCCTGGAAAATATCGATCCCATTCACAGAAAGCACGTTTGCAGAAGCTGCCGCCTCGTGCCGCCCACCGACTCCGTTCTCCTTGCCATTCGCCATTGTCTTATCTGGCTCAAATAGTACCTCCCCCAAAAGCCCCTCCCTCTCAGCTCCTACGCCCCCCTTAATCCCCTCAGCCTTCAATTCCCCCTTCTCCCCCCTCTCCCCCTTTCCCCCAGATGTACCTCCCCCAGAACCGCCCTTCCTGGCGCGACTCCAGTGCCAGCTGTGCAGCGCAGTGCGCAGAATGGGCGGCAGGAGGGCGGCAGCGGTGAGCGCGAGAGCGATGGGGCGGGGGAGAACAAGCGCCGTGAGCATGCCCGCTCCCAGCAGCACCTGCGGAGAGAGGGAGTGAGTGAGAGAGAGGGGCACACAGAGGGGAAGGGGATGAGAGCAGCGGGAGCAATGAGGGCGAGGGGCTAGTGGCGGGGGAGAAGGAGTGTCGTGAGCATGCGGCAATTTTGGGAACCCTTAAACGCGAGTGCTGTGAGCTGAGCATGCCACACCCAAGGAGAGCGAGCGGCTTTGAGACTTCGTGCCTCATAAACGGAGAGCGAGGAGTTAGCGAGCATCTGGAGGCACCGCATTGCTTAGTTCCAGCATGGAACATCATCACGGCTCGTGATATTACTAGAAGTTCGGAATTTGGTAAGAGGTATCGCGTTGCTTAGTACCTGCGATGGGGCATAAACACAACTTAAGAGGCACCGCGTTGCGAACTACCTGCATCGGCATGACCGCCTTTAGTAGCGCCAACGGGTCGCTGCTCTCCAGTCGCCTGACAAGCCTCTTTTCTGGAACCTTCGTCGCGTTCGCGTCCCCCTGCTCCGTCGCGCCTGTCGGGTTACTAACAGCTGGTTTCGCCGTGTTCGCGAAATCGGATTTGTCCACTTGCGGAACGTGAGAAGGGATTTTGGCGGCGGAGTCAGCGGCATTGCTGGCGGCGCTCGTCGTCGCGTGCGAAAAGGGCTTGTTGTCGCAGGGATCGCAGGAGTCGCCAGCCGAAGCCATGGCGATGCGACTTATGCTTGCTGGCGACAATTGCCGAATTGCCCAGGGGTTCGCGAAAGTCCTGCGAAGAGGCTGTGCCACGTCCAAAACGGTTGCCGAGGCTCCAACTGGTTGTGCCACCTTTCGCGGCTGTGTGACTTGAAGCGACCGTGCGACCCTAAGCGGCTGTGCGACGGTCGACGTGTTCCACGGCAGGCGACGAATGGTGCGAATCGCACAGGAGACGGCGACAGATCGCATGACCAAGAAAAAAATCCTGAAACCTTGTGAAAACTTCCGACTGTTTACGTCACATAACGGACTACGAACGGTTTAAGTCGACTGAAAGGGTGTCTACAATGTCGACTTCAGAACGACGCGTTGTGTCACTGACTATTGTTCGTCACTGCTTCGTCACGGGACTTCAGTGGCGAAACAGGCCAGCAGCCGCGGGCAAAACGAGCTGGGAAAAGGGCTAGCCCGCGCAATCGTCGTGACTACTCAACGCAGCGTGAAAAGCGGATACGTGTTGTATTTATACTGTACATAGAAAGCAGGAGCAAAGGAACAAGCTTGCGTGTGTCATTTGTGATGGCGGCATGGCGAGGCGAGGCGGGGCGAGGCGAGGCGAGGGGCTAGGGGAGGATGACGTCAGGAGGAAAGGCGAACGAAGCAGGCGTGGCTACGTCAGGCTCACACGTCATAGCTCTTTAAGGAAGAACTCACTGTTCCTGTAACGTCAGTGTGGAAGTGATTGCCTTATAGTGTTACACTTCAAGCAATGAGACCTGATTAAGCAAACTAACCTCATGCACTAACCCTACAGCCACCAACTAAATGACAGACCACATTCTTGCGGGCATAGAATTTCGATTAGAGAAATTCAAACATACGCACACCTTTAACATTGTTCCAAAACATGGAAGCAAGAATCAATGGTACTCACTCCTGTCCTGTGCTGCACACTATTTAGGGCGTGTTCCTACGGCCCCTTATCAGGCCAACCTCTTCTCAAGCTCGCGTTAAAACACATTGAAAATTCCATAAACCCAAAACCCTCGCTACTTTTACCAGGCAAGGCTGACAAGAGGTTTGCCTGATAAGAGCGTAGGAACACGCCCTTAGAGGGGGTAATATAGCTTAGGATGCCTATCAGAAAAATGTACATCCCCTCCCTTGTTGACTACACGAATGCACTCATTATCAACCAACCTGGAACATAACAAAAGGAGGCACTGAGCAAACAAATCGAACACCACCATGGCTTGGAAATACAAGCAAAAAAGAAAGAATTGCTACTCACTGATTGCAAAGAATGGTGCCATCTCTGTAGTTCAAACCCGTTACATGTACAGTGTTGACTGCTTCAGCATCAGCAGGACTGTTGGTAACCGCAACAACCACTGGCCCACGTTGGAACACCAGCAAGCGGGTGGAGACGAATCGAATATGCTGCTGCTTGTACTGCCACAGGGACACCTTAGATGCAGATGCGACAAAAGGGACAGGGAAGACTAGATGACATCGCATGAACAGAAACCGGGATATCATGTGACATGGTACGCGCAGGTTGCTGTTTCAATAAAGCTTTGAAAGCTAGGGCAAGGGAGGTTCATGAACGATACGCAGGGGAGAACGATGGGGGACCTAAGGGAGTGGGTAGGGGGCGAAGAGGGAAGAAGGGAGAGGAAGGGAGGGGCGCCAGCAACCTCATCCAAAGCACACTGCGCAAATCAATTTACCGTCTGGATCTAAAACGATTTGTGAGACGCCTCTCAAAACCCGTGACCTGTGGAATATCGTGAGCGATACAAGTTACCTTGTATCTAAAGCGGATGACAGCAGCCAGGAAGCAGTAGAGAGGGTGGTCTGTGTTGAGGAAGCCTTTTGTCGAGGCAAATCACACTGTGTGCGAGATGAAAAAGCACCTCCAAGTTACCTTGTGTCGGAAGCGGTTGACAGCAGCCAGGAAGCCGTAGAGAGGGTGGTGCGTGTTGAGAAAGGGCCAGAGGGACTCGCGGTTCTGCGGGTCGGGTCCTCCCATGAAGGCCTGAGGGGGGGGATGGAGAGGAGCAGTAGGGAAGAAAGGAAATGAAAAGGGGCCTGAGGGCCGGCTATGAGGGCGTGCGGGGAGGAATGAGAAGAGGTCAGATCCAAAAAGGGGCGATTGCAGCAGCCCTGCTTGGAGGTGAGTCGAAAGCGGTGCCAACACACGTTGCAGCACCACCCACCCACCTTCGCACACCACCCACCCTCCCACCCACCCTCTCTCCTCCCCATCCACCCACCCACCCAACCACTCACCCACCCACCCAATGCTCACCTGCTCTGTGCCTGAGTAGACGAGGGGAATGCCTCTAGTGGTGAGCAGCAGCACGAGCGCATTGCGCAGCAACAGCTGGTCTGCACGTGCAAATAGAGAAGGGAGAGGGATGTGATGGGGGGAGGTGGACGTGCAGTGGAGGAAAGGACTGGAGAGGGAGGGCTTGGGAATAATCACTTACCAGGAACAACTCTTGAGAATTCTCCAACGTGACTCAAATAGAGGGAGAGCTTGGGTTTGACCCAAAAGTCACCTTGGTTGAATGATTGAATCTGTCTGTCATTACACCTCATCTCATCTCTTGCAGCATCACACTAGCAGCTCAGCCCAGCTCCACAAGCCCTCATCTCACCTCCATATAGCAAGCACAGCAAGCGGGGCGAGTCATGGTTGTCTAGGAAGCTTCCCTGAAAGTCCGCATTCCCAGCGCCCTCAAACACTGCAGCCATGGCTCTCGCAAGCTCAACCATAGTCGCTGCTTCCGCAGATGCTACCCTCACAGCAGCCGCAGCAGGGGCGACAGGGGGTGCAGGGGCGCCAGCTAAATCTGCTGCATCAGCACTAGCAGAAGCAGCAGCGGTAGCACCAGTTGCAGCGGCAGAAGCGGCAGCAGTAGGTAAGGCAGGGAAGGTCGGGGCGGAGGAAGCAGCAGGGGCAGCAGGGACAGTGTAGCCAGCAGCAGGGCTGTGTGTGAATTCATCACTGCCCGTGTTGCCCCCTGTGAAAGCCCTCACCATGGCCAGCTGTAGCGCCTGCTGTAGCTCGGCTGTAGCGTGGTTCTGCAAGCAGGGAGAACAGAACAGCACGGAGGGGAAACATGAAACAGGAAGCGTGGCAGGATGACTCATACTCACTGGTGCCAGAATTGTTGGGTTTAGGGTTTGAGGTTCAGAGGAGAAATGGGGAGCATTACATGCATGCATGCACTGCACCACCGTCTGCACTGCACACATGGTGCGAGGACAGTACAGAACAGACGACGATGTACGTGTCTTTTGAGAATTCTCAAGTGCAGATTCAGAGTCGCGATTTGAGTTGACTCAAAACAGTACAGACCAGACGACGGTGCATGTGTCTTTTGAGAAATCTAAAAAAACAGACTCAGACTGCAGACATGGTGGGATGACAGTACAGACGACAGTATCTGCACTGCACTCACCGTGTACGCTCTCCCTGCCAGCAGACGGTGGGGGAGCGGCAGCAAGGGAATGGAGAGCTCTGCAAAGGCTGGCACTCGGAGGTGGGAGGCGAGGGAGCGGACGAACTCGGGTGGCATGTGGTGTGCTGCATCGACTCGTATGGCGTCGAATGAGAACGTGTGCACGAGATAGGCTGGAAGAAAAAAAGGGGGAAAATAAGGAGAAAGGGTTTTCCGCGCTTCAGTTGTGGCTGATCAGGTGGTGTCATGAGGCATGAGCAAGCGCATAGGTACTGGGCTGTGTGCAGTTCTCACGTGTGATGAGGCGATTTTTGAGTCGACTCAAAAATCGCCTCATCACACCCATGAGGATACACAGGCAGTTCTCACTCACCCACGCAAGCTGCTCACCTACGCAGCTCCCACTCACCCACGGGCCACGCTGCATGCATGGGGAAGAGAGAGCAATTCTCTCTGTGTGCCCGCGCAAGCCGCTCTCACCCACTCACTCACCAGTGGACTTCACGAGTGCTGCGGCAACAGCAGGGTTTGATTGGTTGAAATCTGGGAGACTGGCAAGCCAGCAGTGCTGCCAGTTGTCGGCGTCGTATTGGCTGAAATCCACCTCGCAAGGTGGGTGGAAGGAGGCGCTCTGGCATTGGGCAGTGCGCACAATGTGGAATGGGGGAGGGGAGGGGGAATGGGGGCGGGAAAAGGGGAATGAGAGTGGATAAGGGGGAACGGAAGTGGGGAAAGGGGGATGGGAGAGGGGAAGGCGAACAGGGGAGTGAGAGAGAGTGCGGATGGGGGGTTGGAGCAGACGGGGGAAGGAGGGTGGTGACAGCGTAGGGCGGGTGGAAGGAGGCGTTCTGGCATTCAGCAGTGCCGGGAATGGGGAAATGTATGGGAGAGGGTGAAGGGGGACGGACGGGGGGTTGAAAGCAAGCGAAAGGGGGACAGTTACTGAACTAACAGTGAGAGGGAGAACGAGAGAGTGAGGGAGGAATGAGGTTATTGGGGGTTGAGAGAGCAGCGCAATCACCGCACTAACAATTTCCTCATATCCCGTCACTCGTTCTCCTGTCTCACCTCGTTGAATGGAGCATAGCTGTCGTTGAGCCATGGTGGTCGGCGAATCCCCTCCTGCCACGTGTCACACGGCCCCCCACCCTGAGGGCACCCCACGTGGTTGAGTACCACTGGTGGGTGGCGTGCGGGGAAGGTGGGGAGAGGACGAGAGGAAGAGGGGAGGAGGGGAAGAGGCAAGGAGAGGAAAGGAGTCTTGGGCTGTGGAGGAGAGACCATCCGAACAGAATAGAAAATCCATGCCATGGCGTCCCATGCCATCCCATGCTATCCCATGCCGTCCCATGCCATGCTGTGCCACACCATGCCATGCTAGGAACGCAACCCACCATCTATCATCAGCATCCACGCACCATCGATCATGACCAGGAAGCCCATGGCATGAGCCGCATCCACCAGGGCTTTAAGCTCCTCGGGAGTACCGAGATGGGGGTTGATGGCCGTCTGGTGGAGCAAGAAAAGAACCAGAGCGAAAAGAGAGAAGGCAGAGGGACGAAGGGAGCAGAGCAGGGGGAAAAGAGGGGGGCCCACCAAGCCTGTGAGCTCCTTAGCAGTAGTAAGATGGGCGTTGACTGATACTGTATGGGCGGAGAGAAGAGGGAAGGGAGAAAGCAAGAGCAGTTTCGCACCCATGAACCTATCTGCCAGGAAGCAATATATCGGGAGACTATCCATGCAGCCTTTTCGAGGCTTGACAATAGCGGGGAAAACAATACGGGCTATTGCTGGTTGGCTGCGTTGCAGCAAGCAGTTCACGAGCCATTTGAGTTGTGCGTTGCCCCATCAACTACCCTTCACTTTCCTTCGCCCCCTTCTTGCCCGCTCATACCTGTGACCGTTCTTTCGCCCCCTTTCCCCCTGCACCACGAGGCATGGCAAAGCCACGAGGCCAGTAGCCGTGGTAACCATAGGGGCTGTTGACTGTTACTGGGCCGATCAGCAGTGCGTCAAAGCCCATGCCTCGGATGTCTGGTTAGCGGAGGGGGGTTGGGAGGAGAGGAAGTGGGAAGAGAGGAGAAGGGCGACGGGGAGAATGAAAAAAAGGGAAGATACATGCAGCTCTGCCAGATTCTCTGTAACCCATTCTCAGATCGCAGCAACTCAAGAGCTTGGATTAAAGCCCCCGGTGATGTAGGGTGTTTTTGAGAATTCTAAAAAAAACCCCAGATCGCAGCAACTCAAGAGCTTGGATTAAAGCCCCCCAGCTTGGACTAAAGCCCCCACCCCATTCTTAAGCTTTCTTTATTTCCTCTGCCTCTTGCTAATGCGGTCCGGAATCATCCAAGTGCGAAAACAGGCAGAGTGCTTTCTAGAGAATTCTAGATCTACCAACGGGCATAACTATGTAGACTAAGATACTACTCACTCACAGGGCAAGTGCTGCCTCATCCCCGTGAACGTTCCTCCTGCACCCACGTGGTAAGGCAAAGCGGGATTTAACAGACAAAAGCATGGGCGGTGAGATTGGGCGGGAGGGGGCGGGGGGGGCGGGGGGGGGAGGGGGGGGGGGGGGGGGGGGGGGGTGGTTCCATGAGCAGAGCCACGTGGCAGCTTTTAGAGGCCCTCAAATTACAGGCTCAATGAGTTTTGAGACAATTTAAATCACGCCTCATTTAACAGACTCGATGAGCCAGCCACGTGGCGGCTTGATGAGGCTGAAGTGAAAGGGTGATTACGGTTAAAGGGGTTGTAGGGGAGCAGTGAAAGGGGAGCGAGCAGTAATCATCTATTAATAGCAGGAGAGCAGGGGTAATTGCTGCAGAAGAAAGCAAATGATAAGATCACCACAAATAGTTAGAGCACAGCTGCACTGGGGTTGGGATTACCGCAATAGTCAGAGAGGGTAGCACACTGTTGTTCAGATAGAATGGGCTTGGGAGGAGCGAATCTGTCAACAAATACCTGGTTGGTGGAAGTGGTGCGGGAGAGGGAAGTGAGGGAAGAGAGGGAAGGGAGAAGGAGAGAGGGGGTCGGAAGCGGGGACAGAGGGGGAGACGGAGGGGAAGGAAGAGAGAGCGGGAGAGGGGTAGAGGGGAAGAGAGAGTGGGGGAGAAGAGGAAGAGAGAGGGGGGGAGAAGAGAGGGGGAGAGAGGGTGATGTGATGCAGGTATCGGAAAAGAGGTGTTATGAGACCCTAACGTCCCAAAACACGGAGGCACACAATTTTATAGGAACAGGGGAGAAGAGGGAAGGGGGGAGGAGGAAGAGGGGGAGAGAGGTTGATGCACGCATTAGACAATAGGTGATCCATTACAATGTTACACAGTCGCACAAGTCTCACTCTAACACCGTAGCACCAGTCACACTGTAACACAGACACGCCTCGCATGGTAACACCGTAACATCACTCACATGGTACACCACTCGCGACCGCCAACTGGCAACAGCTTCCCTCAACGCCAGCGATTCGCCGCTGTAAACTATCCCCTCAGCGAACGGTTCCGTTTCAGATGTTTGTAACGAGAATGCTTGTAACGAGATCGACCAAACGGTACGCAGCGACACACACGCCGTGAACAATACTGCCAGGGCAACGACAGAGGAAGCTGCTAGGAAGGAGAGGAGGAAGGCCTGGGAGGACGGGGAGACGCGGCGACCGTGATGGAGGCGAGAGGCGGCGAGATGGTGGTGCTGGTGATTGGGATGGACGGCCATGATGAACCGACGATAATCTCCAGCTTAATTGACGACGATAGGATGATCGATTAAGCTTCACAGATGGGCCTAGATGGACGGACTCCGTCCTACAGAGATCCACGCTTCACAGATGGGCCTAGAGCATCAGAACCCGACTGATTATCTCTGCAGCAGCAGAATCGAGTGGCATGGGGGTGTGGGACGACGAGGAACGCGAAATTGGTCTGGCGTGACAGTCTGGTTTCGTGGCGTCGGGTAACATCGGCCTTCTCGCTGCTGTTGTTGCGAAACAACCGCTGCTCTGCCTTGGAAAAGCGTCGACATGGTGAACCATCGTATCGTAGCCTTCGCTCGTTTCGAGGATTCTCAGAATTTGAATCCAACGTAGATGCTTGCTATGTTGCCTGCGTCTCTCCAGACCATCATGAAGGTGCGCTTGCGCGACCATGGCGTCGCAATACGGATGGGTGGATGGGTGTTATCGTCGTCCTCCTACTCCTCGTCGTCCTCCTCGTCGATTCTCGAACGACACGGCGTGTGAGAGCGAAGGGAATGAACGGGCTGCTGAAAGGGATACGCATTGGTCTCTCCGAAGGGAGACTTTTTATGGGCGAATGAAGCAACACCGCCCGCTAAAGAAATATAGAAGCACCAGCTGTTAGGGAAGCAACATCACCACAGAAGCGATTCTGAAGGTATCGAGAAGAAATCTGGGAATGATGTTGAGCCAGGAAGGCTGGTAGTTTGATAGTCAGGAACGAACCCTAGGTTTGTTGGAGCACAGCCAAATCGACCACATCCTGTGTGCAGGTGCTGTCAAATGTGTAGGAGGGTGTAGGTTTATATATAATATGATGGTGTATTTTAGCGGGTATCATCAGGAACGTCTAGTGTTCCAACTTATTTGAAATTCTTGTGGTAACTTGTGTGTCGCCCTACTTCATAAGGCCATCCTTGTGATCCGCTTGTCGCACCCACGTTTACATAAGAGACTTGCCGCACTTAAGAGTACTGACTTTCAAGTCCAGTTTGGCTGAAACTAGTAGAATCTGGCGGCAAAACACGAGATACTCCAACGGTTACTACCATGCGAATTTGTGGGCTTTTATCGTGAAGCCACCCAACCAGCCACGCTGCGAGAAACCCCTTCGTTCATTCGCAGTCTGTTGGTGGCGAAATAAATAACACAGCCCCGAACTCGCTCGTAAGGTCCAAGGTGTAACCACAAGTTCCACGCTCAACTCTTTCATACATCAGTCCAAACCAAACTCCAGTTTCCGCAATTCCTCCAGGCTCTAGGAACGAACCTAGGGGACGTACATGTGCGCAAGAAATACGATGGGCCGCGCTGGGCCGCTGCGGCCCAGGAATCCGCACGGACCAGCGCGGACCAACATGGACCAGCTGTTTGGACCAGCAAACGGCCCAGGTGGTGACCCAGGTTGCACCACCCACGGACCTGCATGTACAGTGGTCGGCGCACGTACAGGGTGTGGGAGATCACTTCCAACAGTCCACACCAATTCGCGGCCCAGGCACTCGCGAAAACTTCATGTCGCTAAACCTTCCAGATTCACATGCGAAAATGATTTCAGGTGTGACAGGGTGCGACAAGTTTTTCGTTCACCTTGCATTTGCGAAATGTTAAGCACTGTGCTTGGGTCCGCTGCAAATGGTCCCCGGTACCACGCGGGTACCAGGCCCGGACCACTTTTGCAAGTGGTCCCGGTAAACTGGTACTCTCTCGCTTTCGCTGGTCCATTTCCGTGTAAATGGACCAGCGCCCAATGTAACAACCCCTAGGTTTCTTGGAGCACCAAATCGAGCGCTGTCTGTGTGCAGGTGCTGTCAAAAGTGTAGGAGGGCGTACGTCTAGACATATTATGATGGTGCATTTTAGCGGGTACAATCAGGAAGATCTAGTGTTCAAACGTATTCGGAACTTGTTCGGTAACTAATTTGTCGCCCTACGTCGGAAAGTCACCTGTGTGGTTCAATCAGGTGTGAAAATGATAATGTCCCGCGCAAATGTAAGTTCTAAACCCACACTTACGTTACCAGACGAGCGCAACTTTTCTAGAGCTCTGGGGCCCCATTCTGATCAGTTCCCTTCTGCATTTGATGCAGCAGAAACACGACACAACGAAGAGAGTGCCTCCTGAAGCTGAAGTGGTTTGGTAGGTGGGTGGGTCGGTCGGTGAGCTGAAGCGTTGACGTTGACGACGTCAAGGAATACCTAAAAATCTCGTCTGCCTAACAGCAAGAAGCGACGGGCAACTTTTGGCAGTGTTGGGTTCAGAAGTTTTTTTTTTGAACCAGGCTTGCCAGCGCGAAAGTGCTGGCTGGCGAAAACCAGGATTTCGTGCGGACACTTTCCATCCGCAGTAACAGTTCGCCAGGGTTCTGGGTTTTGGGTGGCAAATGTGCACCGTCGCTTTAAGAGTACTGACCTTCAAGTCCAGTTAGGCAAAAACTGCTACTAGAATCTGGCGGCAAAACACGAGAGACTCCAACGGGGTCACTGCCAACTTTGCAGGCTTTCTCGTGAAGCCACCCAACCAACCACGGTGCGAGAAACGCCTTCGTTCATTCGCAATCTGCTTTTGCGAAAAAATAACAGCCTCGAACTCGCTCGTAACTTCGGAAGGTCCGAAGTTGTAACCACAAGTCCCATGCCAAACGCTTTCATGCATCCCATTTCTCGAGGAAGCTTTTCCTCTGTTGCTCAGCTCGGCACTTTCAGGGTTGACCCACGATCGATTTCTTTCTAGTGTGCGTGACCGAGTAGCTCAGATCCTGTAAACGCAGCATCGCGGGAACACTCGCGATGGCGTCAGAGGCGGCGCCAGGTCAGCTCGGCGCGCGATGGACTCCTCCGGGAGGTGGCGCTGACGGGAAAGCGGGAGGGAGTAGCGGCGGTAGTAGTGGTGGTGGTCTGCGTGTAAATAACAGCCTGTGCAACGAGAAAGTGCCGTTCGTTCCGCAAAACGGACGACGAGGTAGGTCCGGCCGCCATTGCGAAACCAGACGATCTAGCATTTACGAAAGGCATGCTGGGGGTTAGTGGATCCGTCATTAACGCGAATCGAGATCATTGGCTGGATTGAATAAGCCATCGCATCGGACTTTTGCAATCGTCGTGGCGTTTATTGGTATTCCGTGCAAACCCTTCAATTCTCGGGATTGGTCTTTTAGATATTTCCGCCCCCTCCCTCTCGTTACAGTCACGTGGTACATCTGCGGTCCTACAGTGTACGACTCGTCGCACATCGGCCACGCGCGAACGTACCTCTCCTTCGATATTATCCGCCGCATTCTCGAGGTGACTAGTTCCCGCATTCTCGAGTGTCTTTAGTTCCTTTCAGTCACACGCGTTTCTTGGTTGTGAGTTGTTGATTCCGTTGATTTCAGCCTGTTTTTGTTTCTCTGCTGTCTTTGTGTTGCTTGTACCAAGCAGGACTATTTCGGGTATGACGTGTTCTATGTGATGAACGTTACTGACGTGGACGATAAGATCATCGTAAGGGCCAGGAAGGATTACCTCATCAAGCAGTATCTCCATGCCACGTCAGATGCCGCGCAGGTGAGCTACCTTCCCGTCCCAGATGTCTTTCAGATAGGTAATCTTGCCACGTGAAATAAGAAATGTTTTTAGACGTCTCAAAACACTTCTTATTTCTTTTCCCAGATGTCCTTTAGATAGGCAATCTTGCCGCGCCACGTCCATATCCTGCCGTGCTTGGCAATCATCTCTGTCATTCAGCCTCTTTCGATTCAGTCTCTCCCTTTCATTTTCCTGATCATCTTAAAACTTCTCTTCTCCATCCTCCTCCCTCCCACAACCCTTTCCTCTCCCCTTCGCAAGTCCAGGTCGTGGCAGAGACACAAGCAGCGGTAGGAGCAGCAGTGGAGAAGCAGAGCGGAGTCATGGAGGGATTACAGCAGACGGCAGATTGAAGAAAAAAGAGTCGCTGCTGCAGCAGGCAGCTCAGGAGGAACTCAAGCTGCTCCTCTCCTTCTTTCCCTCTCCCCCCTTCCCATGTCCAGGTCTTGGCTGACACACAAGCAGCGCTGGGAGCAGCAGTGGAGAAGCAACGGGGTGTGGTAGAGGGGTTGAAGAAGACAGCAGAGGGGGAGAGCAACGAGAAGAAGAAGGAGACGCTGCTGCAGCAGGCCGCACAGGAGGAGCTTAAACTGCAGCAGCTGGAAGGAGCGGCTAAGGTTGTCTTGGAGCGGCTGGGCCCGGCGTGCGTGGCGGCTGGCGGGCGGCGAGGAGTGTCTCTTCTGCTGGGGAGGCGGGCAGAGGAGGTGGAGGCGAAGGAGGAGGGAGCGGTGGGTGACGAGGCACGAGTTAATGGCACAGCAGCCGATGGGGCTGCAGCCACAGCAGATGGGGTTGCAGCAGCAGCAGGTGGGGAAGCAGCAGGAGGTGAAGCAGCAGAGGGTGACAAGATAGCAGCAGAGGCGGCAGCAGATGCACTGGCAGCGTCGTTGGATGCGAAGCTGAAAGCGACTGTCACTGATGTGTCCATCTTCAGACGCCTCGCTGCCAAGTGAGTGAGTGAGTGTAGTGAGTGAGTGAGTGAGTGAGAGAGTGAGTGAGTGAAGAAGTTTCCTGTTGCTTCCCGTCCCATTTCTTGTGACTTCATTCGTAAATCGTCCCATTTTGATGTTTTTCACGTTTGTACCCAAAACCCTTATAACAGGTATGAAGTGGAGTTCTTTGAAGATATGAAGGCGCTGGGAGTGCGGCCACCTCACGTGCTCACACGTGTTACAGAGTACGTGCTGAGATGACACGGGTTACAGAGTATGTGCTGAGATGACACGGGTTACAGAGTACATGCTGAGATGACATGGTTTCTGGAATACGTATGTTTAAACCAACCAAGATCACTGACATTACATTTTTTTTCAGAATAAGTTCGTGCCGATTGCATCAAGGCGGGCAATCTGTTTGGCTTTGTCACCTCTTGCTGCCTCCCTCACCGCGCACTCATCCCTTAACGGCCCCTATATCTCTCCCTCCTTATACCTCCCGTCCTTCCCCCGGTGCATGGACGAGTTCTGATGCGTTGCAAACTCACCATCCTGTTGCTCCCCATCTGTCCCGTCCGTTCATCCCCCACGTCCTTTTTCCCCCCTCCGCTCCCCTCCCTTTTCCCCACACTCTCCTCTCCCCCCCAGGTACATCAACGCAATTGTCAACTATGTGGACACGATAATTAAGAATGGTTGCGCGTATGCCATCAACGGGAGTGTCTACTTTGACACCAAGACCTTCAAGTGAGCCTGCTGGGTGGCCTGGTGGCGGGCACGTGTGTGTGTGTGAATTGTAGCTCGTTTTGAGGCGCATATTTGTGCGTCGACTCTGAAGTCTTTGGTATGCCATCAACGGGAGTGTCTACTTTGACACCAAGGCCTTCAAGTGAGCCTGCTAGGTGGCCTGGTGGCAGGCACGTGTATGTGTGTGTGAATTGTAGCTCGTTTTGAGGCGCCTATTTGTGCGTCGACTCTAAAGTCTTCGGTATGCCATCAACGGGAGTGTCTACTTTGACACCAAGGCCTTCAAGTGAGCCTGCTAGGTGGCCCGGTGGCAGGCACGTGTGTGTGTGTGTGAATTGTAGCTCGTTTTGAGGCGCCTATTTGTGCGTCGACTCTGACGTCTTTGGTATGCCATCAACAGGAGTGTCTACTTTGACACCAAGGCCTTCAAGTGAGCCTGCTAGGTGGCCTGGTGGCAGGCACGTGTGTGTGTGTGTGTGTGTGTGTGAATTGTAGCTCGTTTTGAGGCGCCTATTTGTGCGTCGACTCTGACGTCTTTGGTATGCCATCAACAGGAGTGTCTACTTTGACACCAAGGCCTTCAAGTGAGCCTGCTAGGTGGCCTGGTGGTAGGCACGTGTGTGTGTGTGTGAATTGTAGCTCGTTTTGAGGCGCCTATTTGTGCGTCGACTCTGACGTCTTTGGTATGCCATCAACGGGAGTGTCTACTTTGACACCAAGGCCTTCAAGTGAGCCTGCTGGGTGGCAGTAGGGATGAGCAGGGTGTGAACTATACGATGATATGAGAATCATGACAGCTCGCGTCCTCTGAGTGCCCAGGCGGTGCCGCTTCCAGGAGATGAGGTTGCGACCAAGAGAGAACACACGCTCGCTCGAAGCGGACGTGGCAGGGATGGCGAGATAATCCCGGGCCATGCGCCTCATCGTCGTCATCCACCTCGTCTCCCTCCTCCTCCGCAACGGGGGCAAGTGGGGTCGGCCGGGGAGCAAGCTTTGCAGCCCGGGCCTGGTACTCGGCCACGCGGTCGCGTACCAGCTTGATCACCTCGCCAGACGCGGGACGCGGCCTCACCCTCCTGTCGGTCTCGGGATGCAGCTTCTCCCAGTGCGCGTCGTTGAACCACGCCGCCTTCATGGATGGGTCCAAGAAGGTGGCGATCCAGTACTCGTTGCTGGCGATGTAGGCGTACTTCTTCAAGCGGCCCAGCGCCGCCACGATCATCGGCTGCAGCGTAGCAAATGGCCCCTTGGCAAGGCGCGTCTCCATGGCGTCGATTAGGCCGTTGTAGTACGGCACCATCATCGCCACTGTCGGGTACGCCGTCCCCTCAGCTACCTTTGAGACTTGGGCGAAGGGGCTGAGGAATGTCTTCACAGCCTGCAGAAATCTCTCAGTCTGCGTGTGTCAGGCGCATGCTCTCCACCTTCTTGTCGGCCTTCGACAAGCCCTGTTGGGTAGAGGGTATGGTTTGGGGGGAGGTAAGAGGGAAACTGGGGTTATGGAGGATTTTGGCTTCCGGCAACATACAAGCTTGACCAACAGCATTGAGTGGAAGTGTTAACACACCCTGACAAACCCACAGAGTAAAACCCACACACACCACATGTCATACCTGTGTCTGGGCAAAGAAGACTGTGATGGGGTTCTGCAGAACACCCACTCGCTCAACCATATCGTGGGTCGACCCCCAATGCGTAGGACTGTCCTGCACCAGCTTAAATACCGGCTTCGGCTTGGCGGGGTTGGCCTGCGTGTTCAAGGTCCGCTGGAGGCCCAAGAACGACCCCGAGCGCTGCGGCGAGAATCCAATCCACGACGCCATCTCTCTCAGTATCTTCAACAACTTCCGTATGGCCTCCACAGACAGCGCTGCCTGCACTGCAAGGTTAATCACGTGTGCCAAGCACCTGCGCGCGGAACACAACATTAGTGGCAAATAGGAGGGGAAGTGTGAGGACACATGGTCAGTGCGAGCCACAAACCCATACCAGACCCCACACACCCTCCAACTAGAACCGCACCGCCCCACTCCCCCATACACCTACACATTGTCTTTGGTGGATCGACACACCCACAAAGGCACACACACACCCACACTCTCACACACCCAACCCACGCACACTCCCACACTTACCGAAAGTGCATGCGCGAGTTGAAGAAGCACTGACCACCACCCTCCTCCGACATCCGCCTGAAGGCGGCAATGTTGCTAGAGGCGTTGTCTGTCGTGAGACCAAGACAACGCCCCTCCAACCCCCACTGCACAACCGTCTCCTCTACCACCTGTGCCATCTCCTTGCCCCCATGACGCTCGAGCATCTCGCGGAACTCAAGTACCGCTGTGCGCAGCTTGAAGTTCTCGTCTATCCAGTGATCCGTCACCACTTGCCATGCCTTGCCGTTGGGTGCCATCCACATGTCGATGGTGAACGACACCTTGCACCCCAACTCCCCCTCCTTCGCCAGCATCTCCGCAATGGCGGACTGGAGAGCGGCTGCTACAAAGACCACGGTGTCGCGGGATACCGTCCAACGCGAGGGGGTGGAGACAATGAGAGAGAGTGTTTTCAAAGGCAAAGAGATGGATTTGAGACAAATTGACACACGTTTACAAAAGAAACACCAAACAGTCCACCACATACTGCCCAATCCCCTCATACAGCATGCATGTGACACTCACCGCCTCGGCCTCGACGATGCGAAAGGGGAGGTCGCAGGTGACCTCCAGCTTGGCGATCGCCTGCCGTAGCTCCACCATGGACAGCTTGGTTGTCATGAACCGCTCGATCCCGCCTGACCCCTGAGCTCCCCCGGACGCCTTCCCTTTCTTCTTTGCGAGATTCGGCTAGCACTTAACATACAACACTGATTCAACGTAGCCATCCGGCACCCCCCCGTAGCCCCCTCGAGGAAAAGTCTCGCCAGGCAAGTGAACGGACGGAGTGTGGTAACGGTGATGCCACACGTACATGTGAGCTGTGTGGAAGCTCTCGAAGTGACGCTCGCCGGGTGTTGTTGTGGATAGCTTCCACAAAATCCTGTCAGTGCACATCTTGCACTGACGCTTGTCGTCTGACCCTTTAGGCCCGAACATCTGTACTTGCCACCCCGGTTTCTTATTACCCTTACCAGTCCCCCTACTACTCTCGGACCCTCCGTCCTCGTCAAGAAACTCCGGAGCGATCACACCCTCTGCCAAGGGCTCCCCAGTGAATGTGCAGGGATACGCTCGCGGCCTCAACTTGTTCGCCCTCTTCCTCCGCTTCGGCCCTGCAATGGACGCCCGCTTTCTCCCCACCTTAACCCCCACGCCCCCTCCTCCTTCAGCCACATGCTGTGAGGCCGCCTCTGTCGCCGCCCCTCCACCACCCTCTCCCACCTCCTCTTCCACCTCCTTTGGCTCCAACCCATCCATCTCGTGGTCTTCATCATCACCCCCCCCTTCCCCACCGCCATGTGTCTCGGGGTCCCACCCGGCTTCACTGTCATCCCCGCTCCCCTCATCGTCCTCATCCTCCTCGCCCTCACCCTCCTCCTCGTCATCCTCCTCCTCACTGCCACTCTCCGGCTGCGTCTGCCCAGAAGGAGGGGGTCGAGCGCCAGTGTAACGGAACGAGTGACGGGATGTCGGCGCCGCTACGGAAAGAAATCCCCCGACGAAACAAGCACCGGCTCCTGCAGGTCCGTCCCCTACTCGCCCCTGCATAGGTCGTGGTGGAGAACCTGGTGTACCGCCTTGAATAATGCTTGCACCTCGTTCTGCAGATCCTTGTTGGCCGGAAGCCATAAATCCACCCCCTCGGCTCTAAAACCCCTAAACCCCAAAGTAACGGTCGCGTGCCACGGATAGCACGGTCCTAATTGACCTCCTAGTTACGTGCGGCATGGAGAAAAGCCCGCCCCTTCTACTAGAGAATTGACCGCTCCAAGCTTGATCCTCTAGCTACCAACCTTAATGTTGAAGAAATTACCCCAAACTACGGACTAGTTAGAGGAAATGTCCGTGTAAAAGTTCAGGAATGGTGTGCGGTGGCTCTTAAAACTGCAAGGCTATGGCGGTTGTGGGAGGGAGGGCTAAGCGCTAAAGTCGTTTTGAGTTTGAGCTCGAGTAATGAGCTCAAACTCTAAACGGCCGCGACCTAAATTCGGTCGCGGCCAATTTTGTCGACGAACAGATTGGTGTTCGTCGCCCCCCCCCCGTCGAACACGAACATGTTCGTGTTCGACCCGCCACGGCCAAATGTCATTGGCGAACGGCCAACGTGTTCGGCCGAACACCGAACACGTTCGCCCCGAACGAATTAGGCGAAAAAAGGCGAACCGAACAGGCGTTCGTGAATTTGCTCAAGCCTAGGTGGCAGTGATGTGATTTCTAGCTTGTTACTTGAGCCGACTGTATGTGAGTCGACTTGAGAGGCTCAGCGTATGCCATCAACGGGAGTGTCTACTTCGACACCAAGGCCTTCAAGTGAGTTCGCTAGGTGGAGGTGACGTGTGTGTATGTATGTGTGATCTATAGCCTGTTTTGTGACTTGACTCCAAAATCTTTGCGTATCCCATTAACAGGAGTGTCTCCTTCTCCTCTCCTCTCCCCCTCATTTCCCCTCTCCTTCCTCCCGCTTCCCCACACTCATTGCAGGGAGTCAGGATACATGTACGGGAAGCTGTGTTCGTGGTAAGTGGTCAATGCTTGCTTGTTGCCTCTCCCTTCACTTACCTTCAAATCTCCCCTTTCCGCGATCCCGCTTCCTCCTCCTGCTCCCCCCCCCCCCCCCCCCCCCCCGCCGCCACCCCACCACCACAGGGAGTCAGGCCACATGTACGGGAAGCTGTGCCCGTGGTCCGTGGGCAGTGCTGAGCTGGCAGCAGAGAGCGAATCAGACTTTGCCACGTCAGAGAAGCGCAACCGCAGCGACTTCGCCCTGTGGAAGGCCAGCAAGGCTGGGGAGCCATCGTGGCCGTCGCCTTGGGGCGATGGACGGCCAGGATGGCACATTGAGTGCTCTGCCATGGCTTCGGATATCGTTGGATTTCCCATGGACATTCACTCTGGCGGCATGTGAGTGGTGGAGGGGAGGGAGGGGAGGTAGGGGAGGGAGCAGTGAGGGTGTGGAGGGTGGGGGTGGGGGGGTGCTGATGAAGATATCGTTGGATTTCCCATGGACATTCACTCAGGCTTTTGAGACGTCTCAAAAGATATCGTTGGATTTCCCATGGACATTCACTCAGGCTTTTGAGACGACTCAAAAGATATCGTTGGATTTCCCATGGACATTCACTCAGGCGGCATGTGAGTGGGTGCTGTGGAAGAAAGGAGGGCGAGGGGGGGACGGGGGTAGGGGGTAGGAAGAGGAAAGATCGGAGACGGGAAGAGGGAAAGGGGGAAGGGTGTGGGGGGGACGTTTTACGGGTGCAGGCAGTGAGTCAACTACTTAATGCATGCCGGCCACCTGCACATCACAGCAAAGCACGCTGCACACTCGAGCTTTAGAGAATCTTGTCGTCTCTTCCACTGCACCCCTCCCCATCCACACCACGCCACACCCCCTTTCCCCCTCCCACCTCCCCGATATTCAAACCCCCCAACCTTCCCCTTCCACCATGCACCAGCGACCTTCGGTTCCCCCACCACGACAACGAGTTGGCACAGGCGGAGGCGTTTCACGGGTGCGGGCAGTGGGTGAACTACTTCCTGCATGCCGGCCATCTGCACATCGAGGGCCTCAAGATGTCCAAGTCGCTCAAAAACTTCATCACCATCCGCCAGGTAAGGGTCGCTGCTTGGGCTGGGCCTTCTCACTCTGTGCGCGTGCTCTAGTCTTAGGAGCATCACAGTGACGTGCCATGCCCTCTCTCATGCTCTTGCAATGTACATGCTCCCTCACCCCGTCGCCAATCATCCTTATCCTCCATCCCACCCACCAACCTCCTTGCAGGTTCCAGGGAAGTACAGTGCTCGCCAGATCAGTTTGCTTCTCTTGCTGCTTGCTCCCCCGCCCTATCACCGCTCATTCTTATTCTCGTATCTCCCAATCCCATCACCACTTATTCTTATCCTCCTTCCTCCAACCCACCCTCCCACTCATCCACCAACCCACACACCCACTTATCCACCAATTCGAACTTCAGGCTCGAGAGAAGTACTTCTCTCTGCACCAATGCGCGCCACTTCAGATTGCTCTTCCTGCTACTCGCTCCCTCACCCCATTGTCGCATCGCTCATTCTTACCCTACTCTCTTTCACCCATCTATCCAACAACCCGAACCGTCAGGCTCTGGAGAAGTACAGTGCGCGCCAATTCAGATTGCTCTTCCTGCTGCAGGCCTGGGACAAGGTAATGGTCAACGTGGGTCAATGTGGGTGGGTCAACGGGGATCAATGTGGGTCAACGTGTTTTGACGTGGGTCAATGTGAGTCAGTGTGTGTCAAGGTCAGTATGGCACACCACAGCCCCCCTTGCCACTACTTCCACCTCACCCGTCCCTTCAAACCCATAAAAACCTCTTCCTTTCCCTGCCCCATCTCCTCTCACAGGCTTTAATCCTCCTCCAATCCTCCCTCCTCCCTTTCTCCCTCCTCCCCCTTTCCATTTTTTCTTTCTGCCCATCAGCCAATCAACTATGGGGAGGGTGCGATGGCAGATGCTGTGGGGAGGGAGAAGCAGCTCAGAAACTTCTTCCAGACCGTTCAAGCTGAAATTCGGGCAGCGGTGAGTCATGCTGACGTGGAGTGAGGTGTCATATGGTGAGTTGAGGTGGCATCTAATTACGGCGCAGATGAAACGGTGGGATGAGGTTGAGTTGGGTGGGTACAAGTACTTGCCTCATAACTCACATACAGGGTATTGAAGATTGATTAATATTTTGGCATGGGGTAAAAAAATGTATACACCGTTTCAAATCAGCTCCCCCCTTATCAATTAAAGCCAGCAGCTAAAATAGTGACCCCCCACTTCTATTTGGGTCCACTTGAAAGTTGAAGTGCTGTTCTGTATTTTTTTTCAGGGGCATATGATACTGATCGAGTCTCCACATTTCTTCTCAAACAAAAATCGTCGCAAGCATGTGCAAATGCGTCGCTCAAAAGTTTGCGACGTGCAAGTCTCATTCACATCCAGTGCCAGATTCACATTGTGAAGCATGTCCAACTCATGCTAAGCAAGTCCAACTCATGCAAAGCAAATGCCTTAGACATGGGCCTGCTAGGGCGGCAATAACATCATGGGAAAAACAAGAAGCGAAAAAACAGAGAATTTCAGGGGGCGAGAGACGAGACAGATAGTGCAACAGAAACGAGGACGCGAGAGGAGAGATGCGTGAGCAAAATCCGCGGAATGGTAGGGAGATGGGAGGGGCATTGGGGAGGGTGAGATGAGGTGGAGCGAGGGCGACGGAAAGGGAGGGGAGAGAGCAAGGGCGACGGAAAAGGAGGGGAGAGAGCGAGGGCGACGGGAAGGGACGGGAGAGAGCGAGGGAACGGGAACAAGGACCTGAAGAGGGATCGGCGGGAGGGGAGGGTAGAGAAGTGGAACGACGGGAGGGGAGGTAATTATTTACGAAATTAAGTTTCCTATTATTATATTAGCGGGATAGCAAGGTCGATATTACTACGAGATGGCAGAGGATTTTGTAAGGGCGTTGGAACCGGATGTTTGTTCATAACGAGCAGCATGACGAGCGACGGTACGTGCGATGGGACGGGCGACGGGACGAGCGACAGTACGAGCAATGGGAGGCCGACACGGAGGGTGACGGGAGGGAGGTAGGGCGGCGAGAGAGAGGAAAGGCGATGGGAGTGAGGAAGGCGACGGGAGAGAGGAAAGGCGACGGGAGAGAGGAAGGCGACGGGAGAGAGGAAGGTGACGGTAGAGAGGAAAGGCGACGGGAGAGAGGAGGGCGCTGGGAGAGAGGAAGGCGACGAGAGAGAGGAAAGGCGACGGGAGAGAGGAAGGCGACGGGAGAGAGGAAAGGCGAGGGGAGAGCGGAAGGCGACGGGAGAGAGGAAAGGCGACGGGAGAGAGGAGGGCGATGGGATGGCGTTTCGTTGCGAGCATGATGACGACGTTGCAAAGAGTGACGCAGCGACGGGAGAGTGAGGCCGATTGTGACGGGGAATGTGACGATTGCGCGACATGCGGAAAAACCTATCGCTATTCTACGAAATTATTACGCATCCAAGCTAAAACATAATCTATGCGCCTAGGCATAAAATGTCTAGGTTCTCAGCTATTCTACGCTAGGCTGAAAAATAGAGTCTTCAAGAGTAGAAACTAGCAAGCTCAATCAACCAGGCACAACTTGAACCTGAAGCTGGGTCCAGCGATCGAAACCATCATCGTGCAACCGTCGTGCAGGTCTACAAATGCGACTCCTTCTACAAGCGGCAAAATATGTTTTGGCGGGAGCCAATCACGTAAGGTCGATCTGTTTGGACGGGTTGTTTGAAACAGTGTTCTCGCTCGCTTCAATGGCTTTAGCAAAAAACTCATTTTCAAGTTGGGATGGGGTTCACTATTTTGCATTCTGGTTTTAACCCACCCTCCTCCCAGCTTCCCCTGCCCAACCCCCCCTTCGACATATCCTCCCTCTCCTTCTTCCCATCCTCCTTTCCAACCTTGCCATCCTCTTTCAAACCCATGTTTCCTTGTTCGCTTTCTGAGTGGACTCAAAAGTCGTTTCACCCATGGTTTTTGAGGCGCCAAAAAAATTCAAACCCATGTTTCCTTGTTCGCTTTCTGAGTGGACTCAAAAGTCGTTTCACCCATGGTGCCCGCTCTTCATATCTGCCGTTTTTTCAAACCGCACATTTCAATATGCCGGTCTGTGCTGGTCACTTACAGGGCGAGCAGGGCGAGGAGGCGTGGAGCGAGCTGGAGAAGATTCTCAACGCTGCTGTGGCTACAGCACAGGCTGAGGTGCGTGGTTGCTGCAGAGAGTGAGAGGGAGGACGCGAGTGACAGAGTGTGTGTGAGCGAGGGAGTGGAGGAGGCATGGAGCGAGTTGGAGAAGACTCTGAACGCTGCTGTGGCTACCGCACAGGCTGAGGTACGTGGTGGGTGGATGGTTGAGCTGACTGACTCAAACAAAAATTCTCAAGTGGGTTGAGCTGACCAACTCAAACAAAAAGTGGCTGGGGTGCGTGGTGGTGCACGAGGGTGGTGAATGGTGCGTGCGTGACAAATTGGCAAGGGTCTATGAATGTTTTACTCAACTAAATCGACCTTTTCTACGCGGCGGGGTGCGTGGTGGTGCATGCAGTGAAGATGGTGAGTGGTGCGTGCATGCAGTGAAGATGGTGAGTGGTGCGTGCATGCAGTGAAGATGGTGAGTGGTGCGTGCATGCAGTGAAGATGGTGAGTGGTGCGTGCATGCAGTGAAGATGGTGAGTGGTGCGTGCATGCAGTGAAGATGGTGAGTGGTGCGTGCATGCAGTGAAGATGGTGAGTGGTGCGTGCATGACGGAGAGAAGCAAGGGTTTATCAATGTTTGTCTAGAGGGCAATTTTGACCCTGCAGCTGGCGCCATCACAGCACTTGTTGACCTCATCTCTCCTCATCCCCTTCTCCCCACCACTCCCCACCACTCCCCACCACTCCCCACCACTCCCCACCACTCTGCATCGTTCCTCACAGGTCCGTGCTCGTCTGGAGGACAACTTTGACACAGCGGGAGCCATAGCAGCGCTCTTCGACCTCATCTCAGCCACCAACGTGTACCTCAAAGACACATCCGCCAAAAAACGCCGGCCACGGCCCCTCCTGCTGCAGTCCGCCGCCCAGTTTGTTTCCCGGATCCTGCAGATCTTTGGTATGTGCGTTTATACATGGATGTTTATCTCTGAATCGGTGGAAAAGATGTCTCGGAGGCATGCATGGCCCTGCCTCTGCTTGCTATGTCTATGGCAGAGGCATGTCTATGACTATGCATGCTATGCATGCTTGATCTGCAAAACGTTGCTTCTTTGTCTAGCCTGCTGAGTCTAGTAGTTGATCTCTCTGTTTTCGGGAGCTATGTTGGAGTCACTTTCGAGAGTTCTCAAAAGTGCCCTACCCGTGGCACTCTGGCACTCTTCTCGAAATTCAGATGCAGCTGTACAGTGGGACTGTCTCCTCGTAATATACGTGTAAACCTGTGTGTGTGTGCGTGTGTGCGTGTGTGTGTGTGCGTGTGTGCGTGTGTGTGTGTGCGTGTGTGTGTGCGTGTGTGCGTGTGTATGTGTGCGTGTGTGCGTGTGTGTGTGTGCGTGTGTGCGTGTGTATGTGTGCGTGTGTGCGTGTGTGTGTGTGCGTGTGTGCGTGTGTATGTGTGTGTGCGTGTATGTGTGTGTGTGTGCGTGTATGTGTGTGTGTATGTGTGTGTGCGTGTATGTGTGCGTGTATGTGTGTGTGTATGTGTGCGTGTGTGTGTGCATGTGTGTGTGCATGTGTGTGTGCGTGTATGTGTGCGTGTGTGTGTCGACTGGCCGTGCTGCAGGTCTGCTGGACTCGAGTCTGGATTCGTTTGGCATGACAGCAGGAGGAGCGGCAGCAGGGGCTCAGGGCGAGCAATCCAAAGAGGCCATCGTGGTGAGTAAAGGGTGTACACATCTTTTTATTCGTATATGTGTGTATGCATAAGTGCACACATCATGTTGCTGTTTACTTCGTATACCCCCTGTCATTCTAACCCCATGTCAATTCGGTCTATTCTTTCCCCTCTCCACTCAACCCCTTCTCCTCCCTCCCACTTCCCCTCAACCCAGGTGCCCTACATTCAAGGCTTCTCAACGTTCCGTGACGATGTGCGGGCAGCAGTGCGGAGAAACGCAACCAAGGTGAGATGCGATGAGAGGACCAGAATATGAGAAGTCTGGCTGGCTGGACCATACACGACCTCGTGAGGTCCCACGGATCCTTGCTCAAGAGAAAGAGAAGGGCAGTGAAGGTGAGTGTTGACTCATGATTCGCCTCATCCCATGGGTTGCGATGGTGGACCTTGGGATTCGCTGCGAGGACCGCGGTGGGGCAGCGCGGATCGACTGTAACTTTTCTCTCTCCCCACCCCTGATGTTGATGCGCTGGTGTTATGTTCAGGATGAGTTGCTGTCGCTAACTGACAAAGTGAGGGACCATGCGATGGTGGACCTTGGGATTCGCTGTGAGGACCGGGGCGGCGCGGGGGCGGAGGCAGCGGTGGTGAAGCTGGATGATCCCAAGGTGCTGCGGGCAGAGCGGGATGAACGGATTGCCAAGGCTGCTGCTGAGGCCAAGCGGAAACTGCAGACGAAACTGGCTGCTAAGGTGAGAAGTGCTCGGGTTCGGGTGAACTGGGGTGACGGTGTGGGGAGGGGGGAGATGGGGGAGGCAGCGGTAGCCAGTAGATTCTGGTTGAAATGGGGCGGTAGGGGTGCGGGGTGGGGAGTGGGAGGGAGAGGAGGGGATCAGCGGTGGTGAAGCTGGATGATCCCAAGGTGCTGCGGGTTGAGCGGGATGAATGGATCGCCAAGGCTGCTGCTGAGGCCAAGCGGAAACTGCAGACGAAACTGGCAGCCAAGGTGAGACGTGCTCGGGTGAACCTGGTATCAGGACGGGAGGGAGAGGAGGGGAGGCAGCGGTGGTGAAGCTGGATGATCCCAAGGTGCTGCGAGCTGAGCGGGACGAGCGGATTGCCAAGGCTGCTGCTGAGGCCAAGCGGAAACTGCAGACGAAACTGGCTGCTAAGGTGAGGGAGGGGAAGCGTAAACTGGGGTGAAGTGAATGTGTTACCGGGGGAGAGGTGGGGGGGCCTGCGGTGGGGTCTGGGTGAAGGGTAAGAGTGGAACTGCAGGGAGGGAAGGAGAGATAGGGAGGCAGCGCTGGTGAAGCTGGGCTGTTTATTGATAGCTCCAATGCCCTTTCCCGTCTCGTTCCCCCTTGTATCTCCCTCCCTTCTCCCCCACAGGTGAAAGACCTGGAGCGGTGGCAGTCGGCGTCTCTGCCTCCTGCGCAGATCTTATGGAAGAGCGACTGACAAGTACAGCGCATGGGATGACAAGAGTGTGCCCACTCGTGACAAGGATGGCAAGAAGATCATTTGGTCTTGTATTGTATCCCCTTCGTTCGTGCACCACAGCTGAAAGACTTGGAGCGGTGGCAATCAGCGTCCGTGCCTCCCTCTGACATCTTTCGGAAGGCGGTTGACAAGTACAGTGCGTGGGATGACAAGGGCGTGCCCACGCATGACAAGGATGGCAAGGAGCTGTCCGCCAAAGCCAAGAAGGTACATGCTGCTTGCGCTGCCGTTAAATCCGAGGGTTGGAATTGCAGAAGCCAGTGTTTCTGAGAAACGTTCTCAAGGGTGATGGAGCTCAGTCGGCTAGGAACCGACCGCCAAAGCCAAAGAGGTGCGTGCGTCCGGCTCGGCGGGTTATGAAGGTGCCGAGGCTCTGCAGTCCGGCTCGGTGGCTACAAGTTACTTGTCCACTTGTTCGAATTTGGATATGACAACAGCTGAGACAATGATTTTTCAACCCCATACCATGACCCCCGAGTTGGCTCCACCCCCTTCCGTCCTCACCACCAACCAACCTCCATTTTCCTGCAATCCCCCTCCTGCCCCATGCCTCCCTGCAATCCCCCTCCTGCCAGGGCGTGGTCAAGGAGCTGAAGAAAGCTGAAGCATTTGCCAAGTACCAGCAGAATAGCTATTCTCTTCCCCCTTTTTTCCCCCATTCCCCTCTCTCCCGCCCCACCCCATGCCTCCTACCAGGGCGTGGATAAGGAACTGAAGAAAGCAGAAGAGTCGTTTGCCAAGTACCAGCAGAAGATGGGGGAGTACCCCGGGTTCTTGGATTCGCTGAGTGAGGAGGTTGCCAGGCTGGAAGCTGAGCTGTCGAAGTGATAAGGATAGTTAGCAATGGTTGAGTGCAGCATTCAGCCTAATCAGACTGCAATGCACTCCCCATCGCAACAAACTACACCTCTCTTACACTACTCACTGAAGCTTTCGGCTAAAGAAAGGCCACCACCAGGGGCCCGACTTTGGGTTTGGCATTGGTTGTGGCCGGGGTGAAAGAATTTAGTCATGAGAAAAAATGGGCTGCAATTTATCAAAATACCTTACACTAGCACCCTAACTGAACACCTGCCCTCGCAGTGTGCTGTGCATGCATGCACCCAGCTATGGTTGTACTGCTACAGTAATTTAAAGGGAATAATAACTTGGAATTTGTTGGGGTTGCTGTGATTATGTTTATTCAGTGTCTGTTTGTGTTAGGTTAGGTGCCTTGGGTATCATCACAGTTGCAGCAGTAGCATGCCAAACAGAACGGTGGAGAGCGGTACAGTGAGGTTGTCGTCCAGCTTATCGCTGATTGGAAGAGACTCCACCACTGTAGCTCCGAGGCTGACCAAGAAGACTCGGAGAGGCAGGTTCGGCAGCAGCAGCCAATCAGAGGAGTAGAATCCTGCTGCTGTGAAGAGATGAATGGTGCTGATGGGATGTTACAAACCAAAATGAGGAAGGGAGGTGAGGGAAAGGGTGGAGGTGAATAGTGCTGATAGGATGAAGAAGGGGAATTGTTACAAGCAAAAGGAGGGCAGTGTGAGTGGGGGAAGGGTGGGAGAAGGGAGGAGATGAAAAATGCTTAGGATGGGGAGATGTTACAAGCTACAATGAGGAAGGAGAGAGGAGGAGGATGGTGGATAGGGAAGGAAAGCAATGTGGTACTAGCATGCAATCAGAGCGCAACATTCGCTATCAGAGCCAAACAATGAGCAAGACAGTCATGCATGCAAGCACGCACGCGAGGGCGAGCCCATATCCAAAGAGCAGCATGGCGATGCTGGTTGCATGCAAGCAAATCGTCAAGCACGCAGGTAGCAAGGCAAAGCAAGCAAGCACACATGTAGAATACAAAGCCAGCAAGCACGCACAAGAGGGCGAGGCCATATCCAAAGAGTAGCATCGCGATGCTCCCTGCCCAGCTCTTCTGGTCGTTCCATGGCAGCTTCGCGGAACCTACTCTCCGTCCCACGATGTCAGCGATGCCTGGAGAGAGAGTGAGAGTGAGAAATGGGAGTGAGAAATGGAAAGGGAGGAGGGCATCGCAATGAAGGGCGATGCAATGAGAATTGGAAATGCAAGGAGAAACGAAGGGCGCAACGCAACGCAATGGGAGGGACGATGAAACTGGAGCAATGAAGACAAGAGGGGTGATGGATGGAAAAAGAGAGAGCAATGAAAGTTGAGGGTATCTGTAGGCAGGAGGAGACAGAGGGAAGGCATGTATGACAATTAGATGGACATGCAACATGAACCACCATGGTAGCTTGGATTCTGCTCTACTACCCACCATCTCCACCCCACTACCCACCATCTCCACCCCACTACCCACCATCTCCACCGCACAACCCACCATCTCCACCGCACAACCCACCATCTCCACCGCACAACCCACCATCTCCACCGCACTACCCACCATCTCCACCGCAGTACCCACCATCTCCACCACACTACCCACCATCTCCACCGCACTACCCACCATCTCCACCGCACAACCCACCATCTCCACCGCACAACCCACCATCTCCACCGCACTACCCACCATCTCCACCGCAGTACCCACCATCTCCACCACACTACCCACCATCTCCACCGCACTACCCACCATCTCCACCGCACAACCCACCATCTCCACCGCACTACCCACCATCTCCACCGCACTACCCACCATCTCCACCGCAGTACCCACCATCTCCACCACACTACCCACCATCTCCACCGCACTACCCACCATCTCCACCGCACTACCCACCATCTCCACCGCAGTACCCACCATCTCCACCACACTACCCACCATCTCCACCGCACTACCCACCATCTCCACCGCACAACCCACCATCTCCACCGCACTACCCACCATCTCCACCGCACTACCCACCATCTCCACCGCAGTACCCACCATCTCCACCACACTACCCACCATCTCCACCGCACTACCCACCATCTCCACCGCACAACCCACCATCTCCACCGCACTACCCACCATCTCCACCGCACTACCCACCATCTCCACCGCAGTACCCACCATCTCCACCACACTACCCACCATCTCCACCGCACTACCCACCATCTCCACCGCACTACCCACCATCTCCACCGCAGTACCCACCATCTCCACCACACTACCCACCATCTCCACCGCACTACCCACCATCTCCACCGCACAACCCACCATCTCCACCGCACAACCCACCATCTCCACCGCACAACCCACCATCTCCACCGCACTACCCACCATCTCCACCGCAGTACCCACCATCTCCACCACACTACCCACCATCTCCACCGCACTACCCACCATCTCCACCGCACAACCCACCATCTCCACCGCACAACCCACCATCTCCACCGCACAACCCACCATCTCCACCGCACTACCCACCATCTCCACCGCAGTACCCACCATCTCCACCACACTACCCACCATCTCCACCGCACAACCCACCATCTCCACCGCACAACCCACCATCTCCACCGCACTACCCACCATCTCCACCGCACTACCCACCATCTCCACCGCAGTACCCACCATCTCCACCACACTACCCACCATCTCCACCGCACTACCCACCATCTCCACCGCACAACCCACCATCTCCACCGCACTACCCACCATCTCCACCGCACTACCCACCATCTCCACCGCAGTACCCACCATCTCCACCACACTACCCACCATCTCCACCGCACTACCCACCATCTCCACCGCACAACCCACCATCTCCACCGCACAACCCACCATCTCCACCGCACAACCCACCATCTCCACCGCACTACCCACCATCTCCACCGCAGTACCCACCATCTCCACCACACTACCCACCATCTCCACCGCACTACCCACCATCTCCACCGCACAACCCACCATCTCCACCGCACAACCCACCATCTCCACCGCACAACCCACCATCTCCACCGCACTACCCACCATCTCCACCGCAGTACCCACCATCTCCACCACACTACCCACCATCTCCACCGCACTACCCACCATCTCCACCGCACAACCCACCATCTCCACCGCACAACCCACCATCTCCACCGCACAACCCACCATCTCCACCGCACTACCCACCATCTCCACCGCAGTACCCACCATCTCCACCACACTACCCACCATCTCCACCGCACTACCCACCATCTCCACCGCACAACCCACCATCTCCACCGCACAACCCACCATCTCCACCGCACAACCCACCATCTCCACCGCACTACCCACCATCTCCACCGCAGTACCCACCATCTCCACCACACTACCCACCATCTCCACCGCACTACCCACCATCTCCACCGCACAACCCACCATCTCCACCGCACAACCCACCATCTCCACCGCACAACCCACCATCTCCACCGCACTACCCACCATCTCCACCGCAGTACCCACCATCTCCACCACACTACCCACCATCTCCACCGCACTACCCACCATCTCCACCGCACAACCCACCATCTCCACCGCACAACCCACCATCTCCACCGCACAACCCACCATCTCCACCGCACTACCCACCATCTCCACCGCAGTACCCACCATCTCCACCACACTACCCACCATCTCCACCGCACAACCCACCATCTCCACCGCACTACCCACCATCTCCACCGCACTACCCACCATCTCCACCGCACTACCCACCATCTCCACCGCAGTACCCACCATCTCCACCACACTACCCACCATCTCCACCGCACTACCCACCATCTCCACCGCACAACCCACCATCTCCACCGCACTACCCACCATCTCCACCGCACTACCCACCATCTCCACCGCAGTACCCACCATCTCCACCACACTACCCACCATCTCCACCGCACTACCCACCATCTCCACCGCACAACCCACCATCTCCACCGCACAACCCACCATCTCCACCGCACAACCCACCATCTCCACCGCACTACCCACCATCTCCACCGCAGTACCCACCATCTCCACCACACTACCCACCATCTCCACCGCACTACCCACTATCTCCACCGCACAACCCACCATCTCCACCGCACAACCCACCATCTCCACCGCACAACCCACCATCTCCACCGCACTACCCACCATCTCCACCGCAGTACCCACCATCTCCACCACACTACCCACCATCTCCACCGCACAACCCACCATCTCCACCGCACTACCCACCATCTCCACCGCACTACCCACCATCTCCACCGCACTACCCACCATCTCCACCGCACAACCCACCATCTCCACCGCACAACCCACCATCTCCACCGCACTACCCACCATCTCCACCGCAGTACCCACCATCTCCACCACACTACCCACCATCTCCACCGCACAACCCACCATCTCCACCGCACAACCCACCATCTCCACCGCACATGAGCGCCAGTGCCACGCCCCCAACGGGGGAGGAGCGCCAGAATGTGATTGTAACGAAGGCCAGCGTGAGGATGTAGTAGAGCGGGCCGCCCAGGAGCTCACTGTAAGGAGGGGGAGGTGGAAGGAGGGAGTGTGTGCAGGGGAGATGAGAGGAGCAAGAGGGGGAGGAGGAGAGAGGCTGTAAGAGGGAGAGAAGAGAGAAGATATTTTGAAAATCTCCATAGGCTGACTACGAAGAGGAGGGCAGGGAGGGGGGGTAAGGGGAGGGGGGAATGGGAGCGGAAGGGGCACAGGAGCCCCACACACCACACCACACCAGACCACACACCTGGAGCTACCCTCTCGGCTCATAGCCTTGACCATGCCTTCGTTGCGCGTCAATCCCAGCCCCAGCAGCAGCAGGCGCGTGGCGTTGATGAGAGGGACTGCACTGGCAAAGAAGCGCGCATTGAAGCCCGTGCTGCAAGGAGGTGGGGGTGGAGGGCGGTGTGAGGGGCGAAGAGGGGGGAGGAGAGGGGGAGGAGGGGAGGGGAGGAGGGGGGGTGGGGGGGTGGGGGGGGGAGAGGGGGGTTTGTCCGTTGAGAAGATAACACTAGCACTATAACCCACTAAACAGGTGCGTGGCATTAATGTGAGTAACCCTAAACCCTGGCGAAAAAGTGTGCGTTGAAGCTTGTGCTGGAAGAACAGAAAAGTAAGGGTGTTGAAAGGGGAGGGGAGCGGAGAGGGTTGGGAGGGGGAGGAGAAGGGGGTCGGGGGTGGGTAGTGTATGGTTTGTGATGTGAAGTGGGGAGGGGGGGGGAGTGGGGTATAGGCAAGATGATGTGAGGCTAACTCGAGAGGCTGAAGCAGTAGCAGCAGGCGCTGAGCTTAAGAGCGAAGAGAGGAAGAGTTGAGTTGAAGAGCCCAAGTAACAGAGGATGCTCGACTGAAGATCCACAAGAACAGCTCACCAACCATGTCAGCCATGTCACACACCAGGAGGAGCAACGAGGGAGAAGGAGCTGCTGACATGGAAGAGAGCGGCAAAAGGAGGGAGAGCTGACCTGAAGAGCCTAACGAACAGGGGTGCTGCTGACCTGAAGAGAGGCCAGAAGAGCATGAAGAGCAGGCCTGTGGTGATGTGCACGAGATTTTGAGGCGCCTTAAAAGTCCACATAACAGCTAACAGAGAGGAGGAGCTGACCTGTTTTGAGACGTCGCAAAAGAGGGAGAGCTGACCTGAAGAGCGGCCAGAAGAGCATGAAGAGGAGGCCTGTGGTGATGTGCACGAGATTTTGAGGCGCCTTAAAAGTCCACATAACAGCTAACAGAGAGGAGGAGCTGACCTGTTTTGAGACGTCGCAAAAGAGGGAGAGCTGACCTGAAGAGCGGCCAGAAGAGCATGAAGAGGAGGCCTGTGGTGATGTGCACGAGATTTTGAGGCGCCTTAAAAGTCCACATAACAGCTAACAGAGAGGAGGAGCTGACCTGTTTTGAGACGTCGCAAAAGAGGGAGAGCTGACCTGAAGAGCGGCCAGAAGAGCATGAAGAGGAGGCCTGTGGTGATGTGCACGAGATTTTGAGGCGCCTTAAAAGTCCACATAACAGCTAACAGAGAGGAGGAGCTGACCTGTTTTGAGACGTCGCAAAAGAGGGAGAGCTGACCTGAAGAGCGGCCAGAAGAGCATGAAGAGGAGGCCTGTGGTGATGTGCACGAGATTTTGAGGCGCCTTAAAAGTCCACATAACAGCTAACAGAGAGGAGGAGCTGACCTGTTTTGAGACGTCGCAAAAGAGGGAGAGCTGACCTGAAGAGCGGCCAGAAGAGCATGAAGAGGAGGCCTGTGGTGATGTGCACGAGATTTTGAGGCGCCTTAAAAGTCCACATAACAGCTAACAGAGAGGAGGAGCTGACCTGTTTTGAGACGTCGCAAAAGAGGGAGAGCTGACCTGAAGAGCGGCCAGAAGAGCATGAAGAGGAGGCCTGTGGTGATGTGCACGAGATTTTGAGGCGCCTTAAAAGTCCACATAACAGCTAACAGAGAGGAGGAGCTGACCTGTTTTGAGACGTCGCAAAAGAGGGAGAGCTGACCTGAAGAGCGGCCAGAAGAGCATGAAGAGCAGGCCTGTGGTGATGTGCACGAGATTTTGAGGCGCCTTAAAAGTCCACATAACAGCTAACAGAGAGGAGGAGCTGACCTGTTTTGAGACGTCGCAAAAGAGGGAGAGCTGACCTGAAGAGCGGCCAGAAGAGCATGAAGAGGAGGCCTGTGGTGATGTGCACGAGATTTTGAGGCACCTTAAAAGTCCACATAACAGCTAACAGAGAGGAGCTGACCTGTTTTGAGACGTCGCAAAAGAGGGAGAGCTGACCTGAAGAGCGGCCAGAAGAGCATGAAGAGCAGGCCTGTGGTGATGTGCACGAGCTTGCGACTCAGCTTCTGCACTTGGCGAAACATGCAATAACGGGGACAAGGGTGAATGGGGGAGGAGAAGGGGATGAAGACCAGTCTTAACTCACCACTCCCCTCCCCTCACCTCACCTCACCTCACCTCACCTCACCTCACCTCACCTCACCTCACCTCACCTCACCTCACCTCACCTCACCTCACCTCACCTCACCTCATCACACCTCACCTCACAGCTTCTCACACCTCTCATTTTCCACTCCCTCAACGCCTAAAGCCTCCCAGCCTCTTTCAAACCCACAGCTCACCCGTTCAATGAGGTCTCGCCTGGCCAGCTCATCAAACAGCCGCACCCAGATGAGCGACCCCAGCAGCGTCACCAGCCCCATCACCGGGTCCTGCCACTCGCCTAGTGATGCCGCTGCCGCTCCCACCCCTGCCACTGCTGCCGTCACTGCCGCTGCCGCTGCTGCTACTGGTGCTGCTGCTCCTGCTGCTGATGCTGCTGGTGTTGCTGCCGCTGCACTAGCAGCCGAACCAGCAGTGACAGAGATAGCAGCAACAGTAGCGCCAGAAAAGGCGTTTTCTAAAGCAATGGGCGGGGCACTTAGTTGTGCTTGAAGGGGAAGGGCGAGGGAGAGCGAGAGGGGGAAGGAGGAGGGGAGGAGGAGGACAGGCAGGGATGATAGAACCCCTGGCAGGTGCTTTAGGTCGACAACAGGGAGGTCTGGCAAGGAGGCTAGGTTCCATACTGCGTTCTGCATGAACCCCCCTCCTGCTGCTCCTTCCCCCACTGCTCCCACTGCTTCTGCTGCTGCCGCCGCCGCCTCTGCCGCCGCCTCAGCTGCTTCCGCTGCCGCTTCTGCCGCCTGCGCTGCTGCTTCTGCTGCGTATGCTGCGGCTTCCGCGGCGGCCTCCGCTGCTGCTGCTGCTACCTGCGCGGCGGCGATTGCGGCAGCTTTGCTCGTGGTAGCAGCGATCGCGTAGGGCGGGAGAAGCAGAGTGGTACCGAGGAAGCCTGCCGCTACAGCTCCTGCTACAGCCGAGAACCGGGCCCAGTGATTAACCCCCCATTCATGCCCCCCCCAGGCGTGTCCGTGTTTCACGCCACCATTCCCGGCATTACAAGTGCTCCTGTTTCCGTTGATTGTGTTTTCACTAGTCTCATTGCCTGCGCTTCTCCGGACGATGCTTGGGCGAGTGGAAGGATGAACTCGAGAGGCTTTTCTAGCGTCATCGCGTGTTACTGCATCCTCGCGCGACTGAGTCGAACGGACGAGCGACCCCGCTACGCCGTCGCGATCGGCGTACTCGTTATAGTCGCGGCGGCCAACCGCGGCTATAACTCTGCTAATACTCCTTGCTGGACTCGAGTGAGATGGTCTCCATTCGTGATGGCGGTCATGGTGATGATAATGAAGGTGATGGTGATGGTAACGATGATGATAATGGTAATGTACTACATGACGCGGGCGATGTATTTGGCGCTCACAATGTAATACAGGTACACCATGTACGCGTTGTAAGACATGTGAGCCCTGTACGCCCTGTGAACCCTTCTGATGTTGACCCCGTTGACGTTGACTTGACGGACTCGGGTGTTCGTACGCGCGAATCTTATGCGCGCTATGGACGCGTATGCGATCTTGCTGAGGCGAGGAAATGGCGGGTGACTTGAACGAGGATTGGGTGGCACAAACGGGCGATTGGCGGAGAGAATGGGAGGCCATGACAGGAACAATCGAAGTTGTTTAAAAGCCACAGCCTGGTATCGAAATCCTCGGAGAGTTACCTGTCCTGCGGCAAAATGTTGCCTGGTATTTGCTTGTGGCTGCCGAACATCGATCGCCTTGGTATTTGCCAATGGTACCACCCCTTAGCACGTACTGGTAGTCTACTGAACAAAATACACAGGTATGTGCCACCTGAACCAGAACAAGTGTCAAAATTCTTTGGGAACTCTAGAGAGATTAGAGAGATTCTGGAGAGGTGGATAGACGAAAAAGAATGGGAAAATATGTCAATGGTAACTCACATGGGGCACTATAACGCGTACGGTAACGATTTCAACGCATTTGGTAACTCGTTTAACGCATTTGGTAACTCGCTTAGCATGTTTGGTAACTCGCTTAACGCATTTGGTAACTCAACACTAGCAGCCCATCACGCGAATGGTAATTACATGAAATTCCCGCCGAAATTGAGCCTGATTCTGGTTTTTCCCAATCGCGTCAGAATAAATTGACGAATCCTGAAACAGAAACCTCTGGCACACTCTCCGAAATTCTGACACAGCTTTCCGAAATTCTGACACACTTTCCGAAATCCTGACACACTTTCCGATTTTCAAGCTAATTGCAAAAACGTAAGCTTTGTAAAAACAATTGTTCATACATAATTGATATTCTGGCGCTCTTTCCGCAAACTGTTTGTAATTTATTCTGTCGTACAGCCGGGGCAAACAAATCTATACCCCTTTCAGATGGCAAATAAATTTGAGAGCAACAACCCTTAACTCCTTGCGACCAGACGTTTATGGTTCTTTATTTAAAAAAAGAAACATGCAATTTTAAAGAGGTGTATTGTTCCCACATGCAAAAATTCTCCAACGTTGCAGTAATTATAAAAAAAGTAAAAGCCTCGAGGTCCTTTCGGGAAATAAATTTTTATCGTTTTGCAAGTTCGCAACCATGCTATCAAAAAAATAATTTTAACCTTTTTTGTACGAGCTACATATATATATAAAACTGCTCTGAAACATTTCGGTCCGTGGTAATAGAACAAACGGGGTCCTTCAAATTCGCGGCAGGACGTGTTGAGAATAATAATACTGTGCGTAAAAGCTTTCAAACTCAATAAATTCCTCTTTGTCAGGATCATTTCGGCGGGAATTTCATGTAGTTACCATTCGCGTGATGGGCTGCTAGTGTAGAGTTACCAAATGCGTTAAGCGAGTTACCAAACGTGTTAAGCGAGTTACCAAACGCGTTAAGCGAGTTACCGTACGCGTTGAAATCGTTACCGTACGCGTTATAGTGCCCCATGTAAGTTACCATTGACATATTTGTGAAGAATTAAACAGGAATGATTGAACTAGAAATGAGGTGGGTACAAATAGAGAACACAAAAGTGTTGTACCCTCTAGGAACTACCCCACTACAGCCTATATAGGCTAAGGCATATACATTTGACACACCCCCATAGGCAAAGTGGGGGAGAACTAGGGGTCACAAGACCAGTCAAGCAAAGCAAAGCAAAGCAAGCTCAGGGTGGATCACAAAGTCACCACACAGTCTGAGCACCGGTTCAAAGGCCACAAGGCCAGTTCACATGCAAGTTCATATATAAAGGTAAACAAGCAAGTGCAGGTATATATAGATCACAGTACAAGGAAAGTCAAGAGGTAAGCAAGTGAGGCCAAGTAGGCACAAGACCTAGCATAGTACAGAAGCGCTGATGATCACAAGGCTGAAGTGCCTTGGTAAAGATATCAGCAGTGTTGGCCTGAGAGGCCACGTAAGCAAGGCGCAGCTGACCACGCTGCTGCAGCTCACGAGCAAGGAAGTAGCGAAGAGCAATGTGCTTCGTTCTGTGCTCCAGTCTGTGCTCCCGACACAAGGCCAGCATAGCCTTGTTGTCTACGTACAGAACTGGAGGAGAACGAGGCGGCTCTCCCAGGTCAGTCAGCAAGTAGGTGAGCCAGCGTAACTCCTGTGCAGCCATGGCCCCTGCGTAGATCTCAGCCTCACAACTGGAGCCGAGAACAGAAGACGAGCGGGTAGCCCGCCACGAAACAGAGCCGGAACCAAGGCTGAAGGTGTAACCCTGTGACGACCGCTGCGTAGCCTGGTCGTCAGCCCAAGAAGCGTCTGCGTGCCCAGTGAGGACCACTGGACTCTGCCCTCCAAGCACAAGCCCCATGCCCGACGTACTGCACAAGTAGTGCAACACCCTCTTCGCTGCAGCCATGTGCTCCGGTCTGTGTCTCCCAGGAGCAACATAGCGTGCAAGAATGCTAAGAGGGTATGCAAGGTCAGGTCGTGTGCAGGTCATCAGGTACATGAGGCAGCCAACAAGCTCTGGGTACGGGCCACTCGACTCTACGGACTCATCCGAAGGCAGAGCTGACAGCGAGTGGCGAGTAGGCAGAGGAGTGGCCTGAGGCGAGGAGTACGTGAAGCCGAAGCGCTGAAGGACCTGCTGCACCATGTGTGACTGGGTCAGGGTAATGGTGCGGCGTGCTCTGTCCCGGGTGATCTGCAAGCCAAGGTAGCTACGCAGTTCACCCAGGTCTGTGCACGTGTGTCTCTTCTGCAGCTCGGACTTCACGTGGGCGAGTCCAGCAGTGTCAGCTGTGGCGAAGACCAAGTCGTCGACGTACACGAGGATGTAGAACGGCGGCAAAGAAGTGTCGGTGCGAAGAAACAGCGACGGGTCAGCAGTGGAAGGAGCAAACCCAAGAGCCGCAAGCGTAGTCCTCAGTGTGTCGTGCCACTCACGTGGCGCCTGGCGGAGACCGTAGACTGGCCGCCGGAGGCTCCACTGGGTACCAGGAGGAAACGACCCAGTGAAGCCAGGTGGGCGGCGCAGCCAGATCTCCTCGTGCAGACAGCCCTGTAGGAAAGCAGTGCTGAAGTCAAGGGAGTGAAGCTCATAGTCACGCTGAGCAGCAACGTGCAGCAGAACCCGAAGAGTGGTCATCTTCGGGGTCGGGGAGAAGGTCTGAAAGTAGTCAACTCCCTGCCGCTGACTGAAGCCTCGAGCCACGTAACGCGCCTTGAAGACAGGCGGAGAACCCGGCGGCCGCTTCACCCTGAAAATCCACATGCCACTGACGATGTTCGCCCCAGGTGGGGGAACCTCGTCGACTTCCAGGAAGCCATCTCTGCGTCCATGGCTGCCTGCCACTGAGAGGAGTAAGGACCCTCTATCGTCTCTGCGTAAGAGCGCGGGGTCGGGATGTCTGGTGCATCCGGGTCTCCCTCAGGGGCAAGCAGCGTGGACACGAGATGAGGTAAAGCAGCAGCAAAACACTGGAACTCCTCCTGTCGGTCCTCAAGGACGTCCGTGCTAAGAGCACACTCACCCCCGACGGACGGAGGACAGACAGACGCATACGCAGACTCAGCAACAAGACTAGCGGCGTAGTCTAGACGACAGTGAGCAGCGAAGTCGACAAGCTCGGTAACTAAGGCAGACGCAGCAGTGGACTCAAAGGAAGGGTCAGTGACAACAGTGGCTAGGAAACGCGTGACAGTAGGACTGGCAGCACGAAGGGAGTCAGACGCCGGGTCACCAAGAGCAGGAAGAGAGGACTCTGGAGGAGACGGCAAAGGGAAACGCTGTGGCGCAGTGGAAGGACGCAGTGCCATCTGATGCGTGCCCGGGACTGCAGGAGGACGCGGACGTGGAACACGACGACTAGTGCGAGCAGTGCGAACAGGCGACGCAGGACGCGACTCAGGCTCACGACGCTCAGCAAGACCTCCAGTAGGACCAGCGTAGGGAGAAGGAGCAGGCAGAGGGGAGACCAGCTGTAACTGTGACTCGGACTGGACAGGCGGAGGACACTCTAAGGAAGGAGCAGGACTAGGAGAAGGCGGAAGACCAAGAACCTGCTCAAGGAGCGGAACGAAGTACGGCCGCGGCCGCGCAGCACCTCCAGAACCAGCAGGGACAACACCAGTACCCCCAGCGTCAGCTCCAACTCCACCAGCACCACCAGCTCCAGTACCTCCAGCAGCTCCAGCTCTAGCAGGACCACCAGCAGACACAGCCGCTCCGGCTCCAGTACCTCCAGTAGCACCCACTCCAGCAGCACCACCAGCTCCAGCTCCACCAGTAGCTCCAGCACCAGGAGCACCACCAGGCCCAGCAGCTCCAGTACCTCCAGTACGAGCACCTCCGGGACCCGTGGCTCCAGCACCCCCAGCAGAAGCAGAACCTCCAGGTACGGCTCCAGCAACACCTCCAGCTCCAGAACCTCCAGCAGCAGCAGAACCTCCAGCACCGGCAGCACCTCCAGCTCCAGCAGCACGGCTCCAGCGGCGAGCAAACCACTCGCGCAGCTCCTGTGGAGAGGGAAGCTCCCGCCGGGACAAAGCACCCGAAGGACCGCCAGGTCCAGCACCGACAGGCTCCACACCCCCACTCCCAGCAGCCCCAGGCTCAGCACCCCCAGAAGCAGCACCCCCAGGCCCCGCACGCTCAGGCTCAGCACCCCCAGACCCAGCACCCCCAGGCTCCGCACGCTCAGGCTCAGCACCCCCAGACCCAGCACCCCCAGGCTCCGCACGCTAAGGCTCAGCACCCCCAGACGCACCAGAGTCAGGAGCTACCTCGACAGGCTCGACTGCATCTACCTGGGACACACCTGAGGGGGCAGGACCCTGAGGGGGGAGGGGGTCTACCGGGGGGGGACCGGGAGCGAGGAAGAGCGGCGGGGGGGGGAGGGGGGCAGTGCGGTAGGGGAAGAGACGGTAGTACGGAACCGACTCGTCAAACGTGACGTCCTGGGAGGACAGAACACGACGCGAGGTGGGGTGGTAAAACTGCCAACCAGGCGCGTCAGGGGGAAAGCCGAGGAAGACGCAAGGAACAGCACGGGAGGACAGCTTGTCCGCAGACAAGTCTCGGACAAAAGCTCGAGATCCCCAGACACGGAACCCAGACGCATCACCAACCTTCCCCGTCCACCGCAGAGTAGGGGAGGTCTCCGGCAGGGAGACCCGGGGCTGAAGCTTGATCTGATGCACCGCGTACTGAATCGCGAACGGCCACAGAAAATGGGGAGCAGCCGCATGGATCATGGACGTACGAGCGACATCCATGACCATGCCAATGCGGCGCTCAGCAATCCCATTTTGCTGTGGAGAGGTCGGAAGCGTGAACGTCTGGCGGATGCCCTTCGCACGACAGAAGGCTCGCAGAAGGTCGGAGGAAAACTCTCCGCCTCTGTCGGAGTGCAGACGCAGAACAGGAAAGTCCGAGCCGAAACGCTCTCTGAGCTGGAGACGAGCAACGCGGATCCAGTCGATCAACACCTCAGTGACCTCACCCTTGCTGCGCAAGGGGAAGACAGTGGTGTAACGCGAGTAGTCGTCAACCACCAGCAGGAAGTAACGCTCGTGACCCTGTCCACGGACGCGGGCTGGGCCCCACACGTCCATGTGAAGAGTCTGCAACGGAGCCTCTGTCGGGGGAAACTCGGAGGAGTGAGGAGCGGCGCGCTGCCGCCCCTCGACGTAGGGAACGCAGGTAGGGGCAGGCCCCGGGGGAAGGGGAGGGAGGGACCGGGGGAGACCAGAGACAAGGACACGGGAGGCCATGCCTCGGAGACGAGGCAAGGAGGGGTGACCAAGGCGGTGGTGCCAGAGGAGGGTCTGGTGGGACAGGAGGCGACACGAGCAGGGGGCAGACTCAGGACCTGACCGAGACGCTGCAGCAAACACCTGACTCGACGCAGCTACCTGACCAGACGCAGCAACCGGAGGAGACTCTGTGGTCAGTGTGTACAGGCTCGACCCCGGTCGACGGGTAAACGAGGCCAAGTGGCGGCCCGTCTGAGCACACGTGCAGTGGGTCACTCGCTGACCTGCAGGAGTGAACTGGTCAACTCCGGCATCCTGAAGGTCAGCACCACTCACCAAGTTCGTGGAGAACGAGGGGAGGTAGAGACCAGACAGGGAGCCTGACGGGGCCGCCGGACACGGGAGGACAGTGGAGTAGCGAGCAAGGACAGGACCCCCAGAGGGGTCTGCCAGGGAGACCGCAACCGGCCGACTGAGCGGCGTAAGGGTGGTGCGGTCTCGAAAGAAGGAGCGAGAAGCACCCGAGTCGAGGGTGAAGGTGTGAAAGACCTGAGCCGACTCGGTACCTGAGAGAGCAGACTCACCAGCACCTAGAGCAGGAGACTCACGAGTACTTGGAGCAGCAGACTCACTAGCACCTAGAGCAGCAGCCTCAATACCAGGGTCAGGCGGAACACACACGTAACAGTCACCCTCAGCACTAATAGACACAGCATACATGGCAGCAAGAATAGCATCAAAGTCAAGATCAAAGATAGCTACCCCCGACCTGAATAGATCTCCCCAACGAGGGATCTCAGTGGCGTCCGAGAACTGGGCACGCCAGGCGTCCGTCAGGCGACCGAAGCAGCGCTGGGTGGCGTGCAGGCCGCCACACTGCTCTCCAGTGCGGTCACCGGTGCGCAGGACGTAAGTACAGGGACCAGCACCCCCAGACCCCTGGCGCCCTGCGTACCACTCACGAAGCTGCTGGGGCGAAGGGGTCTCACGAGAGCGCTGCTGCTGCTGGGGTCCCCGCTGCACAGCTCCGCCTCTACCAGCTCCACCTCCGCCGCCGCCGCCTCCGCCTCCTCCACCCCTCCCGCCACCGCCACCGCCGCCTCCACCTCCACCGCCGCCACCGAAGCCCCCACCTCTACCACCACCTCCACCCCCACCCCCTCCTCCGCCTCCACCGCCACTACCGCCGCCCCCACCACCTCCTCCAGCTCCCTTGCCCCGCTTGCCCTTGCTGATGCGGCGCCTCTCACTAGGAGCAGACGCAGCGCTGACCGACTCGGTGCCAACAAGGTCGACAGCAGCAGCAGAGGCAACAGAGGGCAAAAGAGGAACGGGGGAGCACCCCTCAAAGAAAGGGGTACGGGGGTCACCACGAGAGGCGCCTACAGCGGTGATACTAGTCTCTGCTGCAAGGAGGCGCTCCTCGAGGAGGTCGACAGTGAGGGTGGTAGGGCAAAGAGAGAGGAAGTGGTCCCTGACCGAGCGGAGAGTGTCAGGGAGTCGAGTGACTAGGTAGTAGAGGGTGATGTACATGGGGGGGGGGTTCTGGGCGCAGAACTCAGCAGGAAGCGCAGCGCGGTAGCGAGTGTCACTAGTGCGGAGGTGCGTAATGAGGTCAGCGACTGTGGCAAAAGCAACGAGGTCAGGGAACAGGTACGGTAGCATGAGGCGGCTAAGCGCAGTAGTGGCAGGGGAAGAGTAACGTGCAACTACTGCGTCGTACAGAGTCTTAGCACTCTTGTACTGACTAAAGTGCGCGCGCTCAGTAGACGGTAGGTGACTACGCACAGCAAGGCGGGCAGCAGCATCGCGCGTGAGCCACTGCGAGCGAACGGTACTGTCAGCATCAGCAGCAGGGGCAGTAGAGGCGCCCGACGTAAGATCAAATAGGGAGAGACCATCCTTGCTATCGCACTGAAGGAAAAGCTGCAGATCATCTAGCCAGACATCAAAGTCAACCGCTCGACCCTCAGCATCAAAGGTGAGAAGACTAGGACTAGCCATGATAGGAGCAGCAGCAGACTAGCAGCGGCAGCAGTGCAACTGAGCGAGGCAGGACAGTGCGACTCGGCAGGGCGACTCGGCAAAGCAGTGCGGCTCGGCCCGGCTAGGCTCTTACCAGGGGCGGAGCCGACAGGTCCGGGACTGGGTCGGGGCCGTGACAGGGCCGGGACAGGGTCGGGGCCGAGCAGGGTCCGGGACGGGGCAGCAACGGGGCCGGGACAGGGTCAGGGCCGGGGCAGGTCCGGGACAGGGTCGGGGCCGAGCAGGGTCCGGGACGGGGCAGCAACGGGGCCGGGACAGGGTCGGGGCCGGGGCAGGTCCGGGACGGGGTCGGGGC